>CM055887.1:20532689-20640189 GCA_029582165.1 Portulaca oleracea
GGTGACATTATATTTAACTAAATGACTCAAGGGTGACATTTCGGCTAATTTAGCTAAAATCCGACGAGTTATGTTGAAAAAGACAAAAATAACCTCATTTTTCTATCTAATTTAACTTTATCTACCATTCCCCCCTATTCCTCTCTTTCCCTCACCCTATTCCTCTGTAAATTTGGTTGGGTTTGATTCATCAGCTGGTGATTTAATAAGTTTATACAAATTCATGGCCACCATGACTGCCTCTTTGGAGAGATCAATCCAGAACTGCTCCTTCAACCAAACCACAATATCAGAATAACTTTGTCTGCTGGGTTCAAGGAATGCTCGGAGATTAGGGATGTAAAGCTTGGGAAATGCTTTCATGGGGTTGTTTTTAGAGGTGGGTTTGGGTCGAATAATGTGATTGGACAAACCTCATCATCATCATCATAATTCTATCTCCAGAAACAATTCGACCGAGTTTTCAAGGAAACCCATTTGGACAAACCTCATCATCATCATAATCCAAACCACAACATCTCTCTCAGGCATTTTGTCGAACACCTTCTGGGCAGATTCAATGTCCTCAAACCCATTTGCATACATGTCAACCAATGCAGACTCAACACAACTCATCAAAATACCCAGTTTTCAACACAAACGCATTCATTACTTCTCCAATTAATGCCCACTTTGTGTTAGAACAAGCCCGAATCATTGCCGAAAAGCATAACTCATTGGGGCAAAATCCTAAATCTAGCATCTCAACAAACTTTTCAATCGCCCTATACTCCATACCATTGTCAGCAAAACACGAAATCATAACACTGCAAGACACCAAGTTCCTCTTGTCCCCCATCCGATCAAAAATTTCCAGAGCTTTTCGCCGTTGCCCGCATTTTGAGTACAAAGAAAGCAGAGAATTGAGAATGAAAGAATCAAGTTCGACCCTCAATTCACATAATCTGGAGTGAATGAGCTTACCCAATTCATAATTCTAGGATCTGATGTAGGATTTGAGGAGAGAGACAACGAAAAGATCATGAGATCAGGGGTTTAGATTGCATTATCAAAAATTTGAGATGAATGAAATATAGTGGAAGAGGGTGGGGAAAAGAGAGAAATAGAGATAAGGATTGAGTTATGCACGCCAGGTGTTCGATCAATTGTCTGAATCAGACCAAAGTTTTGAGCAGGGAAATTAAGGGCAAAACGGACACTTCACTCATTTTTTGAAGAGCAAATATGACTTTTCCATGATTCCAACCAAAACATGCCGGAATGTCATCCCCCAACCACTTAAGTAAGTTTAATGACCCCTGAGAATGCATTAAAAAAAAGTTGTGACCCCCAAGTCAGTTAAAAAAGATGTATGGCACCCCCCCCCCCCCAGCAATTTTTTGCTATACATATGCTAGCTATTTTTTGTCAAAAATATTACTACCTCCGTCCCAAGTTATTTGTCCTTTTACTTAATTTCTTTGTCCCAAAATATTTGTCCCATTTACAATCCCAATAACTGTAATTTCTTTTCTACCCGTAATTAATAAATTCACTTATTAATTTATACAATTCCAACAACTATTATCTTCAATTAAATTAGGATAGTTTGGGTATATTACAAACTTTTTACCTCAACTCCCAATATGCATAGGCCTTCTCAAATTAGGTAAATGGACAAATATAATGGGACGGAGGTAGTAAATTATTTTTTACTCCCTTCGTTCCATATTAATTTTATCTTTGAAAATTATGCAGTCAAACTTTGAAAATTTTGATGTAAATATTTCGATATGTACAATGATTTGTTATGTAAATTTATTATCATTAGATTCGTAACGAATATCCTAAAAGTATAATATTGCAATTGTTAATAAAATATTATATAAAACTTTTTCAATAATTAAATAATATTTATTGTAATTATTAATAAAATATATATAGAAATTTGTCATTAAAAAGTGGCATTGAATATCGTGACGTATAATAAAATGACATTAATATGTCACAACGAGAGTATTATATATATATATATATATATATATATATATATATATAATAGTAATAATAATAATAATAATAATAATAATAATAATAATAATAATAATAATAATAAGAAGAAGAAGAAGAAGAAGAAGAAGGAACATATTATTTTCAACTTTTATCAGCAAATTTTTGTAAAGAATAAAGATCATAGTAAGTGAAGTTGATACTTCTCTCCTTCATAATTTTTATTTGTACATATTATTTGTACATATTTTTATTTATCAGCAAATTATTATTTGTACATATTTTTATTTGAACATAATTTTACTTCATTCTTCCTTTTGGGAAATTCGAAAATGAGTGTCCACTTAACTATATTTAGCATTAATAATTTTCTCTTCCCATTAAAATCACATAAAACGATACCTTAAACAATGTTCTTTATATGATTTTCATTTCTTTGGAAGACTATCGATTGTTATAGGATGGAGGGAGTATATATTGAAGTTGTCGTTCACATTTAATGTAAAAAGTAAAAACACACTACTTATTTTATTTAAGGATTATTGGATGATTATACACTGAACTTTAGGGGTATTGGATAATAATGCACTTGACTTTTTTCTTGGACTCTATTACACTGAACTTTGAGGGTATTGGACAATAACGTACTTAGACCAATTCAGCTGGTGGTTGACGCGGTGGCTGTCCCATTTTTAGGTGTCGTTTTTCTATTTTTTTCAGAAAAAACTTTTGTTGTGTAAGAAAGTACACATAAGCAGGATGACTAATATATTTTTTTTGGAAAAAAATAGAAAAACGATACCTCAAAATAGGAAAGCCACCGCGTCAACCACCAGTTGAATCGGTCTGAGTGCATTATTGTCCAATGACCCTCAAAGTTCAGTGTAGTAAAGTCCAAGAAAAAAGTTTAGTACATTATTATCCAATATCCCTAAAGTTCAGTGTATTATCATCTAATAATCCTTTATTTAATGAAATACAATACAAATAGAAATTTGTTCTTTATAAGTAATAAACTTTAGCATAAATTAAATCTTTATATCGATGTTTATATTTAATATGAAATGAGTGAACAGTTGATATTAATAAAGAATTATTTACTTCAATTAATTTATGATGACAAGCAAAATATCAAAAATAATTATAAATTTATTTACATCAATTAATAGACTAGCTCATGAGGAGAATGTCTAGAAAATATCAAAAATGGCCACCGCCACCGCCACAGACGGGCACTGGGGGTGTCGGCCGCCACATCTTCCATCGGCGCCCTTGTAATTCTCACTCTTCTTTTGAGTGTTCTTAAACCCCTTTTTCTCCATTAATGGTATAATCTGAAACCCTTTCTTTTAAATAAGATTTAATTGTTTCCATTACAAGTTTGGTTGTTCTTGTTGTTTTGTCTAGCAATTATTAATTTTTCCATCAGACTTTCAGTTGAGTGTTATTTGGTTCTGATTTGGGCGTGAAAATGGTGGACCTCGGTAGATAAAGGTTGGATTAACTGTGATTATGGTTGGTTGTGAACTGCATGTTGATTTAATCCATATGACTATAATTGTATGTGGATAGGATAGTATTTGATTGATTAAAGAAGAGAGGAAAAGGGGAAGTATCAGTACAACGAGTTGTGTGGGTTAACCTCTTTGTGTGCTTTGTCCTGGAGTTAGCTATGCTTTTCCAATATGTGGTATTAGGAAGTGGACTTGATGACGATCTCCCTTTATTATTGTTGCAAGCTAAATTGATCAGGATTAAACCCCAGCCCACCTGCCATTATCTAATGATAGTTAGTTGAAAAGTGATCCCATTGAAACTCATGCAATTGGTGTATCAATGTAGGATTAAGATGGTTATGTGGGTTATTATTTTTTGTAGGGAAAACAGTAAGTATTGTTATGTGAAACTTTTTGGTGTAATAATATACTTGGATGCCCAATTGCCGATGTTTTGAGGATTTGTGAGGGAGCATGGTTGTGGACTTTGGAGAGTGACAAATTAAAGCTTGTTGTTGTATATACGATTTATAAACAAAAATTATCTAGAAAGTGGATTAAATCATTAGAAATTGCCCTTTGGAACTAAAAGGAGACCCAAAGTGGACAAATTATGTATACGGTTTGTTATTTTAAACGACCCATTGTCCTGTGGCTAAAATTATAATGTGATTTGATAGCCTTAGATACTAGCTTCCATTCAGATTTTAAATTTCGGGATTCCAATGAGTATAACCTAAGTTATGGTGTTTTTAACCAGGGTATCTTGCATAAATACGATTTTGGGGCCAGTAGTTTCAAGAGCATTTTTAGGTATCAAGGAGGTCTTAGTAGCCTAATTATTCAACATAAAAGTTATAGTATGCTCCGCAAGTTTTCCGGAATGGGGTTTTAAGCATTCATCGTATGTCGGAGTGAAAAGTTATAACCCATCAAAGTAAGACTCTCAATCAAGTCAAAACCATAATTTTAATTTACCGAGCCTGTTGCAAAGCCAATTTTGGGAAATATGTGGATTCTAATGAGGCCATTTTGGGAAACCTATATTTAAATTTTTTTAAAAAAAAATCATCTAATATTAATCTATATATTATAATACAAATCATTGTGGATCCCATGAAATAGAGCCACGGGAGTGATTATAGGGGATTTGGCCAATCACAACGTAGAAAATTATATTTTTTTTCTATTTTCAATTTTTTTATTTTCAATCCGGATTTTATTTTAAAATTAAAAAAACTAGAAAGTATCACTAATCCTTGACTGCTTTGGACTCTGAATTAAGTTATTTTGGTACAAATAACAGTAATCATTTTGGTTTTGCCAATAATAATAATAATAATAATAATAATAATAATCTATATATTATAATTGAAATCATTGTGGGTCCCACGAAATAGAGCCACGGGAGTGACTGTAGGGGAATTGGTCAATCACAACGTAGAAACTTTTTTTTCTATTTACAATCCGGATTTTATTTTAAAATTAAAAAAACTAAAAAGTATCACTAATCCCTGACTGCCTTGGACTCCGACTAAGTATACAACTCTTCCATAACCAACTTATAAATCGGCTAGGTTTCATAACTTTTTGAAAACATATAAATACAATACATCTGTTAGGGATTAAACTCTTTTCATCTACTATTCCAAGCAATCAACATCATAATTGTCACACTTTATCATATTCGCCTTAATTGAGTACCATTCGCAGTTCATACATTCAAGTTATCTTCGATAAGGCAAGTCACAAGTCTCTATTATATAGATTTTCAAACATGTTTAGGTCTTCTTCAATTGCATTCACTGTTGTTGACGTATTCAAAAACTTTGAATTCTGCAGAATCAATTTACATCATCATATTTGACATAATTGATTACCATTCACACTTCATACTTTCAAGTTATCATCTTTAAGGTAAGTCACATGTCACTATTACACGGATTTAAAAACTAGTTTAAGTCTACTTTGATTGCATTCACTATATTTAACTATCCAATCACTTTGAATTATGTAGATTGACTTAATCAGTGACATTATCAGATAAAGTACGTACTATTATACCCTGATAAGTGTGTTGTTTAATATGAAACTTTTCATTCTTCTTTGTTTGTTTAATTTTTAATCTCCACTTTTTATTTTCCTTTGTTTATTTCATTGCTTTGTACCCTCCAAGTAAATTAGACAGAAATACTTACCTTGGCAGTTGAGTTACCTTTTTGACGTAGCTTCAATTTGAAGCAAATGGCAGATTGCTTGAGCCATCACCGCAGATCCCATAGGGTCCTCCCCCCAAACCGTAATGTCTTTGCTCCCAACACCAATATTCACCAGTCCAGACCCCATATTACAATAGATTTACAAAAGAAAATACATACATCACAATTGTTACATCATTAAATATATTCTAAATTTTGAATAATTAAAAAACTGATTTTCAAAAATGTACATCATCTGAAATATTTATTGACCGGTTTTCATGGTTTGGGGATATTGATTAATTTTTAGATACATCTACGTAAATAACAATTTCTAAGAAAAAGATAAGATACCATTGAATCCAAAAAATAAATATATTCTAAAAGAAGAGAATAATTAAAAAACAGATTTTCAAAAAATATGCATATTCTGAAATATTTATTGACTGGCTTTCAGGGATTTATTGGTCGGTTTCTGGGTTTAGGGATATTAATTAAATTTTAAATACATCTATGTAAATAACACTTTCTAAAAAAAACCCCTCTAAAGGTTGAACAGACTAGAACCAAAACAGATCAAATCAAAACCTAGCAATTTCAAATAACAAACCAACATTTAATTATAAACTTAACAGATCCATATCATAAACCCTAATAATGACTTCTGAAAAAATATATATATATTCTAAAAGATTTGCATCAGCAACAGCATAACAAGCCATGGTACGTGGTTTATCATATATCCTCCAGGTCCCGATGAGAGGGTCATGAATGATATGTTGCGTAGTCCATTTTGGCTTATCGTCCAATATTCTGAGGATTGGGATGAAGAACTTATTTACATGCACAACACCTCCTGGTATAAAGGGTACATTCCTTTCACACTTGCACTTTCATATGTATTGTTTGTTCCATAAAATTTTACCACTACTTATACGATAATTTAAAATTGCAGGTTGAAGTAGGGAAGGATGATGCATTATGCAACTTGCCATGGTCGATGTTCATTGTCATTTTAGGAAATTTTCTATTGCTAAATTACATGTTTTCTCGGAACAATTTATTATAATATTTTCCATGTAATAATTTCATTAATATTTCCTTTGGTTTATTTGTATGGACAGTTACTTATCCATAATTTTTATAAAATTTCAAAAGTAACTATAGGGGAATTGGCCTATCACAACGTAATAATTTCATTAATAATAATAATAAGGGATAATAATCTATATATTATAATAGAAATCATTGTGGGTCACACGAAATAGAGCCACGGGAGTGACTATAGGGGAATTGGCCTATCACAACGTAGAAAATTATTTTTTTTCTATTTTCAATTTTTTTAATTTTCAATTCGAATTTTATTTTAAAATTAAAAAACCCAGAAAGTATTACTAATTCTTAACTACTTTGGACTCTAAATTAAATTATTTTGGTGCAAATAATAGTAATTATTTTGTGTTGCCTACAATAATAATAATAATAATAATAATAATAATCTATATAATATTAATAATAAAGTTTTTGGGTCCTGCTAAACGGAGAAAGAAAATTAATTATAGGGATTTCGACCAATCAGAAGATAGATAAATACTGAATAAAATTATTTTGATCCAAATATCAGTAATTATTTTGACAAAATAATAATAATAATAATAATAATAATAATAATAATAATAATGATGATGATAATATGGTACACCATGTAATACCTACTTGGTATGACATAGGACTCTAATTATACAAAGAGCAATCCGCCAACATCCACCAATTAGAGCATTGATTATTATATGGTACACCATGTAATAACTACGTACTTATGTCTACCAAAGTGTTAAAATTTTCTTAATAAATTCATCAATAATTATTATAAAATTCAATGTAAATTTGTCAATATTATTTTAAAATTCATCGATATTTTTTACTTAAACTCTTGACCTACATGTATTTTTAATTTTATATATTTTTATTTGAACAATTTTTCGTATCTTTAATTTAATTATATAATTTAGCATTAATAATTATTAATTTAATTATATAATTTAGTGGGAAGAGAAAATTATTAATGCTAATTTATGTTGTGGTCGTTTTAATTTATATGTACAACAATAATTTCTTTTTTTTTAAAATAATATTTATTTTATCATACACCGTGCTCGCACGGGTTTAAAACTAGTAATAATAATAATAATAATCTTTATAATAATAATAATAATAATAATAATCTATATGATATTAATAGTAAAGTTTTTCGGTCACACTAAATGGAGAAAGGAGATTAATTATAGGGATTTCGACCAATCAGAAGATAGATAAATACTGAATTAAATTATTTTGATCCAAATATCAGTAACTATTTTGGCAAAATAATAATAATAATAATAATAATAATAATAATAATAATCTATATAATAATAATAATAATAATAATCATAATAATAATAATAAATTTATGGGTTCCACCAAATGGGTGATGGAGAAAGGAGATCAATAATAATAATCTTGATTTTGTGTCTATTTTATTTGAACAATTATGTTACGATACATTTTCATTTGATAATATCATTAATGTTTCGCGCTTTCTAATTTATATTCCTATTTGTATATAGTTTATTTTTTCATTTTCTATGAAAACAACTATTTATTTATTTGAAAAATAAAAATTCGGATAAATAATATACACAATAATAAGTAAATAATCTAGACGGTAACTTTATTTTTATAATAATAATAATAATAATAATATAAGAGACACGAAGTGAATACGTAGAAAATTATATTTTTTTTAAGATACACGAAGTGAAATATAAAAGTAATAATAATAATAATACATGATTATATTTTGGTGCAACTATAAGTAATTATAATTATTTTGGAATAATATTTCTAAATTATATTTACAATTTCTATTGAATTTTTGATTTTTTAAAATAACTATTTTAATTTACTCCGTGCATCGCACGGGTTGAGGTCTAGTGTACATTAATGGGTGTATGTTTGCATTCATGACTCTTCTTTCTTTTCTTTTTTTTTTTCATATATGCACTATTCTTTTTCCTTTATTCTTTTAAATAAGAAAACTATTCTTTTTATTTTTCATTATTGTCTTTTCTTTATTTTTTTAAATATAACAACGATAATATTTTCAACAATATGCATGTATGGTTTACTTGCACGGGTCTAACTACTTGTCGCTTTGCAAATTATTTACAAACCCGTTTTTAGTGAATTCTGGATGTTTGCATGTAAATTCCTTGATTTTTTATTGTTTTTTCATTATTGTCTTTACTTTATGCTAATTTACACAAGCGCTATCTTTAGGTGTCATTGGTTGTAAGAGTATGCCCGACTATGGTCCTGCATTATTCAACTGCATTATTCGGTTTTGAACTGAAAAGATCAAAAATTGAACTAAACTAAACTAAAAACTGAACCAAAATGAATGACTATTCGACTTTTGGCTCAAGGCTTTATTTTGTTCATTTCTCGGTTATTCCGTTTAAAACCTTTTCTGATAGCAATTTTCGGGACCACGGACATCGAAGTACCATGCATTTTCAAAATAATTTTCGGATACCTTAAGTTATGGGCCCTCTGTGGTCGGAGTCTTGCCAATGGTAATTTTTGACGGTGTGAAAATGTATTTTAGATTAATTAATTTGAAATGCTTGTGTTCTGTTGTGTTTTTAATTTACACAACCATAAAACTTCACGTTTCTAGTTGTTTTGATAGGGTTTTGGATAGCTATTTTTAATTATAAAATAAATGAAGGCAAAGATTGAACTAATGACATATACCAAATTACCAATGTACTACTGCCATGCATGTCAATAAAATTCTTCAGAGTTATTAATAAAAATTAGTTAAATCACCTTTTTGTACTTCCTAATTTATGAAAAAAGATAGATAAACCAATCACTCTGATTTTTGTAATATGAAATTTTTATAAATTTAATGTGAAAAAAAAAGGTACAATGCGATTCTGTTGAACATAGGCCTTCTGTCAGTGTCAGCGATGGACATACGTCCCGGGGTCGATCAAGTAAGTTGCAAATTCTGCCAAAAGTTGTTTTGGGTATTTTCCAAGCTATTTCTTTGAGGACGAGTCTAGGTCTTTTTAGCCTATGTTCTTTGCTAAGGTTGGATATAACTCACCCAATTTATCCTAATTTATTCAAACTTATTCAAACCTAACACAATTTCCCAAAAAATCATCCACTCAAAAAACATAATTCCCCAAAAAAGTATCATAACTTTTCATAACTTATCCCAACTTATCCATCCAAACCTGAAAATAATCTAACCAAAGAACAGGGCAGTAAGTTAACTATAAAAAAATACTCTCTCTGTTTTTATTTATTTGTCGCTTAGAAAATTATCTTAAAATTTTGACCGGTAATATCTTAATTTGTATAATGATTTACCATACAAATTAATGTCATTAGATTCGTGATAAAAAAAATACTATTAAAAAAAGTATAATATTATATTTTTTATAAAAAAATTATATTAGAAATTATTGATGAAAGATTGACAGTGAAAATCGTAAATGACCCATAACAAAGAATGGTGGGAGTAATAATTATCGATATTCATCATGAAATTCATTGTAAATTTATTAACAGTATTGTAAAATTGATCAATACATTTAAATTGGGTGATGATATGAGTTTATCCCAAGACATTCTTTACGTGTTTTATCTTTTACCGAATTGGTACTTTTTATGATTTTTTGACACTATTATTTTTAATGAATAGTATTAGTTATCAATTATGGGAAGTTTGAGATTCGTAGGTTACGTCAATGAGCAAATATGATATACTAATCAAATCAACCCTTCATATTAAGCTTATTTTAAGTATTCTTTTGAAACATAGAAAAAAAATGGATAAAAGTATAATTTTATATAATTTATTTGTGATATTAATGTTAAAGAGTTCAATCATATTATTTAATTTCATCTTAATATATAATATAATTTTAAGGATAAGACAAGACACTAGAATGTATGTTAAGCCAAGACTCATAACATTTTCAATTTAAATTTACTTATTTGTTATGAAAATTCATCGTGTAAAAAATTGACCTCTTTGAATTGTCCTTAGAGGACCTAGACAGGTCCTTCATCATGCATGGTATAATTTACACACGAAAATGATGTGAGCATTAGACAACACAATTTTTAAAGGGTTTTTAGCTCTTAATAATCCATACTGGGGCCTTATAATCGGGAATAATTTAAAGTAATTTTTTGGCTGATGACGGTTTATACTTTTATCTTATTTTATCATAGCATAATATTAACATTCTCCAGCAACAAAAAAATGCGTGACCAATGGAAAAGTGACTTTTCGGCCAAGAGCATGTAGTCTGGTGGCCACGTCATTTTTCCGTTGTTGGAAAATGCAATATTATTGTAACGCCCCCAGGTTACTAACCACTAGATTAAGCTAATGATACACCTAACCCAATGATTAGCAGTGAATAAACACCTGGAAGTATTACCGCCGTCCACGGAAGCGGACAAGGCTAAAACTAAACCCAACGAAACAACCGAACATACACTAACTCTGATCGTGCATCATCAAGACATAACCTAACTTAAACCACTTCAAAACAACTTAACACAACCCAATATAACTTATACAAGCCAAAATATCACAAATTTCCCTTAACTCTTTCATAAAGAGTCTTTAACCACCTTCAATCTCCTTAAGAAGCTCTAGGGTTTCGTCCTTCCGGGGCTTTTCCCTTCTCCTTTGCCGAGATTCCTAAAACAAAAACATAAAACTTCGCAACGTGAGTTAAACTCAGTACGTATACCCCTAACAACATAAGAATCTTTTTATAATTCGTTTTAGTTGTTTAGCGCGGTTCCAAACATTAGAAACAAGATAAATAGCAAATAACCATTAAAAAGGTAGCAAAACTTACAGAGTTTGACCGTATTTAACCTATACATGAGAAATATAACTTAACCTGTATTTAAATTACAACTTTAATGAAAATACTTATAAGTTCTTCTTTTTAAAGGTAACTAAATAACCGTAAACTTGTTTGAAATCAAAAAGATCATGCATGAACCGACATAGACATACTCTTGGAACCTTTCCATAAACGTGATTTAGAAAGTGACAAGTAAATTACGTCATAAAACATGAGTCGAATCGTATACCCAACATATAGCATAAACCGTTATTTCGGACCAATCATAAAATGCGACTTATAACATGTTGTAAAATATACTTAAAAACCGTAAACACGTCCTATAAGACTTAACCCTTAAGCTAGATCCTTGAAGTACTTAGCTACGTAACATTTAGTTGTCGTATTATTACCCTGAAGGTCCCCTACTTGCGATCATTGACTAATCCTCCGTATGCGCATACCCGGACCAATCGGGAGATCCGGATGGTGGATAATAATCCTACTGGCCAGGTTTTCATAGTGTGCAACTAAGGCACTAAAGTTATCTTTTTGCTTGGGTGCACTAAGGCACATATATAAACAACTTGGGGTGCACAAAGGCACAAAAACATGTTTTCCCTTGGTGTGCACTAAGGCACCATAAACGTGGTGTGTGCTAAAGCACCATAAACAAGGGCGGTGCCTTTACTTACTTCTAAAACTTGAAAACTTAAACCTTGGTACCTTGACCTTGGATTCTTAAAGAAACTGATTCCTTAAACTACCATTTCCTAATTATAACTTAAACATATACCTATGTGAACTCCTCGAATAAGACTTGTACTTATAAAGGGGAATATTCATGAATTGATTCAATCATCCAAAGCATAAATTTTATCGTAAAGTTTTCTGATATAACGGGTACGCAATATAAATACTTAGAAATAATTGTGAAATCACCCTGATAAATTGACCTGAATTACTTAAAAAGACTCCATGAGAACTTGCATACGTTTTTAAACATAAATCATGATACTTTACATATAGACATGACTAATATAAAATAAATTTAGAACTGAACATAAATGATTAGTTCATGATATTATTCATAAAAAGTCAGGCAATATACGTACCTGAAGACTTAAGAACATGTACGGGACGAGCAGGGACTTGAATAGTGGCGCAACGATCTTCTTGAAGGGACTTAAAAGAAAAGAAATCATGAATTAGGTCCTAATTTAGGTGGTATCATGGATGAATATCTTAATGAATTCTCTAGGAATAATTTTAGTGAACTGGATTTCTAAGGCATACTCGTAAGGTCATATCTTATCCCACAAATATCGGATCATGGCATAAAAAGACTTTTCGAGAAGCTTAGAACATACACTCCAACTTTGTAATTGACCATGAAAGCTACATGTGACTAAGGAGGGTAAAAACTAACATCTTTACAAGCTGCCCAGAATAATAACCATTAAACTTCAATTATTCGGAAAATCGTAACTCGAGCTCTACTTATCGGTTCGGAACGGGTAAGATGTCTATGGAAAGCTCGTAATACATACTTCAACTTTCATTTCATCACCAATTGATTTAAGCTTGGGAATAGGTCGAACTTTACCTAAAATAAGGGCAGCCACTAAAATCTTATTTCTGGAAAAATTCAGAATCTTTGGCCTTCAATGAAAAGCTTATAACTTGCTCATCCGACATCCTATGGGCACATACCATACCATTATCGAAAGCTTAGAGTATCCCCTAAAATTTTCATGTTCAAACCTTAAGCCATAGAAAACTCTAACTAAATGAAAAACACCTATCTTTGTACTGCCGTCAGGAAATCCCAGTTTTGCGCGGCGTTACGATTTTGACCATAAATCCTAATATACATAACAAAACACCGATCCGTAAAAACCGGGTGTTAACTAACACTTTTGTCTACCTAATTATGCCCTAATATTACCCAGAATCATTTTCCTTATTTTGTGAAAAAACAAAAACCAACCAGATTGCATTCTTTCCTAAAATCCATCAACATACACCCTCAAATCTTTGTGTTTTGGCCTCAACCCCTCTCAACCCATAATTTAATACTTATAAGCACAGTATTCAGACTCGAATTACCCAGAAAAATACCATCTAAAATCATTTTATTCTCATGCAACATCACTACATCAACTATTTTCACAATCCATCATCAACTTCAACATGCATCACTTCAAAACTCACTTTCCTCTTGATTTAAATCTAATCTATGAACATGCACTTTAGAAACTATCACATTTTCATACTTTCACAAGAATCTAACTACTAAACTCACATGCATGTCCATTATTTGCAAGGAATTCACTTAGTTTACACTAAGGTAACAAGAACTCAACAAACTTACCAAAATTCTTCTCTTTGAATTGTTCCACACTAATCTTCACTTGAAGACCTTAAAACTTTTGCTTTGATTCTGGAAAAACATAGGAATAACAAGAAGAAATTCAAAATATAACCTTGATAGTTTCTTAAAAGAGAGTGAGAAAGATGGAGTGTGATACCATTTGGAAATGGAAGAAAAGAGAGACATGTGAAATGATGAAGATGGGGCGGTGGTGGCGTGGTGGCCAAGAGGCCGCCGACGACTCCTGGCGACGACGGCTGGCTCGCCGGAGCTGGGCAGTGGGCAGCGGCAGTCAGGGGAGGGGGACAGCCATGAGGGAGCAAGAGGGAGATTGAGAGTAAGAGTGAGGTGTTCCATTCAATTCTTTTAATAAAACTCCCTCCTAACCTAATATATAACACAAGCCCAAAAATTTCCCGTTCCTCTTTCTTCTTGGACCAGCCGGCCATATGGCCCAAATTGGGGAAAATTTTATCAATTTTTAATCTCCCATCTTATACTTATATCTCCCTAATTTCCCAAATTATCGAAAATCCTTAAACCCTAAAAATGTTATCTGAAACACAAATAAATATATCCATACTCCTCCATAAAATTTCTCATAATTATAACTTTAAATAATTTCGAATAAAGAAGGACCCGATATATCGGTGTCGGTAAAAGAATTCATGTACGATCAAAACCATCGTAAAAAATTATCGGTAGCGATTTTTCAAAGAAAAGAAAATTAAACTGAATCGTTGATGATCGTTGCACTGTTCAAGTCCTGCAAAACATACATTGGGTTAGAAAAATGGAACACGCGTTTTTATTATTCATGATTTAAATTTTAACCTTGATTAATTAAACTACTTAATACGTATCAGGGGGTGATTTTCTTCGGGTTATTACAATTATGCTATGAGAAAATAAAATAGAAATATAGAGTGTCATTGACAGAAAAAGCACTTTAGATTATTCCTAATTACGGTTATTCGGAACCATAAATCCATTTTTAAATTACGTATGATAGGAATTTTGATAAATTGACGAGATTATTTAGATGTTCAAGAGAATTATTATTTCTATAATCCTGAACACTCGCATTGTAAGAGCTACCGCAATGACGAGTTTGAGGGTGACATAACGGTGATTTGACGTGGGCGAAGACGATGAAGATAGTGCAACGACGAGGATGAGCATCGGCGGTGAGAATAACTCGAACCCGTGCTCACCGCTCGAGGACGAAGACGAGATTCCCGTCAGTTTTTTTTTTTTGTTTATGTTGTAGTGTATTTAAATTATTAAATATGGGTCCTCCACCTTTTTTTTTAATTATTTTAATCAAACTCACGCTCACTATTAGAAAACAAGTTAATATGGAGAACCTAACTCTAATTCTCCCGGCGGACCATACTACTTCCACCTCATCTAATAAGTATAAGTGTATAACTCATGCTAACCTGTGGATGATCTAAATGCTCCGACACACCACATAATGATTCCAGGGAAGGCAAAGGTTTCTGCCAAATAAATGTCATTTCGTATTCTAGTCATATGACAAATTAACAATAAACCCATTCAGCTGAACTTGCCTTGTCAGTTATCAGTTCAGTTGTCACACTTGTTCTACTTGAATGAGTAATTAAGTATCCCTTCTTTTCATTCCATTTCCATTCATTCATTCATTCATTCATCCATGGAGTCTCTTCAACTCTTCTTCCTACTCTTCTACTTGAATGTTCACCATGTCATGAGCAAAACAATTTCCACAACTTCCCCAAGGGCGAGAAGTTGAAGGAGATCTTCGACGTCCTTGGGGATGGCATTTTTCAATGCGGATTTCGAGTTGTGGAAGTATCATCGAGGGATGGTTCAGAGTTTCCTGAGCCATCCCCAATTCCACCGGTTTTTGGTACGGAAAGTGGTGGAGAAAGCGAGGACTGGTTTGATGACAGTCCTCAAGCACGCCTCGAAACTGAGGGGGTTGGTGCTCGATCTTCAAGACTTGTTTGAGAGATTCACGCTTGACACGATTTGTGTTTTGATCATGGGACGTGATTGCGAATCACTTTCGATAGATCTACCGGATGTACCCTTGTCGAAGGCGTTGGATCAAGTCGAGGAGACGATCTTGTATCGACACGTGGTGCCTAGGAGGATGTGGAAGCTCATGGGGTGGCTTGGAGTGGGAAAGGAGAAGCAACATAGGGAAGCTTGGAAAGGACATGGCATTCACACAAATGAAGATTGTGGTGGCAACCATACTGCAAAACTACCAAATCCAAGCTCTTCAAACTCATCCAATTGTTCAACAGACATCTATAATCCTTCGTATCAAGTATGGGTTCAAGGTCAAGGTTATGGCCCTTCCTTCGTCCTCATGAATATCATAGTTAGTAGGAATGCTTTTCGGGTCATTAGTCCCGGAAGCCATGTCGCCAATTTTTATACAAATTTGGTCTAATTTTGACTTCGAAACGAGGGTTGCAGGCTTATGTAACGTTTTCAGTAACTGTGATGAACATGCATACATCTAGTATCATATGATAAATAGTGTGAAAAATAATGGGTTCAAGGTTAGTTCTTCCTTCTATATATGATCATATCATATCATGTTCAATGTGCAAGACTAGTCATGAAGTTGAACACTCCCTGCGTTCGATGCTATTTGTCGTTTTGCAAATGTGTCGGTCAAATTTTACAAACTTTCACCAGTAATTTTCCAACATATACGGTGATTTGCTATGAGATTATTATCATTAAACTCATAATAAATTGATATAAGAACTACATATTTTGTGTTGTTTCTTGTATTACTGTAATTGTAGTGTGTTACAAACTTTTCAACCTCTATACAATTTGGCGGAAAAAAACTATATATTTCGTGTTTCTTTTCTTTTTTTTACTACTTTTTGAAAACTCACGTTTTACATATATGTAGGCCTGGCAATTTTTGGCCCGACCCGATAACTCGACCCGAATCCGCCCGAAAATTCTAGGTTTTGAACACAATTTTATCAACTAAACCCGAAGTATACCATACCCGAAAATTAGCGGGTCAAACCCGACCCGTCCGTTTGACCCGAAAATTTAACTTTTTAAGTTGAACTTTATTAAAATTTGTGAATTTACATTGAAATTTTTAACTATTAACTATAAGCGCAACTTATTTATTTGTTATTTCTCCTATTTAAGTTAAAATAGTTAAAATAATCTATCGTTAAATGGTATGATGCCAGAAAGAATTTTTATCCAAACATTAATTGGTCGTGTATTAGCAGACGATATTTATCTGGGTTCATGGTGCGTGGCCAGCCGAAATCAAGATATTGGGGTTAGACTTGTCAATCGATTCATAACCTTTCGAACCCAACCAATATGCATCCGAACTCCTAAGCTAATTGCGTATGATGCCACTTTATTAACCACCAAAGTCCATTTTCATCTACTCGATGACAGTTTACTACAATTCAAAGGATGCAAAGTAGAGACTGTTGTCAGTTTACTACAATTCAAAGGAGGTAAAGTAGAGACTTTTGTCGTATATTTCTAAACGAAGCATTATTAGTTTCTATACAATAACCCTAGGTAGGGATTATTCAAATTCAATTTACCTTTTTCATTGATTGAGTTACTCAATATTTTCTTATTTAGATATAGTCTAAGAAAATAACATAATTTCAAATTAAACAATGAAGTGTATGAAATAAATACTGGTCAAGTTATTGTCCATATTATAACATCAACTTCCTATGGTTATATAAATTAAATTTATTTGATGACACATATGACACATTTAAATATTTGTCAAACTAGACATAAATATATTACTCCCTCGGTTCTTTTTTATCTGTCATTTATGGTTTTCAGTGTCAATTTTTAATCAATAATTTCTAATATAAATGTTTTGCAAAAAAATATAATATTATACTTTTTAATAGTATTTTTTATTACGAATCTAATGGCATCCATTTCGTATGTTGAAACATTGTACAAATTAAAATATTAGCGGTCAAAGTTTTGGCACAAACTAATAAAACCAAACAGAGGGAGTATAATTTTAATTCGAGATTATTATCATTTTAGGGGTGAAAACTCCATTTACTTTGCGATCAAAAAGCTGACATGAGTCATGACAATCATAGTAGAATAAATCCTGAAGCATAAGACACAAGGTAAACATACTCGGCCAACAATTGATGTAGGTGGGTACAAAATCTGACAATGAGCATGTTGCCATTTGCCCGTATGAAAGAGGCACAAATGATGTAATAGGGTTTCAGGGTTATGCTAGATCTCTAGCCGGCAACTATGTTGTAAAAACCGGACTGAACCGGCCAGTTCGACCGATTCAATCGTTAGTAGGCAAATTGATCAGTCCGATTCCAGGTTTAGCTCAGACGACTAGCTTAACTGGGAAAAAAAAAACACCAAAACCGATTCAATCGGACAGTTCACGATCAGACAAGGATTTTAGTAATTTAATTTAAAAAATTCCAGTTTTTTATGATTCATGTCATATTCATGCTAATTATTTTGGTAGCTTAATTTTTCTTGAAGAAGTACATGAAAAATTTTTAAATTCGTGGCCAGTTCTTGCGGATTTTGACTAGTTCAACCGTCATCCGGGTCAAACGGTCCAATCTGGCCAAACTAGTCCAACCAACTAAACCATTGACCCACTGAGTCAATCAGTTCGGTGACCAGCCCAGTTCTGACAATATAGCCCGGAAATGGTTTATTATGTATGTCACCTTCGTTAGCCTAGGTAAACGACCCTGATGCACGATTTTCAGGACTGAGAATCAAACTTATTTCATATTCTCATCTACACACAAATTTTTAGACATTATGAGGATTGACAGTATGTCTACTACTTGTAACTCAGCCTTGCAAAAGAACAGTTTTGAGAAGACCTTGTACTCGATCCCTAACATAATGGCAATCGACATTTAAATGCTTGGTCGTGTTATGGAATGCATGATCTTCTGCAATATGTTGGGCTGCTCTATCGTCACAGTCCAGATAGAGACACTGGAATGAGGTTGGATAGTACACTCCCCTGTCAATTATCCCGAATCAGTAGACAAGTAAACCCACGAGTCTAAATGCGGGTTGTCTCGGAGTGCTCAGCTTCTAGGCTCAAGTGCTGTACTGCAAACGTACGATCTGGTCTCGTCAGATTAAAACACAGTAAAGGACCCACCCACAACTACAAGTCCTCTATATTCTGCAGGGTTGGCATATCCTTTTCCAGAATCAATAGGGACAGGAAGATGCGTCGGAGAGTAGTTCCGGTCAAAACACAACACAATGACAGGGTGGTTGGACAAATGCAGACAAGAAATTTGGTTTAGAATAAAAATGGCTTTCAATTTTTTAACTGTAAGATAAACGAGGAAAAAATATCGAATAGTAAATCATTCCAACCCAGTTTTGATATTATCTGCCCTACAAGTCTGTATACAGTAGATTTTGGTGCTGAAAACATCACAATAGCTTAGCAACAAGAGTCAGTGAATCGATACACGTCCAATGGATTCAAGTGGTCTAAATCATGTTGGGGTCGTTGGTCCTTACTGGGTCGGACAATCCTCAGATGCAACTGAAGACCACAGCAGCATCAGCCACACAAGTAAAGACGTTTGTTCCTTATAGGGTAAGGTACGGTTAGGTACAGTAAGGTTGAGTAACTTTAGGTAAAGATGAGTACTAGAAAACATCATAAGAATAGGTAAATTTCGGCCAGGTTGGATAAAGTGGGTAATAACCCATCTAAAGAAATGGAAGAGAAAACTTAGCGTAACTTTTCTTTACAAGCAAGCCAAGAAAAACTAACTACTGGGTACCCCGAGGTTTGATAGATCAGATGAATTATTTGGTACTACATCTTTGAAACTAAATTATTTGTTCCCCAAACTATTAGGCAGTGATTTAAAAGGGTGACAATTTGAAATATATATACTGTGCGGTGAGTTTGACTAGATTTCATGTCAAAGATTTTACTAGACATTCGAAGTTGGAATTAAAAAAGGAAATTGAACTAAAAGTCAAATTAATGCCTACCAATCCAAAACCCTTCATGATTATATAAGGTGTGGATACTTTGTTTTCTCTCCAATCATGAAGGGTTTTGGGTAGGTAGGCATTAATTTGACTTTTAGTTTTTCAATTTTCTTTTTTCATTCCAGTTTTGCACATTAAGTAAAGTCTCCGACATGAAATCTAGTCAAATTGATCAGATGACATGTTATTTTTCAATTTTTCACCTTTTAAATCACTACCTGATAGTTTCAGGAACCCAATAATTCAGTTTCAAAAATGTGATACCAAATAATTCAGTTGGCAAACCTCACGGTACCCAATAGTTATTTTTGGCAAACCAACATTTACCAAGCATTTTATCAATGGACAGTTGATTTTGCCTTAACAAAATGGAGAACATACCTATTGCATTCTTCGAAATTTCCTCAACTCAGATTTCAGACCATCCGAGCGGTAAACTGCAACTGATGCAACCACATACGAAACCTACCACAGGAGGCACCGAGGACGCCAGGGTATCAACCACAATCGTTTCCAGAGGTTTTCGCATTTTTACAAGGTAAGCAGTCCAACTCATTCGGTCCCTAAATGAAATTTGTTTCTAAAGGACACGTGAAAGAATACTTGTATTATTGTACAGAATGAGTGGGAGCAACATTGCAATGGGAGCATCAATCAGGAGAAATACAAAGTAGAAAAGTAGGGAAAAAAAAAGATCACTGTAAGAAAATCTTACCAAGAAAACAGGTACCAGTTGCTCTAAGAACAGAGTTGAACCACAAGGGTTTCCCCATTCATCTCAGTTTCCGAACGTACTCCATTGCACGCCAGTTCAGTTCAACCATAGCAAGGTCTTCCATTACTGTCAAAATTGGGTGCTCTTCTATGTTGACAGTCATTTTTACAGTTCTGAATACAAGTACAGTAAAGCTGCACGATGTAACAATGATTTATTCTGCGGCTAAAAGTGGACCAGGTCTTTCCAACTGGTTCATAGAACCGCCATTCATTCAACCACCCCACCCCCCATTGCAGAATCCGACAAAATATAAATTTGCAACATCAAAACATGCCACCCTCTCAACCTGAGCACTAAGCAAGCAATATCAGGAGAAAAATCAGCACCATGTCCGCAAACATAACTAAGGCGCACGGGCCACAAAAAACAGTCACCAGGCAAGATCTCCAAGGTTTTGCCCGTGCAGCCACACATACGTGATGATGCATTTCAGCTCTTTCTTTTTCCTCTTTTTTTTTTTTTTTTTTTTTTTTTGGTCCCTGGTAGTGTAGAAGGAGGCACAGAAACAATATAACCAGACTCCAAAATAGACCCCGATTGCACACCTGCAAATATTACAAGCTGAACTCGCTGACACACTCATTCCACCACCATCCAAAGTCATTCTTAGGATTTTTGGGCGTTAATATATCGGACAACACTACACTATATAATTTTCTTGTACGATAATATACTATACTTTAGGCGTGAGTGTTGTGTACAAGTCACACAAGTGTTTTTTGGACAATTATGCACCATAATCTCCTACGGTTCTATCAAAAATCGAACACTCCCAAAGGACAATATATTATCAAAGTACAGCATTGTCCAACCCCCCTAAGCACAACACGTTAGAGTCCAAAAGTCCTTTCCATGGTTCCCCCCCCCCCCCCCACGGGGGGTTCTATTTCTTTTTTGTATTGTTGGGAGGGTGGGGCAGTGTTAAAAGGATCTAGCCGACAATCAATATATGCTAACATCAAATATGTTATGGCATTTAAAATGTCATGGCCAAACCAACAAAAACACGCCCAAAAGTCAGATCCTATCCATTCTGCTCAGAACCCCTTAACATGCAGAGGGAAGGGGCAAACAAGGAAAAACTAACAAGCTCCACTGACCAGAGAAGGCAGCCAAAAACCAGAAGTGAGAACAAGGTGGATATTATACATAAACAACGAAACCATATTTTGGGTAGGAACAAATGGAATCTACCCAAATGGTTTGCATTGCATGCATACAATCATGCATATGCTTATAGAACCTTTGGCAGTAAGTTATATAGCTAGATTATCTCTACATGGACCTAAAAAGGATGAAGCAAACACAGATAGCAAAAACAAACCCCCAAAAAAAATTACCATGGTGCATAATGAAGTGAGGGTTTTACCAAATCTAGCAAATAATGGAGGGCATTCAATCCCCCGGAAAAAGGGAACAACCCTTAAAAACCGTTTATCTGCTCAATTGGAGGCCAAGTTGCCCTCCATTGTTCAATGCAATCCATTGCCCTTGACTCAAATAGAAAATGATGCCAGGCGTACAGCATCAGGGCTCTGAATCCTCTGCAACAGTTGGGAGCCCGCCCTCCTTAATAAAAGATGGATTTAGAAACTTTGCAACAAAGGCCCACAACTTGTAGACATCCTCAAAGTTAGTCAGAAAGCTAAGTGAAGCAGTGACAACCACCACTCTAAAGAATCCACTTTTCCCATCATGATTCCCACCTGCCATAGGCCTACATAATGTAGTCTCTTCAATGCTCAGTGCCTCACCATTCTGATGCCTCACATAATCCATGACTCTAACATGACTCAGGATCCCAACTCCAAGATTTATGCCTTGTGATTCAGCCAGTTTTTGGACTGCCTCAGGGTTTACAAAACCCTTGTTTCTGTCCCTCACATTGAAAGCCACTGCTGCACCTCTTTCATACTTAATTTTAGGTCCATAGATCTGGACTAAAGGCATACTCTTTTCTCCGTCTGGGCCAATCAATCTTAACTGAAGTAATGAAGTAACAAGCCAATTGATCAAAAACCGCAATCTAGACGTAGTTCTATTAAGACCAAGCATATCAATATGATCAAGATGCCGACATACTATCTCAGGTTCCCTCCTGTCCAAATCATCTTGTTCATCACCATACTCCCCATCACTTGTACCATCATCAAAATTCGTCACCAAATTGTCCCCAGCATCCCAGGGATGGCTCAGGGGGTCTCTGTGGATGTTCTCCGTGCTGAAAGATACCCTCCTGCCCCCACTACCAAATTCATTTTCCTCCAAGCACGCTAACCGCCCACCAGCAACTTTATTACCATCCCTCCTTCCTAGTAACCTGAATTCACCCTCTGTTTCTCTTCTAATTGCACTTCCCTTTGTGTCCGAGCACATTGCAGAGGACGATCCATTCATAAGACCACCATTCTGAGATGGAGAGCAATGGTTCAGGTTAGAGCCATCATGAGAGCAATCTAACTTCCCTTCTTCATACTCTTCTTGGATCTCGCTAATATAAGACAGCTCCGAATGAGCAAAACTTACTGCTGTTGGTTGTCTCTCTTCATGAACTCCGTTGACATTTTCTACCCCACGTGAAACAGATTGAACAGCAGCATCAAATGACAGCATCTGTCTCTCCTCGTATGAGGGGCTTTTATGCTTAGATGCTGCCTTGGGAGACACTTTCTTGGTGTTCTTCTTGCCTGTAAACCACAATGATGGTGATGGAACTGAAATCTGTCTGTCAAGATGCCCAACATTATCATGATCTGGACTCTGACCTAAGTCAATCCAAAAGGAATTCTCCGATGATTCATCTTCACTGAAGATGGGACTCTTCATCAACTCCCCAACAGATATGCTTTCGGTTTCTTCAAAAATAGTGCTTGTGCCGTCTCTATCAGAACTGTTCTCATGCTCTATTTCAGCTTCAAACACATCCCTCACCTGAGCAGCAGTGTATGCACCTGAGAAAGCGGGCATATTTGATCCTTTCTGTGTCTTGGCACTCTGACCTTCATCCTCAGCACCCTCATCTGGGATCTCAATCAATCCCTCAAGGCCATCTATTGAGTCACCCAGATACTGCGGGAAGACCGGGGTTATCTTCACCATACCAGTTCCGGTGAACCCAGATTGATTTTGAAGGCTCGCCAACACAGACTTTTTAATCAACAAACACCCAAAGCCAGTAGGGTCATAACCAAACACCCTGTAGAATGACGTGATTATGAAATCTGGACGGAACAAGGACAATCCCAGGGAATCCATGTCTTTGGGACCTAATGAACCAGCATCAAGCAACACGTGCCAATTGTTCTGTTGTGCCAGAGCCATCCACTGGTATGAATATTTAGCACCAGTTACTCTAGATTGAACTGGAAATACAAAAAGACCAGTAGCCGAATCTTTCTTTCTTCTCTTTTTGCTCGAGATTTGCTTCCTCAAATCAGTTGAGCAGAGCTTAAGAGTAGGCCATCTAAACCAGGCACTATAAACTTTTGCACCTTTTCCTTTGGCAGTTTGAGCCATCCAATTTACAGACTGGCTCTCATGATCAAACATCGTCAACAATGTCTTGTTTGTTTGAAAAGGGTAAGCTTCAGCTAGCAACTTAAAGGCAGAACCTCTGCTAACAGTAAAAACAATGTCATATTCATTCTCAGGGATGTTCAGGTGGTCCATGATTCTAGTCTTTATATCATGCTCAACAGTGCCTCTCTCAGCACCCCCATACAGCACATGATTACTCAAATTACCACTCATCTCAGACAAGCTAAAAGTCATTGAGTCCCAATAGTAAAGAGCCTGAAGGTAAGAAAACAGCCCAAACCCACAGTAATCAAGAAATACCTTAGGGACTGGACCTGAGAGGTGAGCATATTCGTCTGACCTCAACTTGTCAATCTTCTCGGACGACTGGTACTTGGGGTACATGGTGAGGAACTTGGAGAAAGCCTCGCAAAGTTGAGGGATGGACTCCTCAGACTCGAATGTACACTCGGCAGCTAAAGCAGTTGCTCTAAGGAACTCTCTCTGAGCTCGAAGCCTTGCCAAGGATCTCGAACGGCCCAGCTTCTCATTTTCCTTGGAATTGGGCTCGGCATCATCAATGTCTTGGGTGGATTTAAAAAGAGACCCATTTTCGGATGCTTCTTCAAGAGCTTCTCTCAGCTTGCTTTCTTGCAATTTCCTAACAATTGAGGAGCTTCTCTTATGCTCACCATCAAACTCAGACCCATCCTTCCTTCTGCTCTTTTTGTCCAAGATAAGAGAAGCACAATGGGAAATAGGTTTCCACAGTGAGAGATGCATCAAAACTAAGCTTGATCCTCCCTTAAAAAGAGGACAGGAAATCTCCAATAGAGAAAACCCCAGCTTCAGGCTTCAACAACTGGTGGCCACATGTTCAAGCCCATCTAGCACAAAGCATCCTAAAACAAAAGCAAATTTCAAAATTAAAACCCAAACTTAGCAAGACAAGGATTCACCAACAATGAACACAGAAAGCAATACTTTCCCATAAACAAAGTCTTTAGTTTAAGGAGAAAAAAGTAACATGAACAACAAGTGCTTTTCCACTTTGGAGATTTGCTTTGGCAAAACATCCAACGACCCTGAATTGGAGACAGGGCCACAAAGGTTCCAAGGTACAAACAATTGGGTCAGACAAACCCTAAACAAAGCTCACTATAATTCTAAAACCCAGAAACCAATAGAGCTGATTTAAGAAACTTGTCAACAAACAATAAACAATCCAAAACTCTTATACAAGTAAATGGACCAACATAACTCAGGTGAGATACATTATTATCATAGAAAAGCAAAAAGCATGTGAAGAAACAAAGAGAGACTGAGAAAGGAGTAGGGTTTAAGGCAAAGAGAACTAACCAGGGGCTGAGGTCGGAAGAACAAAAACCCAGATCCAAATGCTGAGAAAGAGTGAAAACAAACCCTAATAATCAATTACATAGAGAAGCTTGAAACTTGCAGAGCAACACCATTGATTGAGATTGGCGTTAATGAGAGAGAGGAAAAATGGGGGAAATTGAAAACGCTAAAATCAATCAATTGCACAGAAAAACCCCAGATCTCAAACCCTTGACTTTGGCCTTTCAGCTCAATTTCCCCTTAAATTTGCTCCCAAAAAAGGCCCCCTTAATTGGATTAGTTAGGTAAACACAAAGAACAACCGTTGAAAGAGGTTTTAGCCTGGAAAGCAGATAGGACAGATGGTAGGGCAACAAGGGTACCCCTTTTTTTTCTCTTAAAACGGGAAAGCAATGGAAGGGTAATCTAAAGAAAAGCTGCCCACCAAATATGTTGGCCACTTTCTTCCAAGGGTCAAAATGCAGATAGACCTGTGAGGCTGTGAGTCATAAACTTTTTTATTGATTGGTACTATAATTGATTGGTTTTGGGGCCAAATCTCCCCTCTAATTGCTCCCTTTTTTTTGTCGTGGAGTTGGAGAAAGTTAGCTAATGTGTCTAGACACCCAAAGGATGATGGTCATTCAACTTCTTATGATTGTCAAAATGCTTCAAAAAAGTAGCAGTAGGATGAGACAAGAGAGAATACTTAATATGATTGTGTATATGTAGTGATGCAAAGCACCATGACAAGTTCCTATTAAATAGGTAGTTGATAAAAATGAGTATTAAGACCATTAGGAAAACAACACTATGAAAATGTACCTAAAAATATGAGTTTTGTGCTGATCATGTTGTTGTCCGAATAGAAGAGACTCAAAAACAACCACAAACAATAAAGCAGTGCAAAAAAAGATCAAAAGACATCAGAATTTTTAACGTGGAAAGAACCAAAAAGCGGGAAAACAAAACTACGGAATCTATGCACTAGTGTGGTGGAGTTAATAAGTGTTTATGAGATCTCGTTCAGCCTCACTTTCTCTCAAAGTAGATCAACGATCTCATTGGTTTTGCATTTCTCTCAATTGATGTGGAATACAAAACATGGAACTAACTCTCAATGGTATTAAGCGACTAATAGGAATTAAGTTAAAAGCCTCTACAACGGGAAAATAATTAAACCGCGAAAACTGTTGACGGTGACTGACACGGTCCATTGTCACATGTGACACAATCCGTGTCACTCAAGACACGACCCATGTCGACCACTGCTCGCCCAAACCATGTTTTTGAAGCTCGAGACAACTAGTTTTGAGATTGAATCTACCCGTATCGACCTTGTATGTCGTGTTGCACATCACACAATCCATGTTAAGGTCTCGAACACCTCCATCCGCTTCCTCTCTGCCTCTAACACCATAGATACCGAGCTACAACTCCATGAGCTTCCTCTCTGCCTCTAACACCATAGATACCGAGCTACACCTCCATTGAGCTCAACACATAACAATCTCTCACTTGAAGACCAATACTTCTAGACTCCTCAATGTCGGAGTATTTTGTGATTTTAAAATCAAAATTATTTTGGTAATTATTATCCCTAATTTAGTTTACTATCTTTGACTTGGCTAGTTAGAGGAGTTTTCATTTAATCGTTGAGAGCTATAACATGGGTAACAAACCTTCCTTTTAGCTAGGCAATATTGAGCTGTTAGTGGAAGAGCTAATCATGGGAATAATCCCTTATTTACAGCCATACATTGTGGTTGGATTAGAGGGCAACGACCTAATCAGTTTCGTATAAAAACCTGTGGTTGGCAGTGGGTGTGTAGTAGGGTGTTTTTACACAAACTTTAAGTCTTCAGCTCTCTTTCATTTTACAATCTTACTAACATATTAATTACTGCTTTTCTTACTTTACCATTAACATTCACTGAATCAACTCCAAATTTTGATTTTAATTAAATATATTTAATTAAACTTTCACTAACCATTCTATAAATTTTAATGGCATTAGTTTTCTCTTACCACATGCAATAAACAGATAAAAAAATGAAGGTTGAGACAAAAAAATAATTAAAATACTAAAAAGTAAAACTGGATTATGGTGGTCCCTACTTTCAGCTTTTATATCCTAGTGGTCACTATATTTTTTTGTATACAGTGACTCAATAGAAATCTAACATGAAGAAGAAAGAGAAGGAAAATTCTGATGGTCCACATCACCATTTCCACCATCGAGTCATCGCCCCTTGACTCGAAGGCGTCACATCATTTAATACAACTTTTATATTTTCGGGATCACCAAAATACAAAAATAAAAAAAAACAGAGACTAACGACATACAAAAGCTTAATGTAGTGACTACCGAAATCCAATTTTGATAATAAAAATTAACACCTACCTCTGTAAAACTCCCCTATATGTTTGGTGGGGGTGGGGGTTGGGGGACCCCAAGGAAAAGGAAACAAACACAAATATAGATGCAAATGTCCATTAGGTGTACACACATCAAATAAATCAAATTCCGCAGCACCCGCTCTACTTTTGGTCCCATCATCTAAACACCAACAAAAACATACAACTGATAAAGCTTCAATTATTTTATTTTTATCATGTTTGGATATTAGTTTAACTCTGTTACATTTCGCTATCTTGCACTGGCAAATTAATTACAGTGGCTCCCTCTGCTATACCCAAACCCAACAACACACTTGACCACAATTATATTGATGTAGCCAAGTAGTAGGTAGCTATCAATATCAACTATGAACTTGTGTAGACCAGCAATTGATGAAAGGCCCAGTTTCAAAGAATTGATACACATCGAATGAATTCCAGTGGTCGAGATCATGCCCTTACAGTGTCAGACCATCCTCAGATATAACTGCAAATTTTTCAATTCCACAATTCAGAGTTCAGATCATTCAACATTCTTGATTGACAGCAGTAAACTGCAACCAATGCAATTAACCCCATACACAACCCACCACGGTAGGCACTGAGGACATCAAGGACACCTAAGTACCTAACAAAACTGACCCAATCTGAATACCCACCCGAACCCAACCTGAAAATGCTGGGACTAACAAACCCAAAATGGAACTGAATCTTATGAGACCCAACCTGGTTTGACCCGACCCAAATTTATCTTTTACCACAGCTCATATTTTAACGATTATCTTATCTGACAAAAAAACAACCCGACCCCAAAAATGGCCCAACCCAAATGTGGGTCCAACCCGAACCCGACTTGAATGACCCAATTGCTAGGTCTAATCAGGGTATGAACAACCTTCATATTTGAAGGCTGTTTCTAAAAGACCCATAGGAATCGACCTTGTTCTTTTCCGCAGTAGATAAGGTGTGGTAATGGTAAACATGTGGATAGTGTGATATGATGTGGTATATTGTGGTAAGTTGAGGTAAAATTTATGGTAAGAATGGTTGGTGTGGTAGGTGAGGAGAGAAAAAAAGTAAGGAAAGAGAAAAGTGAAGGGAGAAATTTATGGTAATTGTGGTCAAGTGTGGTCAAGTATGGTAATATGTGATGGTTTTATGGTAAATTCTGATAGGTGCATTATGGTACCACCACACAAAAGAATAGAGTCTGATCAGTTTCCATAAGAACACTACGAGTGGGAAAAATAACAATTAAACAAGTCTGAGAGGGAAAATCATACCAAGAAAGCAGGAATCAGATTCCTAAAGAACAGAGTTGAACCACAAGGGCGTCATGGTTCATTTCAGTATCCAAGGCACTCCATTGCACGCCAGTTCAGTCCAACCACAGGAAGGTTTTCTGTTACACTCTTAAGATTGGATGCTCTTCTATTTTGACAGTTGCACTGGTATCATTTCTACAGTTCTGAATATAAGCACAAAAAAGCTGCAAGATGGGATACAGATTTATTCTGGGACTAAGAACATAAGTAGACCAGGTTCTCCCAACTGTTTCACAGAACAACCCTTCATACAACCACCCCACCCCTAACTGTAGCTCCCGACAAAATATAAGTTCGCAAGATTAAAATACATGCAACCTTAACCTGAGCACTGACTTCTAATGTCACAAACGCAACTATGGGGCAGACGACCCAAAAAGCAGTCACCAGGCGAGATCAACACACGTCGGATTTGCCTCTCCTTTAAACCATACATGTGATGATGCCGTCTCAATTCTTCCTTTTCCCACTAATTTTCCCGAGGCATTATAAAAGGAGGCACAAATGCAATATAAGCAGACTCCAGACCTAGATTCCAATTGCACACCTGCAAAGCTTTATAAGCTGAGCTGGCTTATATATCCCTTCCACCACCTTCCAAAGTCTGTTTCGTTTCTGTTTTTGTCCCCCCCCCCCCCCCTCCCCCAGTCCCCCTCCTCCTCTTTTGTTGTTTTCTCTCTTTTTTTTTTGGGTGGGTGGGTGGGGGTGGAGGGGTTGGGGGGGGGGGGGGGTTAATAGGATCTAGCTAAAAACAAATACATGTTAGCATCAAATGTCAGCTGACACTTGAAATATCATATGATAAAACCAACAAAAACATGCCCAAAAGTCAGAGCCCTATCCATTCTGCTCAAGACTCCATAAGAAGCAGAGGAAGAGGTAAAAAAGGAAAACTAACAAGCTCTAGTGACAATACAAGGCACCCAAAAACTAGAGGTGAGAACAAGGTGGATATTATACATACACAACGAAACCATCTTTTGCGTATGAACAAATGGAATCTGCCCAAATGGTTTTCATTGTGTGCATACAATCATGCATTTGCTTACAACACTTTTGATAGTGAGTTATAGAGCTAAACTATCTCTACAAGGACCTAAAAAGGACAAATCAAACACAAACAGCAAACATGAACCCAGAAAAAATTACCATAGACCATATTGAGTTGAGTGTTCCCACCAGATCTACCAGTTATCAGCTGATTTGGGGGCGAAGTTGCCCTCCATCGTTCAATGCAAACAGTTACCCTGAGTCAAACAGAAAATGATGCCAGGTGCAGTGCATCATGCCTCTGAATCCTCTGCAACAGTTGGAAGCCCATCTTCTACAACAAAAGACGGATTTAGAAACTTTGCAACAAAGGCCAACAACTTGTAGACGTCCTCAAAGTTACTTAGAAAGCTAAGTGAAGCAGTGACAACATTCACTCTAAAGAATCCATTTTTCCCGTCATGATTCCCAACTGCCATCGGTCTGCATAAAGTAGTGTCTTCTATGCTCCGTGGCCCGCCATTATGATGCTTTGTATAGTCCATGACTCTAACATGACTGAGGATCCCAACCGCAAGATAAATACCGTGTGATTCAGCTAGCTATTGGACCGCTTCAGGATTTACAAAACCCTTGTTTCTGTCCCTCACATTGAAAGCCACAGTTGCACCTCTTTCATACTTAATTTTAAGTCTATAGATCTAGACTAAAGGCATACTCTTTTCTCCAACTTGGCCAGCCAACTGTAACTGAAGTAATGAAGTAACAAGCCAATTAATCAAAAACCGCAATCTAGATGTAGTTCTGCTGAGACCGAGCATATTAATATGATCAAGATGCCGACAAATTATCTCAGGTTCCCTCCTGCCCGAGTCCCCTTGTTCAGCGCCATACTCCCCAGCACTTGTGTACTGATCATCATCGAATTTTGTCGCCAAATTCTCCCCAGCATCCCAGGGATGGCTCGAGGGGTCTCTGCGGTTGTTCTCCATGCAGAAAGATACCCTTGTGCCCTGCTACCAAATTCATTTTCTTCCAAGCACGCTAACTGTCCACCAGCAACTTTATTACCATCCCTCCTACCAAGTAACCTGAATTCACCCTCTGTTTCTCTTCTAATAGCACTTCCCTTCGTGTCAGAGCCCATTGCTGAGGACGATCCATTCATAAGACCATAATTATGAGATGGAGAGCAATGGTTGAAGTTAGAGCCATTATCAGAGCAATCTAACTTCACCTCTTCATACTCTTCTTGGATCTCACTAATATGAGACAACTCTGAATGAGCAAAACTCACTGTTGTTGGTTGTATCTCTTCATGGACTCCATTGACATTTTCTGCTCCACGTGAAACAGATTGAACAGCAGCATCAAATGACAACATCCGTTTCTCCTTGTACGGGGGCTTTTATACTTACATGCTGGCTTGGGAGACGCTTTCTTGGTGTTCTTCCCGCTTGTAAACCATAAGGATGGTGATGGAGTTGAAATCTGTCTGTTAAGATGGCCCACGTTATCATGACATGGACTTTGACCCAAGTCAATCCAGAAGGAATTCTCCGGTGATTCGTCCTCACTGAAGATGTGACTCTTCATCAAATCCCCAACAGATATGCTTCCAGTTTCTTCAAAAATGGTGCTTGTGCCATCTCTGTAAGAGCTGTTCTCATGCTCCATTTCAGCTTCAAAGACATCCCTCACCTGAGCAGCAGTGTATGCACCTGAGAAAGCGGACATATTTGATGCTTTTTGTGTCTAGGCACTCTGACCTTCATTCTCAGCACCCTCATCATCAGGAATTCCAATCAATCCATCAAGGCCATCAATTGAGTCACCAAGATATTGTGGAAAGAGAGGAGTTATCTTCACCATGCCAGTTCCAAGAACCCAGATTTATTTTGGAGGCTAGCCAGCACATATTTTTTTATTGACAAGCACCCAAAGCCAGTAGGATCGAAACCAAATACCCTGTAAAAAGATGTGATTATGAAATCTGGACGGAACAAGGACAATCCCAGTGAATCCATGTCTTTGGGACCTAATGAACCAACATCAAGCAATATGTGCCAATTGTTCTGTTGTGCTAAAGCCATCCACTGGTAAGAATACTTGGCACCAGTTACTCTAGATTGAACAGGAAATACAAAGAGACTAGTAGCCGAATCTTTCTTCCTTCTCTTCTTGCTCGAGATTTGCTTCCTCAAATCTGTTGAGCAGAGCTTAAGAGTAGGTCATCTAAACCAGGCACTATAGATTTTTGCACCTTTTCCTTTGGCAGTTTGAGCCATCTAGTTTACAGACTGGCTCTCATGATCAAACATTGTCAACAACTTCTTGTTTGTGTGGAAAGGGTAAGCTACTGCTGATCGGTCTCATTCCGAGCCGAATTTTATCTCTTTTATAGGGTGTTTGTGTTTATTTTAGCCCTTGTATATATATTAGTTATGAGGATTTTATGTTTTGTAGGAAAATAAGGAGTTAGAAGGAATTTGGGCTTAATTGTTGCTTTTTAGGATTTCCCGAGCCAACCCAAGACCCGAGTCGAGAACCGAAGCAAAACAGAGAAGTGTGGGCAGAAGGATGGCTCGCCCGAGTCAAGTCTTGACTCGCCCGTGACATGGGTCTAGGGCTTTAGAGGTTTGCAAATTTAGCTAAGGAGGAGTGGAGGCCAGAAGGCCGACTCGCCCGAGTCAGCTGGATGACTCGCCCGTGACCTGATTCTGGGGAAGCAAAAACATAGGCCAAAGGGAGCGGGACAGAACACTGACTCGCCCGAGTCAATAAGTGACTCGCTCGAGTCACCCAAATTTTTGCGGAAAACTGCGGAGCTGATGCGCGTGCTGTGGAGCTTAATTTAGGGTTTTAGGTTTTGTTTTCCTTCTTCTATTGTAACGCCCCCAGATTCATAAACATCATATTAAGACTAATCATTTCATAACCCAAGGATTAGCGCAGCGGAATCATAATCTGAAGGCATTACCGTCGTCCATGATCATGGACAAGGCTAACAAGACACTTTTTTCAACGTAGCATTCTCAAAGCTGATGTGCATATTAATATACCATAATATACATGTCATACTAACTTATGATCAAGATATCACCCTTCCAAGACAATATATATTACAACTAACACCCAAAAATTATATATCTTCAAGACTCTTATACATCAAGCTATCAAACATACACACCAAAGGTGAAAGATAACATCCTTAAAACAAAGGAACCTTCTGCTCTTCAATTTGACTCAACTTCTTACTAATTCTTGGCTTATCCGCACTAAGGGCATCACCTAAAACAAAAACAGAAAACTTCACAAATGAGTTGGTTATACTCTATACACATACCCCCACTGTGTAAACTTTAACAGTTCATTTTAGTTCGCGCTTTTTAAATTCCTTTGAAAATGGAAAACGCAATCACATCAAAAAACCTTGAATAGCCAAAGAAAAAGAAAATAAGCATAATCATCAAACACATCGTCGTCATCATCATCATCATCATCATCATAGACCTCAATATAGACCTCATTATAGACCTCATCATAAACTTCGTTATAGACCTCATCATAGACCTCGTTATAGAGCTCATCATAGACACTGGCCAGGTCGCATGACAGATGCCCGTCGACATCAAAAGTACCTCATTGCGATTAGCACCACATGACAAGAGACCTCATTATAAATAGACCTCGTTATAGACCTCATCAGGGACGCCGACCAGGTCACATGACAGATGTCCGTCAGACATCGAAAGTACCTTAGTGCGATTAGTACCATATAATAAGAGACCTCGTCATTGAAAGAACAAAATCATAAACTTTCCTTGTGTTAAACATCATGAAATCATCAACATAAAACATTATCATAAAACATCAGCAAAAATAAAACATCAGCATAAAACATCATCAATAAAACATCAACATAAAACATTAGCATAAAGCATCAACATAAAACATCATTACAAATAAAACATGCTTGGGAAAGGTAGGCAATATGCGTACCTGAACACCTAAAACTTACACACCAACTTGGACCCACACGGACTTGAACAGGTGGGCGCAATGACCTCTTGAGAACTTTTAAGAAAGAACAACAACCATGAATTAGAACCTAACTTGGGTGAGAGTAATGACGAATATCCTAATAGAATCCTAGGATTACTTGATACTTAAACTTGCTTCCTAAGGCTCATTCGAAAGGCCATAACTTCTCTCACAAGTATCGTATCATTATGCATGAGGACTTTCTGGAAAGCTAAGCTCATGTACTACAACTCTCTAGTTGATTCTGATAGTCAAAAACGTGGTTAAGGGGGATAAAAATCCCTAAAACAGAAGGTTGTCCAGAACATACAAGAATGGGCACCTGTTTTTCGGACAATCATAACTTGGGTTGTAGACCTCGGTTAGGTACGTGTAAGCTGTCTATGGAAAGCTTGAAAGACACACTAAAACTTTCATGTTGATTCTAAACTCGTACAAGCCCTAGAAAAGGTCATAAAAGTGTCTAGAATATGCTATGGTCACCCTTATTTTCTGGGTAGAACTCAATTACATAGCTGAAAAAAAAAGGGCCACAACTTTCTCTCCCGATGTCCAATGAATGCACGAGACCCCATTTCGAAAAGCTTGCGGAATATACTCCAACTTTCATTTTAATCACAAATTTATTTGAGCATGAGAAAAGGCCGGATTTTGGCTAAGAATACAGGGCATTCAAAATAAGTTTCTAGGTAATCTCAGACTACTACCTCATCATCGGGAACTCATAACTTTCACTCCCGACATCATATGACTACATAATTTACCTTTCCGGAAAGCTCAATGAATCCTCTAAATCTTTCATGTTGAACAATTCACCAAAAAAGGTGTATAAATAGATGAAAAACATGAATTTCCAGACTGCCTCCAGAATTCATATTAAGATATGAGGCCCCACAGTTTTGGGCATAACTTTTGCTTTACTTAATGAAATTCTACGATTCAAAAACCGGGTTTAGCTAACATCTTAGGCTACCTATTCATGTCATAAAATAGGCTAAATTCACACTTCACATCCCCTGAAATTTTCAGAATCCAATCAGATTGCAAAACTACTCAAAGAATTGCTTGCATGCATGTTTAAACTCTATAATCCACTTTAATCACTTCCTAAAAATACTCTCCATCCATAAATGTAAATTTCCAGAATTGATAACATCAATAAAACCTTCATTTGAGCCTACTTTAGAGGCATGCAAAGCAAAACATCCTATAATTGAATTCCCTCTTCATAATCCATCATGCATCCACATCAAAAGCCATGAATTTAACCAAATTGATAATCTAACCCTAATCTACCCACATGCAACAAAGCTTGAACCAAGAATTCAACTTTTCACAGTGAAATAAACCACCAAAATATCATGCATGTACAAATCTCAACAATCCAACATCAACCAAGTCATATTCATTCAACCATAATCCATTCTTTTATGAGGCATTTCATCAAACACTTTATCTGCACCACAATACACTAAAAATCCATCTCTAATTCACCACTTTAATAACCAAAACTCATTACAAATAACTCTAAGATTACTTTCAGATTTGGAACAACAATTAAATCATCATAAAAATGACATGCATACTACACTACACCTTCCTCAAGTACACCCCAACCTCCATACTTAAATTCCACCATTTCTTACTTGATTCACATCAATCCCAACATAATTTACTCTCTAAAACAAACAATTAAAGTAAGAAATCCATAATTTGTATCATCCACCTCAAAGAAATTTGAATTAAGAGGTTAGGGTTTAGAAAATACCTCAAGAGAGAAGAGAAACGCAAGAATTCAAGAGAGGAAGGTGGTGGTCGACTGGCCCACTGACCGACGCCAGGGATGGTGTCGCCGGTTTCAGCCCGGTGGTCATGATGACAGCGGAGAGGCGGAAGACGGCAATGGCGATGTGATGTGAGACAGAGCAAAGTGAGGGAGAATGATAATACATTATGTTTGAGAGTTTGAAATGGGAAGAAAGAATGAAGCCTTCAAATTTTTACTGCCTAATAATTTAAAAGAATTGGGCTACCATAACCAAAACAAGCCCACTTTACAAATGTTAAGCCCTCCACTTGTCCTATCTCTTATAACTATTTTTCCTTTACCCCAATACCATGGACTTAGGTTCCTGAATAAAAATTCTACGAAACTAAACTATGAGAAATTTCAATAATAAACAATGTCACGAGTCTTCACTTCTCGAATAATTATAAATTCGAATAAACCCAAATGGGAACTTGTCAGACAAAGGACCTGAATACTATGCTTCACTAAGAAGAATTGGTAATACTATTTGATGAGTGACTACAGAAAAAAATGACATTGGAGGGACGATGGTCGTCACACCGTTCAAGTCCTGCAAAACACACAGTTAAGAAAATAGAAAAACGCGACTTTGGTTAATAACCTGATTAATAACTTAATTAAATGACCTTAGGGTCTAATTCACTCTGGGTTATTACATCTATAAATACCCAAATGTAATTCAGACCTAATATCTAGTTTTTATCAAGTAGCCTAGGTAGTTTTGGAGTAGAATTAGGTTAGATTTAAATTGCTTTCTTTAATTTCTTCCTTATGTTCTTCAAGATTTCAATTGTTCTTCATTATTCTTCAAGTTTTCTTGCAATATTCCCAATCTCTTTCAAGCTTTCTCTAGTCTCCTTTGAAGTGTTTTACAAGCTCTCTCTCTCTCTCTCTCTCTCTCTCTCTCTCTCTCTCTCTCTCTCTAATCTCCATTGTTGACTTGATTTAAAAGCTTTCTAGGGTTAGCCACCACAAATCCACTTTTAGTGGGGAGGAGGGTCAAGGGTTATCAATTCTACTTTCTAGTGAGGATTTGGGGATCCTTGGTAATCCAAGCCACAATTTCTTTTTTGTTCGGGGGAAATTCAAGTGAAGATTTAGTGCTTTGGTCATCGAAGATATAATTCTTGTCTCTAATTTCATTATTCATGCTTTTTATTGCTTTCCTGTTTCTAGCTTTTTCATTGCTTTCATCTTTATTGCTTTCTTTGATTCATGCTTAGGTTAGATTTAATTGCTTTATTTACATAATTTACCGCTTTCCGCATTGTGAAGAACCCAAAACACAAACCGATTTCCCATCCCGGGCTCTGGGTGCTCTTCTTCCTTGGAGCAAACTTACCATCCCTGGCTCTAAGTTAAATGTAGTCAACAGCCTGAACATCCTCCTCCTCCTCCTTCTCCTCGTCCCTCCGTGTCTGCTCGGTTTGCCCATGACTACCAGACGCCATCAAAGAATCTAGCTGGTTAACAAAATCCCCCATTGTATCAGTATCGGACGATTCTCGTTGCTGAATCTTGCGCATCGTAGCGTGATGAAACGCTCGCGAGGATGCCACTAGCAACGGCTGCTCGGGTTGCACACCATCACGAGTAGTCGTTTCTTCATTGCGAGCACGATGATGCAGTCGTCCCGCGTCTATGCGGGTCGCCTTCTTTTTCTGCTCTCCACCCAGTCGCATACTTCTTAAATGTGAGTGAAAGTTTGCTTTTGAGGTTTTTCTGCGACATTTCTATTCCTGCAAGATATTAGTGTTCATGACAACATACTAAATATTATGTTTTTCTTCTTAAACAATAATATTCCTGTCAGACAACCCTATAACCCAAAACCCTGAACACCCTAAACCCTAAAACCCAAAACTCTAATACTTTCCTTATTGCCACATAAGGAAAAAAGTTATTTGTGATGATAGTTTAGTGTAGTAAGTAGGTCAATTTATAGTTCTAATATCTTAGTTGTAGATATCATATAAAGAGGTTGACTAATAATACTAAAACTATAAATTAACCTCCTTACTACTCTAAACTACCAAACCCACAAACTGAACCCTAAACCCTAAACCCTAAACCCTAAAGCCTAACCATAACCCTAACACCCTAAACCCGAAAACCTTGCAACTCTAATACTTTACTTGTTGCTACCCATGGAAATAGGTTATTTGTGATGGTAGTTTAGATTAGTAAGTAGGTTAATTTATAGTTCCAATGTTAGTTGTAGATGTCATAAAAAGAGATTGAGTTTGGATCCTGTTATTGTCCAAGGAGAGTGTGTTTGTTCTTGTTAATCTATGGCTAAAAAAGACTTTCATGAGTCGTACCGACTTCTCTTTTATTTGTGTGGTTCCCAAAAAGTATCGCAATATCAGCAGTGAAATTGCACGAGGTCTATAGTGCTCTGGGAGTTAGAAGTGTCTTAGATTCGGTACAATGCAGTGTTTCCATTGTGCAGCCTGGTGGACAACAAGACAATGTGGGTCTGAAAGATAAGCTTATAGTAAAAGTTTCTCTTTCAGACCAACCTTGTCTTGCTGCCCACCAGGCTGCACAATGGAAACACTGCATTGTACCGAATCTGAGACGCTTCTAACTCCCAGAGCACTACAGACCTCGTTCAATTTCACTGCTGATATTGCGCTACTTTTTGGGAACCACACAAGTAAAAGAGAGTCGATATGACTCATGAAAGTCTTTTTCACCCATACATTAACAGGAACATACACACTCTTCTTGTACAATAACAGGATCCATACTACACCTCTATTCATAACACCTACAATTAATAATACTAAAATTATAAATTAACTTACTTACTACTCTAAACTATCAAACCCACAAATTGAACCCTAAACCCTAAACGCATCTAATTGCTAAGTAGTTCTTTCGAATTAGTACACACTTAAGTTATTATAATATGATACAAGGATATGTAGACAGCCATTAAATTGGATACTAACGTTTAATTAAGTTATCCACTTAAGACACTGTCTACATTAGACCTGGGCATTAGGCGGGTCAGAAATTTGTGACCACGACCAGCTCTGCCGGCTCGACCTTGGTCGAGCGGTGTTGGCGAGCCACGACCGGTGAAGCGTGGTAGTCGTGAGGACAATTGTGCAACCTGGATATTTTTTGTTTACAAAAAACTTGAACACTCCATGCATTTTAGAGCTAATTTCAACAATAATTGACCAAATTCCATAATGCGGAACCACCTGGATATAACATTCAACATTCCGAAATTCAAACATAATAAAAAAAATTAATTCAAATTATTCTACAACACTTGACCAAACCAAATAAAAGTTCAAGTCCAAATAAAAGTTTAATATTCAAATTATCACAACACAAACATACTCCTCCGATTCCTTTGACCAAGTTTACTGCCCAGTGCCCACAAAATTACACACTGAAAACAATACTATAAACATGTTTATACATGTTTAACTGATTGATGTAAAATTGAAAATAAAGATGACTTGGTTCTAATTAAATTTAACAAACTATGACAAACTTGGTTCTAAATAAAGTAGTGAATATGCCTTCTGCCCGAGCCCTAATGGGTTTTCTAGTATATATATATATATATATATATATATATATATATATATATATATATATATATATATATATATATATATATATATATATATATATTAGTCAGTGGGCGAGCAGTCCACAGACCCTCGGCCCCACCCCGACCGGTCCATTCGTCGGGGCCCCGGTTTTTTCAGGCGGGCCGGGTCGCCTTCAAAAACGTGGCCCTGACCCGCAATTTTTCGGGCCGGACCGATCGTGTCCCCGGCCCACTGCCTAGATCTAATCCTTATCCAAATAGCATGGATAATTCTCGTAATCCTTACAAAGACATCTTAATAACATAACTATAATCTTGTTCAAAATGTTGGACTACTTGTATAATTACCTTGAAAGAAATGCTTACAAGATCAAAATTTATTTTGATTTTTTGCATTCTTTTCCTTATAACTATGTCTTTATCCAAGCACCTTGGATTGCATAGTTATAAGTTATACCTTAGAACAACCTTATAAATCAAATCAACATTTGGTTTCCATGTTCTTTGCATAACTATATCCAAATAACTTTTGGATTTCATAGTTATAACCTATCACGTTGGAACCTTGTAAATCAAACTAACATTTGATTTTCATGTTCTTTATATAACTATATCCAAACAACTTTGGATTTCATAGTTATAGCCTTTGAATAAATCAAAAAACAACATTTGATTTCCCATGGAAGAAGTCTCTTCCAACTTAATCTTGAAGAATTGCTTAAATTTCATGGAAATTAGAATTCCATCTTGTATATAATTTAAATCATTACACTTTTAACCATTTGCTACAAACTTGAAAACTATATGTAATGAAACTATTATATATCTTAACATTGGCTAGGTGAGGATGAACCTCCATGATCTTGAATGATCATCTTATAAATGTACGACCGTTTCTCATATGATAAAACATCATTCTAATTGGGGTCATATCTCCTTATACATGATTAGATCCACTTGTTAAACGTTAAATTCTGGAACTCATAACCATTCGTCTTGTATGTCAATCTTACTCATTAATAAATCACTTAAACGTAGATGTATATAAGAGCTATATACATTTACCTTTGTAGTAAAATTGATTAAATCTTGCATATCAATCATGCAAACTTAATTCATAGACTATTAGCAAATGAAGCAATGATCATCCAATTTATAACATATGAACTTAGGTAAATATCATGCGTTCAAAATATATGATCATGCACATGGTCCAACATGCATACATTATGCAACTTATCTTATAGTAGATATATACTATTTACATTCATACATAATGAATACTTATAATCTTATTAAGTGGCGGTAAAATCAAGTACATGTATTCAACTTAAACACATGAATACATTGAGTCATGATTATCCTTACATCTTACATAATCATATACTTAACAAGCCTTAACCATATGCATCAATGTATAAACCACATATATTAGCATACAAACAATACAAAGTATGAACCTTCTCATAAACATTTACTTATCTCATGAAGAAACATTATTATTACAAAGTAAACACTTAATAACAAAATCATCTAGGTCATAGCAAGATCATTGAACATTAGAGGCTTGCATAAAACACTTATACATAGATTTGTGTCTATGTTACTTATGACACACTCTTAGCCATTATGCTTATAATGTTCACATAAACCGTCATTATTTCTTATTAGGCTATGCTAAGCTTATTGAAACATTGTCATGCGTGAAAAAGCTTAATTACTACCATGACAAACAAGAAATATACATTTCTACTTGTAGTCATATGAACAAAATACTTAATTCATATCTTAATAATAGGAAAACATGGCATGATCAACTTATTCACACAATATAATCATATGAATTAACTTGATATCATACTTTAAACAAAGTTAACACAACAACTCAATTAACATCATATGATTATTCTTGAAATTGTCGTGCCTCAAACATAAATAAATGTCTGTAACATGATCGATCGACAATTTGACATGCACACTAGCATACTTGAAACTTAGATCAACCAAGGCATTTTATCAAGACAAACCTTACATAAGTGCTAATCAAAATATGTAACGACATATATATTTAAACAACTTATAATCATACATGGATATGAATACTTGTCAAACACTTATGAACACATGATTGTCAAAACTTTAAGCATCATAAATATAAACTCACATTAGATAATCAATTTGAACATGAGAGAAACATGCAAAGACTTGAATTAATAATCATATGAGTTTTCATATAAACCTTCTTTGCATAATCAACTAATTAGGAATTAAATCACATGAATTCATCTTGAAATAAATTATCATGAATCAATATTCTTACAACTTATAAATTTCTATGTCAAACTCATACATGTCATGACCACTTGCACCTTATTCATATTATGTATGGTTAACAAGACATGAAACACACAAGACTACACAAGTATATATCTAAAAATCATATATACTAACAAGAACTTTCATGAATGAATATTGTTTTAACTCAAGCATGCTTATCTCTAGCGGAGGATGACACTAGTCATATACATAAACTTAAACATGTGAATCATATAGATTGACATACATACTTGCATATGTACATATATGACTACTTAATAATGCTTGTCATTTCATCAATTACCAACATGATAAACCCAAGTACTCAAATATAAATATTGATGATAAACTTCTTTTTTTTTTTTTTTTACAATGGTAAGTCAGGCCACCCACCAGGCCCCTATCTCAGGGAAAGCCCAATGGGTTCATCAGCCCATGGGGGAAGGGGGAAACCAGGCATATACGCCTGTTGCTGCTCCCAGGAATCGATCCCGGGACCTGTGGTATACCACAGTGCAAGCTGGTACCACTTGAGCTAGAGCTCATTAGTATATTGATGATAAAGATGCTTTATATTCAACAAAACAACTCATAATTGAATAACACATATATGTACTTAATCATGAAAAAACATGCCATAAAAATCATAAACTCACTTAACATGACTGTAGACACCGGGATTTGCATCGATATAATCCCGACTTATCAAAAGTGAGAATAAAACATTGAAGGCCGGATGCATCGTTGGACCAATATAGCAAGCAATGCAAAACAAACAAAACAGAAGTGGCCCAATCCAGCAGTAAAACCCGCACGGGTTTTATGTGAAGAGGAAGGCCGGACCAAGGCGGCCCAGCGCGCGTCGAGGTTCAAAACCCGTGCGGGGTTTCCTTCTCCCAAAACGCGTGGTGCCATGTCAGCGATCCATGCCGAAGGTTTATAAAACCCGCGCGCGGTTTCATTTCAGAATCTGGCGCCAAAATCCCAAGCAAAAGCCCTTGATTTTAGCCCACATGCTTTGACTTTGGCCTTGACTTGATCCCTACGTGATTGCATGGCATGATCATGGGGATGTGTCCCCTTGATTTTCCCTCCTAAACCTACCCTTCACCACCTATAAATACCCCCCTCCATTCCATTCATTTTCATCAACGACTCTCATAAACCACCCTCATTATACTCTCATCATAATTCTATCCCTACACTCTCTTAAACTTTCTCTATAAACATTCTCATATTATCATACCCTCACTCTACCAAATTCCCATATATCACATTTTCATTCCCCTCACACTTTCATTCTTTTCATCTATCAAGTCAAGGCGAGGTCAAGATCTTCAAACGGCGCATTCGGGTTTCCAAATCAAAGAGGTTCGCTTTTATTATATTTTCGTTCTTTATTTTTGTTTTAATCATGTAATTTGCACTATAAATTTGGTTATATGTGCATATTTTATAAACTCAAAAAAAAATTCATTTTATCTTACATGTTAAGAATATAATATGGCAAAATTGATTAAACTTCCCCCCGCTCTTTTTCATTTAATGTCGATTTTAGTAGAGTCCGTTTTCTAACGGGAGAATTCAAGAATTCTTATAATTCTTGAATTCGTAACCTTACCCCCGAACTTAGAATCGGGTTTCGTAGACCGGAGTTATTTTATTTTATGGTTTGTCGGTTTCCTTAAATCGGCTAGCGACTCTTTACCTTTTTTTACAATCCGTTTAATTATTTAAACACTTGAATATGCGCTAACAATAATTAAAAATGGCTTAAGATTTCCCAATTCACTCAGGGTTTAAACTGAGAGAAAATGGGTCATGAAATGATAAAACCCGCACGGGTTTTATGATTTCTGATCCAGTTTCTCTGGCTCGGGAAAGCAAACGGACCGGCCCAACAATAAACAAAACCCGCGCGGTTTTTGTTGATAGCGGCCCGATTAACTTCATACGGGCTGAGTCATCGTTTGGGCCAATTTTGAGCTATGTTTAAAATATTTCTGGCGTAGTTTCAAATATGTAAATAATAAAAAAAACGGATTCGCAAAATAAATAAAATTTCACCATCCCTAAAATGAATTTCATAAAATAAAAATATCCTTATTTAAGGATTAAACAACCTTAGTAGGCTCCCGATCGTTTAAGTAGCGCATCAGGAGAAAAGTGGTCTCACTTTTCCCGGGTTCCTACAGATTGGCGACTCCATTGGGGACTTAAACTTAAAAAGAGGGTAAAACTTGAAAAAAATCAAATTAATTTGAAATTGTAAAAGGGAGAAGTTGATTATTTTCGCGATTTTATAATTCTTTTTAGGCATCCTTTGCATACCGGGCCACTAATTGCGTATTTTGACATGTTAGCACAAAGGTGACGGTTAAGTTATACCTAGGTGATTCCCTCGAGAGCGGGCGGGCCACTACTTGTGGGATGCACCCTACATCGCCAAGCATTTGGTTCCCTCTCTCCCCGCGTTACACTCAAAGGGCTTCCTTGAAGTTCTTTGAGCAATACCTCACACTCCTTACCTAAGGGTATGGAGCAAGGAGATGAAAACGTGCGGTAGGCCATGTAATCCAACCATAGAAAAATCCATGAATATAGAACCTTGGTTTAGGGTATCCCCTCATGTTGTATGCTATGTGCTATGTGCTACCCCTTCCCCTTTTCCTTTTGTTTAGAGTCGACTCTAGTTTAGAGGTTTTGTTCTAGTCCATATAAAATTCATTAGGTTGAGAAAATAATTATTTATTAATTAGAATAATAAACTCAAAAAAAGCATCATGGTTAGCCCAAGTGGAAGGGCCCATTTATGCTTAAAAGGTAATTATTTTAATTAATAAATAAAAATTGACTCGCCTTTGATGATATTATATGGCCCTTTACGAAATTATCTTGACAAAGGTCCAAAAATTAATTAAATAGTCTAACAAAGTTAATGGATATCGTTTTAGATTGCATAATAATCACTAAGCTCGAGAAAATTAATTTGTCGATTTAATTAATAAATCCACTGCATTTATGGCCGGCCCGTTGTTAGGCCCAACCATATTGGATTTGTTGATTAGACTCATAAATTAATTATGACTCGCTTATTGTTGACTTTATTCAATCCTTTACAATATCCATTTTCCTCGACTAAAATAAAAAAATAAAATAAAATAAAAATAAAAAGAGGTAAAAAAAAAGTGGGTCGTCGGTCTTGTTGAGCATTATTCTAGTCCGCATAATAGTCATTATGGTTTGAGCCGTTGGAATTAGTAGGCCAAGGTATGGATTCTCCTTAAAACGGTCGGCCGTGGTTTGGGCCTATCCGAATTGAGAAACACTGACTTGAACCTATCAATTTAAGACCCGCTCGCTGTGTTTGGCTTTGTGCGGCCCTTTATAATGTTCTGTCCATAGGTCCATATAGAGTTAGATCATGCACTCCCAAAAAGTGGGTGAGTCCCTTGCGTCAACATATATGTGTCGAGTCAGTAGGATCATATAAATCTTTAGGGCATGCATGCATCGGGTAGTATGTGTCAGAGTATGTCATTGAGTGTTCTAATTTTGAATTTCCATGCAGGCATCATTGGTGATCGACTCCGAGCCCGCATTCGAGATCCGCGAACTAGTCGTTTGATTCCAAACCCACATTACGATCCATCTACAACTAGCAACAGCACCATGTCTGGAGAGAAATTCCAAGAGATCCCGGTCCAAAGCACTGAAGCTAACATCAGCATTTGGACGAGCTCTACACCAAGATGCAGGGTCACTAATTCCCTAGAGCAGGAGCAGAAGATGGGCAAAAGGTTGAATGAGCAACAACAGGTGATGGATGGCATGCTGCAGGCCATCACTAAGATCAACGCCAAGTTATGGTTGAATGCTGAAGAGGATGATGAAGAAATGCAGGGATATGAGTCTGAACCTGAGATCATCAAGGTATCCCCAGATTCCGGAGGAACAGGGATATCTAAGACTAAGGCTAATATACCTGAAGTGTCAAAACCTACAAGAGATAGATCCCGCTGTTAGGCTCTTGAGCAGAAGTTAGAAAACCTCACCAAGGCAATGAGCTCTGTGCCGACTTTTGCTGACAAGTACTTAGAAGTTCCATTACCTGTTCAGCCAACTTTGAAGATAGCTGACAAGGATGAAGTGCCGAATATTAGATTCAAACCTTCTGAGAACCCTATTCATCATGTAGAGGAGTTCATGAGGCTGGCGCCCTTGAATCGAATCAATGTTGACCTATACTCTACCGTCTTCCCATCCACTCTAGATGGAGAAGCAAAGTTATGGTATCACGCTATGTTGCCCCAAATCAAAGCGAATTGGACCGAATTGTTCAAAACATTCATCCACCACTACACACGCATCCAGAAGAAACAAGCTACAGTGGATGATCTAACTGCTATGAAGCAACGGGATGATGAGTCCTTTATGGATTACTTCGAGAGGTGGCACACAAAATTGTCCCACATCAACGAGGCAATTCCTCTCCGTCTGCAGTTGTCTACCTTTAAGTAAGGACTCAAGAGCAGCCTATCCAAGCACTTGGGATATCATGTCGTCAAAGACTTTGATTACCTGAAGGACATCTGTGTCCAATTAGAAGCCATGCAGAATGATAAGACAACTTCGCCTGGATGGAAAGGGTCCAGCTCCAACAGGAGGGCTACTAGTGCGGCTAGCCACCCTCCTAAAATCATGGAGACTAACTCTATCCAGCGCAAGGGGCCTTATGTACCGAAATATGAGACTTATACGCCATTGGATGTTCCTTATTCTCAGGCTCTCGACCGTCTGGTTAAGAAGGGTATCCTGGTTTTGCCCTTACCGAAGAAAGAACCAGAAATCAAAGGCAGAAATTGGGATGCCAACCAATCCTACCGCTATCACCGATGCCGAGGTCACGACACTGAGAAATGTTGGACCCTAAGGAACAAGATAGAGGATATGATAAGGGCAGGGACGTTACCAATGCCAAAAGCTGCCAAGAAACCAAACAATCAAAGTAATCCTATGCCCGAGCATGTAAATGCTATTTTATGTGGGGATTTCAGCTTCGACCCCTCTACTTTGATTATAGAAACAGGTCAACCTGCCCCCGAAATAGTTGAGTTCCCCGAAGGTCTACTCATTCATGGTATTTGGGATAGCGACGAGGATGATGAGCGCGAGCATTCTGAGACAGAATGGATGGAGACAGATGAATCAGATGATGTAGCATTCCTTACTCGGTCTGGTCGCCACAACAATAACAGGAATACAACCATCCCAGTGGCTGTTCCTAACCTTACACCAACAAATGGCAGTGACAATCAGACCTCTCCTGAGGATCCTCTTCTTTCTCAACTCAAAAAGACTAGGGTCGAGGTTACCATATGGCAACTTATATGCACTTCACATGCCCATAGGCAGAAGATGTTGGATGCCCTTACAGCACTCACGGTATCACCTGCAACAACTCCGGAAACTATGGTTGCTCATGTGACTACCCAACAAGAAATGATCACCTTTGGGATTGAAGATCTACCACAGGGTGAAGCATCTCATAATAAAGCACTGTATCTTATAGTGCAATGCTCCAACAAAACTATCCCGCTGGTTTTGGTTGACAATGGGTCAGTTGTAAATGTGTGCCCTTGGAGGACGGCACAGAAATTGGGAGTACAACAACAACACCTAGCTCAAAACGGTGTACAACTCAAGGCTTATGAAAATTCGCCCCGGAAGTCTGTCGGATCTGTAGTGTTGCCTATTACTACTTGTAGTGTTACGCGGAATGTGGAGTTTGTGGTGTTGGAAATTCCAGCCTCCTTCAATTTGCTACTAGGGAGGCCCTGGCTTCACGAGTGTAATGCTATAGCGTCCATCTTACATCAGAAGGTAAAGATGTTGGTTCAGGGACAAGTGATCACTATCTCAGGAGAGTCTATCAATGCTGTTTTCACTCCTAAACAGTCAACTCTCGAGGTGGAGCACAACTCAATAGACGAAGAACTTCATAATTTTGAGCTCGTGGCAATGATGAGCAAGGATAAAGCACCTTTTGACTTCGATCCCTACTCAAACCCCAAGGTACATGCTATGCTCAAGAAATAAGGACATTTCCCGGGAATGCCGCTAGGAAAGAATCCGAAGAATAAAATCCCTCATGTATTCAAGACTTTTAAGCAGAAGGGAAGGTTTAGCTTAGGTTATAAGCCCACTAAGAAAGATGCTAGGTTCGCAAAATGGCTATCATTGAACAGAAGAAAATGGACAATCCTCCCACCTTATTCCAAGTAAAGCCCTATCCACTCACTCTGAATGGACAATTTGTTAGGGAAGGTGATGCCTTCCCCTACTATGGGTTTCCTGAGCCATTCTATCTGAAGAACAAAGGAGTTCAAGTTGCTGGACTGGAAGTCTTCAATGATTTCTCCATTAATATGGCTACTGTCTTTGTTCCCGCTCGGGACAAACAACCTCCATTAGAATGGACTCATCTTGCTGGAAGCAACATCTTTGGCGTGCTGTTTGGACAAGAAGCTCTCCCGGAGAAATCTGAAGCCGATGCTGTTATTGATGCGCTGTCTAACTCAAGCTTTGATCCAAGTCTTATGATTGCTGAAGACGGAGAGGTTAAGGCGGTCTCGTGGGTCGACGCTGAGGAGAATAATTTTGCTTTATCTGTAGGCAAGGTTGTTAAAATCGGGATCCTAACTCGAAAATATGGGGAAGTTAGGATCGGAAATAAGCCCATGTAGGATCGTGGATCGTGTGTAAATAGTAGAATCGTATTGAGGATTTTGGACCATAAAATCGTAGGATCGTAAATCAGGATCGGGATTTTAATAACTATGTCTGTAGGAGAGTCTGTTTCTAAGGACATAGAGTCAGGTTTTAGTGGTCTAGAGTCAAGTGAGTCTGGTCTTGAGTCTGCTGGCGATGTATTCCTTTCTACATTCAATAAAATGAACCTTTCTGCTTACTCTGATTCTTCTTTCCCCTCTTCCTTGAGCTGTTGCGCCAATAATAATCGGGAATTTAATGAACCCTTAAAAGAATTTTCTAATGAACATGAGCATAAGATGGCGGTATTGGAAGAAACCATCACCATAAATGTGGGCACAGAAGGACAACCTCGAGGATTGAAGTTAGGTAGCTCGCTCACAGCAGAAGAACGGGTGTCCTTTACAGAGCTTCTTAAGGAGTTTGTGGACGTGTTCGCATGGTCTTACGAAGATATGCCTGGGATTGATAGGTAAATTGCGGAGCATACCATATCTCTGCTTCCTGGCGCAAAGCCGGTTCGACAAAAGGCTAGAAGGATCAAGCCTGAATGGGCTAAGAAGATTGAGGAAGAAGTGATCAAGCAGCTTAACGCTAAGTTCATCAAAGCAGTCCAATATCCCGAATGGATTGCTAACATTGTCCCGGTACCCAAGAAAGATGGGAAGGTGCGTATGTGCGTAGATTTTCGAGACCTTAACAAAGCTAGTCCCAAGGATAGTTTCCCTTTACCACACATCGACGTATTAGTGGATAACACTTGCGGACACGAGCTACTATCCTTTATGGATGGATATGCGGGTTATAACCAAATCAAAATGGCGGAAGAAGACATGGAGAAAACCTCATTCACTACACCATGGGGAACATACTGTTATGTGGTTATGCCTTTTGGTCTCAAAAATGCTGGAGCAACATACCAACGGATAGCCAACACCCTACTTCACGATATGATGCATGTAGAGGTGGAGGTTTACGTGAATGACATGATTGTGAAATCAAGAACAAGGGAAGGACACATTCCTAACCTTCGCAAGTTTTTCCTCCGACTTCGCAAATACAAGATGCGGCTTAATCCAGCAAAGTTCACCTTCGGTGTCACCTCTGAGAAGCTGCTAGGTTATGTGGTTAGCCAACGAGGCATTGAAGTTGCCCCTACGAAGATAAAGGCTATTCAAGAGTTGCAGCCACCTAGGACAGAAAAGGAGATAAGGGGTTTCCTGGGACGAGTCCAATACATCAGTAGGTTTATCTCGAAGGTCACCATGACTTGTGAACCTTTGTTCAAGAAACTTAAGAAGGGAAGCAAAATAGAATGGGACGATCAATGTCAAGCGGCCTTCGACAAAATCAAGGAATATTTGCAATATCCTCCAATCCTCCTGCCGCCAGTACCAGATGAGCCTCTACTCCTTTACCTTATCAGAACTAGCTCAGAATGGGGCTATGCTAGCTCAGAAGGCCAAAGGTCAAGAGAGCGCCATCTACTACTTGAGCAAGAAATTCTTAGACTACGAAAGTCGATATGCAGACATAGAGAAAATGGCTCTTGCACTAGTATGGGCCACCAAGAAGTTAAGACATTATATGCTTTTACATACTGTATATGTCATAGTTGGGAATAATCCTATCAAGTTTATCATGGAACAGCCTACGATCAACAATCGCATCGCTCGATGGGTGGTCATGCTTTCGGAGTTCAATCTTCTATACTTGCCTCAGAAATCCATCAAAGGACGGGTTGTTTCGGATTTCCTAGCCGCTTCTCCGTCAAAGGAACCTCCAAGCACTCACTTGGAATTCCCAGATGAGGACGTGTTTTTCACTGATGAAATCACATGGGAAATGTACTTCGACGGAGCTTCTAACCAAATGGGCTGTGGAATAGGAGTACTATTGATTTCTCCAGAAGGGGCACATGTCCTTGTATCTGTGAAGTTGGACTTCGATGCTACTAACAATGCTGCAGAATATGAAGCATGTATCAGGGGTTTGCAAGCCGCCTTGACCTTAGCCATACACCATGTAAAAGTCTTTGGGGATTCTAGCCTCATCATTAACCAGGCTAAAAATACATGGAAGGTCCGGAATGAATGCCTCATGGCATATCAACAGAAGCTTTTGGGACTTGCTGACCAATTTGAGAAAATCAGTTTCCAGTACCTCTCGAGGGATCACAATGAACTAGCTGACGCCCTAGCCAAGTTGTCTTCAATGATAGCCATACCATCAGGCACGCTTCAATTACCAATAGTAGTGGAGCGACAGTCTGAACCGGCATATGTTTGCCACTTGGAAGCACAAGAGGAAGAAACTGAGGACTGGTTCCATGACATATACAATTTTCTTCGAAAAGGAGAATATCCAGCTGAGTTGGACGCTCGAGGACAGCGAGCAGTCAGGTCTCTAGCAGCACAATACTGCTTAATCCAAGATCGACTCTACAAGAAATCACCTACGGGCATTAATTTGTTGTGCATTGACGCTAAGAGTGCCAAGGAGATCATGACTACCGTACATGGAGGAGAGTGCGGTCCCCACATGAATGGACGAATGTTAGCAAAGAAGATATAGAGGGTTGGTTACTATTGGACCACTATGGAGGCAGATTGCTTAGAGTTCGTTCGAAAGTGCCACAAATGCCAAGAATATGCCAACCTACAGCATCAACCCCCGTCATACCTGACTACTTTGACATCTCCGTGGCCATTCTCGGTATGGGGTATTGACATCATTGGCAAGATACACCAAACCGGAACAGGAGGACATGAGTACATATTGGTCGCCATCGACTACTTCACTAAGTGGGTGGAGGCAGCCTCTTTTGCCAAACTCACATCCAAACATGTGGCCAAATTCATTCTTCAAAACATCATATGTCGATACGGAGTGCCTCATGAGATCATTAGTGACAACGAAGCCACTTTCGAAAGGAGGTGGAAGCCTTGCTCGCCACTTACAAAATCCAGCATCATCGGTCTTCGCCATACCGGCCTCAAGCCAATGGAGCTGTGGAAGCGGCCAATAAGACAATGTCAGGGATTATCAAAAAGATGGTTGTCACTTACAAGGATTGGCCAGATAAATTAGCATTTTCCCTATGGGGATACCGAACCTCTATACGAACTGCTACGGGGGCAACACCGTATTCCTTGGTATATGGGATGGAAGCAGTTTTACCAATTGAAGTAGCGATCCCTTCGCTGCGTATAGTGGCCGAGAGCTTGTTGCCAGAAGCTGAATGGGCCAGGGCAAGGTTCGAGGAGCTGATGTTGATAGATGAAAGACGATTAAGAGCATTACATAATGTGCAAGTATACCAAAATAGGATCGCTCGAGCTTTTAATAAGAAGGTGGAAAATCGTTCACTTCAAGCAGGTGATTTGGTGCTTAAGGAAATGAGGGCACCTATACAGGATCCAAGAGGAAAATTTGCACCTAATTGGAAAGGTCCTTACATGATTAAGGATATTCTGCCAGGAGGGGCAGCTCGGCTCGCTACCATGGATGGAGAAGATATAATTCAGCCCACAAATTTGGATCAGCTAAAGCGATATTACGCTTAATATCACCAAGCAACAGCGAAACCAATTTTTAGACACTTGGGATATATTTAATAAATGCTCATGTACTTAAGGAAAATAAAGTATGCAAGAGCACAATATTTGTGAACAATATTTCTCCTTTATTAATTGAAAATGCAAATACATTATTTGTAACATAAGAAAATTCAAAAGGCATAATTAAATACAAGACTATTCTGGCAAAGAAGTTTCAGTTCCTTCACTCCATCCATCTTCTAATCTTGTTTCACATTCTCTACTTCGCCAGTTGTCTCATGGTCGATCTCCATGTCTATGGGTCCGTTAATTGCTTTCTCTTTGTCCTTGGGCTTATAGGCCCACCTGCCTGATTTCCGTATATCAACTCTCGGACCAAGTCTATCTTTTACTGAGTCCCTCGCGCCAAGACGGTTTTTACTGAGGTACGAGGACCCAACCTTTCCTTCACGGGTGCTTGCCTTCGTCTCGCTTCCCCAGCACGGCGAGACTCAATAGCAGCAATCGGCCATCCATGATAACCAGCATCTGCGATGTGAGACACATGTATTTTTGGCGGAGATTTGAGAGTTGGTCTTCTCTCCCAATACTTCAACCATGACTCGATCATCGAACTTCGAAGCATCAATTGATCGGGAGTTTCACACAGTAGCTCAGGAATGTCTTGCTTGCGGCCCATCTGGCGCTTCACTCGCGCCGAGAAATAAAAGGTCATGTGCGTCAAGCCGACAAGACACACATAGGCATTACGGAAATCATGAGTCACATACTCGGAAATGTGCCACCATTCGATCCACCATACGATCTCCCGTGGCTTCTTTAAGAACGCAATCCATTCCGTTACCGAGCAGAGGTCGGTGCACTTTTCTTTCTTTGACAATAGTTCGCCAACGCCGATGAAGTCCGAGGTTCTTCGATGAGGCCCAAATGCTCCATTAACCAGATCTGTCCAACAGTTAGCCAGGGTTAGGATTGCACACCAATTCTCCCAAACTATAAAAAAAAAGGGAAAACCCGCGCGGGTTTTGTAAAAGCGATGAGGCGTAAAAGAAAAATCGATGATGGCGTAAGGGATACCTGAAGTAGCAGCGGGCTCCCTCGAAAGTCATGCTCCGGATTCGGATCATCCAGGCCCATCATGGTCTCCGCTAACATTAGGGGCACGGGATTGTAGCCTCGGGACATGTCATCGACGATTTGAATTAAATTTGCCGGTCCGGTTCTTTTGCCGCCATGATAAAAGCAAAACTCGCCGAGGAGACATAATACAAGCGCTCGCACTCGTATCACGGGACCAAATTCCAAAGTATCGGGAGATTGAAAATATTCGACTATAGTTTGGAAGTGTACCTTTTCACCGAATATCGCACTCCCGATGACCCGAGACGGAAGGCATAAGAGCTCCTTATATTGCTTGGGGGTTTCCATTGGCGTTGGAGGCGACGTCGGCCAAGCAAAATGATTTATCCCTAAGATCGAGGACCATTCCTCTGGGAGCGGACAAAATTCCTTCCACGCGAAGCGAAAGACATGCATTTTCGGATCCCAAAAAGCCTCCGCCGCACGGAGAAAATCATGGTTAATCCTCACTTGTCGAAGACTCAACAAGCTCGTCAGTTTGTATCTTCCGAGCTCTTTCTTTTCTTCCTTGGACATGGTGCTCATCCAAGTTGCAAGTTTCTTCTCGAAAGCCATGAGAATAGGGGGGATGTTCTTTGTGTTCTTGAAGAAGAATTTGAAGTGATGATGAGGAGTGATGATTACATGCATAACATGGGGTATTTATACACCTCCATTCAAGCTCAAAATGGAGAAATACAACCAGCAACAATCACATAGCCGTTGCCCTCCATATCCCATGATTTCAGCCCATCAAGCAACGGCTAGTAAAAAAAAAGGGGAAATAAAATCAAAACCCGCGCGGGTTTTGATGTGTCCAGGACCGCGTTCGCACTCGCCCAAGCCCAAAGCTCAGGGCCTGTTGAGGAGAAAGCCCGCGCGGGCTTTCAATCGACATGGGCCGCCTCTCCGCAGCTCGGCCCACCTGCTTCTGATTATAGTTGGGCCCTGGAATTAAATTGGCCCGTTCGTGTATTTTTAATGTTTTGGATCTTTGCCCGATGATGCTCGGTTCTCAAATTTTCGCTCGAGTTTACTCTGACACTTAAGTTTTTGTTTTATTTTATTTTATTTTTTTTTGGGGAAGCGGGATTAAATTGGGATTAATCCCGTCATGTAGAGAGTCGTTCAATGGATCAATAAAATAAAGTTGTGTGTTCACCAAGTCTTGCATATAAAAATAAGAAATAAAATGCATAAAAGTCTTGCATTAAAAATAAAAAAAAGAGGTAGTACAAATTATCTTCGCGTAATAACAAAAAAAAAATAATAAAAGAAAAATAAGATGCACAAAGTCCTGCTTGTTTTTGGTTTGGTCACCATAGGGAGCCCGAATCACCACTGTCCTCGACCAAATTGGCACCAGCATGAGAAGTCCTAGTGTTAGAAGAAGCGCCAGCTATACCAAAATAGGTGTCCCAGGAGTAGTAGTCAGAACCAGGCGCTGTCTACGACGGCCCAGACAGGGGAACTTTGGAAGGATGCACGCTCGACGGTGATGAAATGGAATGCTCCCGTGAACCAGCTAGCCATGAATGATCAGGAACACGCCACTCAACAGAAGGGGTAGGCCATACAGGACCAGTTCTGTAACCGGGGGCTGGCCAACCAGAAGAGGTAGATCCTCCTAGCCAAGAGTGCTGGGGTGCAGACCACTCTTGCGTATCCACAGGCCATGAAGGACCCATTCCAGGAGCCGGGACTGGCCATCCAGCAGAGTAAGAGCCAGAACCAAAGGAGGAGGCATCGTATGGGGCAGGACGTGAAGTAGCGTCATCCGTTAGGGCCTGACCGCCAGGATACCCTACGGATGCACCTGAGTCATGGTCCCTCACCACAATCTCTCGACCACGACGAGCAGAACGCACTGAAGTTGGAGTACGATGGGAGTGAGACGGCCGGTTGGTAGCACTCGATTCTGAAGCATCCTCCACCCAGTAAGAGTGAGGCTGAGTATCGCCACCGTACCCAACGTTGTGATGTGACCCCCCTTGGCCAGGATGCTCTTCCAGGGACATCTGAGCCATGTCTTCGTTCACAGGTCGACGACCTCTACTACCAGAACCGCTACAATGTGACCCCGTAGAATGATGACTTTCGGCCATGATGCCTTTACCACGACCCTCCGGCACAGCTGCTAGAGGAGGACGAGTGGACCCACCAACCTCCTCCCGTGATCGACCCCGGGAAGAATATTCCCCTGCCAAGGAGCGATGTGGGGGCTCGGTACAAGGAACTCCCGCAGTAGAGCATCGAGGTGGTTCCCGAGGAACAGACTCAGCATCAGCCTCCATGTCAGCATGCCCGGCGGTGTTCCCGCGATATCTGCCTGAGCCCGTAAATGAGCGGTTGACGTATTTCAACATAGTACTCCATTCTTTGGTCACTTGCCTGAAGACAGACCATCGTGGCTGAAAGGCAATAAAGACAAAGATTACACATGCATAATTGGCACATGAGGTAAAAGGAAGCAACAAGGGATGGGGGATTACCGGTTTCCGCTCAAACTCTTGGAGTGCGGAGCACTGACTGCTAGTCTCAACCTCCAAGAAACCGTCGATCTTTCTTCCCGCCGGTTGGGCCTCCACCTTAGCAGCCATGGCATAGGGCGCCAACTACAAGACTTTATGGTTAGGAGTCGATCAAAGGCACAATATAAAGAAAAGTGAGAAATACCTACCACTCGGGGCGCTAGACGGCTCAAGTAGCGTTGGAATTCCTCATTGAAATGCTCCTGAGGAACGTCATGTACGAAATTGTCGAAATCACGACCGCGAATCCAATCTCTCAAGACGTCCGGAGCGACGTGCCAAGGCTCGAACATGTGCTCTGGAGGATCCTGGGGTATGAGGCCAGGATATCCACCCAGGATCTGCCTCGTAGCTCTCTCCCCCAGGTACCATATGAAGCCCGAGGGTACCTCCATCAGGATGCGGAGGCGAGTATCGTGCTCCACTTGTTGCAAGGGGGTGGGCAATCCACTCAAATCAAACCCCACCCATGGACGCCAGTTCACGTGGTCCTGTGAAAGATAGAGAGTCATCTCAAGAATGGAGACAAAAATAAGATAAAGATGTCAGGCATAAAGAAATACCGGAGTGAGGTCATCCAACACACGACGAATATGGTCAAGGTTGCCTACCGGAATTTTTCCTCGAATACCCTCGTGATCCAGTCTTGATGTTTGGACCGTCCTATTTCTCTTGGAGCGAATGCCCAAGGACAGGATGTACTCGTATGCCCATGACTGCATGAATATAAAGTCAAAAAAAGCAATAGTAATAGAGTAGCAAAACTACAAAGAGAAGAGTCTCGGGTACATACCTCGAGCACCTTCCACAAAGTAGGACCGTACTGAAAGCGGGTATGAGACTCGTGGAGGAAAACTGGATCATCATCCAGCGTCATTCTGACACCGCGACGAAGCCAGAGGAGGAAATTCGCATACGCAAATTTGCCCCAATTCAAGTTCCAAATCTCGTTCAAGTCCAGGAGATTCCGGAACCAAGTTAAAATAATGTTATCTCCCCGATTAGCAAAAAGAGTGGCGGAAATAACATAAGCTAAGAAGATAAAGCGACGTTGATCTCCAGGCAAATTATGAATGTGGGCATCACGAATGGCCGCCTCGAAGTGCGCATAGGCGAGGTTGGATAGACCCTGACCTGGGCCTAAACGCGCTGACACTGGACCCAGTAAGTCCAAAACCATCGGCGGAATCTCGGCGTTGAAGACTATGTCGCGCCCGCCCCAAGGGAGACCAGTGATCATAACGAAATCTGTGGGGGTAATCGTCATCTCACCCACAGATAGATGGAAGGAGTTGGTTGTGTCCCAAAACCTTTCCGCCATAGCGCGGCCTATCACGCGAAATGTACGACCTTTCCAAGCCACCAGGCATTTCTAGAACGGCATGAGTCCTGCCGCAGTAAGGGTGTTGCTAATGAAATCTCCGGGAATCGAATTAGCTACCTTAAGGAGATCCTTTAGGACGCCGGGAGTTTTCAAATTATCCTCTTAATGGCAAAATAGGGAAAGGGCAAAATTTAAGTAGGGGGCTCACCTAATGCATTGACCGAAGGCATAGTCTTTTAGGGTCTAGCTGGACCCTGCACCAACACTGGGCCCATAGCCATGGCCCGCAAAATAAAGGAATTGAAGAAATAAAAAAGAAAAAAAAAGTAAGATTTGTCGGATAAGCCGGCCCAGCAGAGCCAAAACCCGCACGGGCTTTAGGCCTGCTAATGGGTTGCACCTCCAGGCCCAGTTTTTTTTCCTTCTCTTTTGGGGTTATTGGGCCAAAACCCACGCGGGTTTTCCCTATCAAAATGGGTCGTGTTCCTTTTTGTTTCCTTTAGGCCGGGTATGCATCCAATTTTCCTTGGGTCGGGTTTGATCCATCTCTCAAAATAAGTTGCGAATAAATAAAGGGGCATCGCGTGGACATGCATATACATCAATTTAAGGCATGCTTAAAATAATAAAAAATCGACAAGACATGAGAAATAAAATTGGTGTTTGCTCATTTTCCCATTATTAAGCTAAGCATCAAAAGAGGAGTTTCGACAGTTACCTTGCCATGAGAACGGTAGAACCATGCATGCTTCCAAGATTGGATAGTGAGATCCGAAGGGTCAGCATTTGCACCCGGAATAAAATTGCGCCTAGAAGACATCTCGTGAGGCCATGCCGCCGCATGTGGAAAAGGAGGATTTCTGCGACATCTGCGATGCATTTTCTCAAGAACTTGAATTATCTCCAAAAAAGCAATTTTTTTTCTAGAGAGAGAAAGAGGAGCTAGGGAAATGATGAGAAGAAGTTGAAGGTGTGAATGAAAGAGATGAATGAGGCTTGACATTTATAGAAATGAAGAGTGAATGTGAACCGCTCGTTTACAGGACCCGCCTCGAGATGCCAAATGTGTTTCATTGGCTGAAAATTCAAGAGTCATCTCTTTGCCACTCAAAGAGGAGACCAAGTCATGTGGCTCTCTCTCTTCCACACGAGACCTGGGCCCCACCATGATTCCCTTCACGAAGAGAAAAGAAAAAAAAATAAAAGCCAAAACCCGCGCGGGTTTTGGGTGAGCCATGGGCCCAGTTCTGGCGGCCCAACGTTTTGTAGCAGCCCAATGAAGATAATGAAACCCGCACGGGTTTTCTATCAGGAGAAAAGGAAATCAATTTCAAGCGGCCCAAGCTCGTGTGGCCCAGAAGGAGTCATAAAACCCGCACGGGTTTCCAACCAACAAAAAAAAAAATTCAGCAGCCCAAGATCAACGACCCGAGGGTCCCCAACGTTCAGGTAAAAAATCTGAACCCATTTGCATTTTTGCGAAAACTAATACTTACTTTTCTGATAATTTACAGGTTGCCACATCCGGTCGCCGCTAAAAGGGACCATCCAACAGGTTGTCGTACAAAAGAGCACCATCATCCGGTCGCCGCTAAGAAGGGACCATCTATCATCCGGTTGCCATACAAAAGAGCACCAACAGCGACAGTCGTCAAACGGTTGCCACCTCTCCACCGATGTCGTCAACGACAGTCGTCCAACGGTTGCCACCTAAAGGCCACCAACGATGTCGTCAGCAGCAGTCGCTCAAACGGATTCCATATAAAGGGCTCCAGCGACATTCAGCAGCAGTAGTCGTCCAGACGGATTCCACTTAAAGATCTCCAATGACATCTTCAGCAGCAGTCGTCCAACGGTTGCCACTTAAAGGTTACCGACGACATCATCATCAGCAACATCATGTGGTCGCCATATAAAAGAGCACTGCCAGCATCAAGACAGCCATCAAGTCTACTTTGACCTTCGTTCTATTCGGACTCGATCAAAGTGGAGGCTCTCTGTAGACACCGGGATTTGAATCGATATAATCCCGACTTATCAAAAGTGAAAATAAAACATTGATAGCCGGATGCATCGTTGGGCCAATATAGCAAGCAATGCAAAACAAACAAAACAGAAGCGGCCCAATCCAGCAGTAAAACCCGCACGGGTTTTATGCGAAGAGGAAGGCCCAGACCCAAGGCAGGCCCAAGGCGCGACCCGGTCCGGGGTTCAAAACCCGTGCGGGGTTTCCTTCGCCCAAAACGCGTCGTGCCATGTCAGCGATCCGTGCCGAAGGTTTATAAAACCCGCGCGCGGTTTCATTTCAGAATCCGGCGCCAAAATCCCATGCAAAAGCCCTTGATTTTAGCCCACATGCTTTGACTTTGGCCTTGACTTGATCCCTACATGATTGCATGGCATGATCATGGGGATGTGTCCCCTTGATTTTCCCTCCTAAACCTACCCTTCACCACCTATAAATACCCCCCTCCATTCTATTCATTTTCATCAACGACTCTCATAAACCACCCTCGTTATACTCTCATCATAATTCTATCCCTACACTCTCTTAAACTTTCTCTATAAACATTCTCATATTATCATACCCTCACTCTACCAAATTCCCATATATCACATTTTCATTCCCCTCACACTTTCATTCTTTTCATCCATCAAGTCAAGGCGAGGTCAAGATCTTCAAACGGCGCATTCGGGCTTCCAAATCAAAGAGGTTCGCTTTTTTTATATTTTCGTTCTTTGTTGTTGTTTTAATCATGTAATTTGCACTTTAAATTCGGTTATATGTTCATATTTTATAAACTCAAAAAAAAATTCATTTTATCTTGCATGTTAAGAATATAATATGGCGAAATTGATTAAACTTCCCCCAGCTCTTTTTCATTTAATGTCGATTTTAGTAGAGTCCGTTTTCTAACGGGCGAATTCAAGAATTCTTATAATTCTTGAATTCGTAACCTTACCCCCGAACTTAGAATCGGGTTTCGTAGACCGGAGTTATTTTATTTTATGGTTTGTCGGTTTCCTTAAATCGGCTGGCGACTCTTTACCTTTTTTTACAATCCGTTTAATTATTTAAACACTTGAATATGCGCTAACAATAATTAAAAATGGCTTAAGATTTCCCAATTCACTCAGGGTTTAAACTGAGAGAAAATGGGTCATGAAATGATAAAACCCGCACGGGTTTTATGATTTCTGATCCAGTTTCTCTGGCCCGGGAAAGCAAGCGGACCGGCCCAACAACAGACAAAACCCGCGCAGGTTCTGGCTGTTGTTGGCGGCCCAGTTGCTTCCTTCTGGGCCTGAGTCATCGTTTGGGCCAATTTTGAGCTATGTTTAAAATATTTCTGATGTAGTTTCAAATATTTAAATAATAAAAAAAACGGATTCGCAAAATAAATAAGATTTCACCATCCCGAAAATGAATTTCATAAAATAAAAATATCCTTATTTAAGGATTAAGCAACCTTAGTCGGCTCCCGATCGTTTAAGTAGCGCATCACGGAGAAAAGTGGTCTCACTTTTCCCGGGGTCCTATAATGACATTTTGTGATTTACTTGATAAATAATAAAATCACACTTAACATTTTCGCATTAAGAATAATGGTAAAGAAATATGTACTCATAGAATACCTTAACACACCACTTTGTTGAAAACTTGTAAATGGTGACTTAACAAGGCATATAAATAAATCATAGACCTCAACATATTTCTAATTAATCATTCCATGTGAATTAACCCAATTCAAATCAAAGAAGACTATGCCACTCAAAATCAACAAATGTCAACTTAATTAAAATAAATAACTTATCTCGATGAAAACAATCTCATCATACTCCTTGAACCTCTTGAGTATAAACATCAACCACCATTGTCAACAATAATAATCAAGATCCTAACTACACCAATCAAATAAATTACGATTGATTAATAGTAATCTTGATAAATTAAATTAGTAAACTTGAATAAGCAAAACTTGTATAAAGCAACATAAACTTATCTTTTTCACTCCATAGCATCTTGATCTTGAAATTCCATCCCTCAAATTGCCCTGTATGATCCTCGACTCGATCATCCTTGGTGATAATAAGTCTTAAGATTGTTGGAAATATGAGATAACACGGTCACTTGCAGAAGATGAGAGATCACTTGGGTAGCTAGGGGTTGAGGGTGAGACCCGTCTCCCTTTGGATTGTGAATAGACTTAAGGGTAAAACCTAACCTCTTGTAAGTAAAGTACAACTGTACAAGATCTCTCAAGAACTCTCAAGAATGTTACTGCAGCTCAACACCTTAGGAGTGTATTGAAGCTCTCTAGAAAAGATAGATAAAAGAGATTGAGGTGGTTCTTGGATGAATGAATTCATCCTCCTTATATATGGGAGTAGAGCATCAAGACTTGCCTCATAATTTCCATAATTTAAGAGCGCCATGTGATTGCAAGCCTGATTGTAGGGGTCAATATTCACTAATTAATTTAGTCAATATTCAACCACAATCAAATCCCCATGTGTTAATATCAAAGGCTACAATTAAGGAAAGAGTTTTTTGCATTTTGGACCCCAAATTTTAGGGGTGTTTATTTTCTGAACCCTTGGTTTTCAACATTAATTTTTTAGGCCTAAAGTTTGTAGGCTGAATAAAAAAGGACCTTAAAATTTGTAGGCTGAAGAAAAAACCCTTGTCTCCCTCTTTGTTTTCCTCCCATGTTTGAATTTATCTCCCCATTGAAGTCAAACTTCAGGACTATGGTTGAAACTAATATTGAAGCTATAATACACCTCTCTTATTTATGTTGGAGCTACTTAGACCCCTGAGTAAAAGGGTTTAAGTAACTCCAACATGTATAACAAAGGTTTATTATAACTTTTGATATCAGTTTTAACCTTAGTCTTGAAGTTTGACGCCAATCGAGAGAGAAATTCAAACATGAAAAGAAAAAAAAAATGAGAAACAAGCTTTTTTTTCAGCTCACAAACTTTATGGTCCTTTTTTCAGCCAACAAACCTAAGGGTCCAAAAAATTAAAGTTGAAAACCAAGGGTTCAAAAAATAAAAAATACCTAAAATTGTGGGTCCAAAATGTAAAAAATCCTTGAGGAAATTCAAACACACGTTACTGGGCACCACCACGGTCTGTGTCACTCGGCCACGGTCCGTGGTGCACTTACCACGATCGGTGTCAGGCAGACATGGTCCGTGTTGGCCTAGTTCTCACTTTCTTGAGCTACTGGTTGTTGACACGAACCGCATCACACTTGACACGGTCCGTGCCAACCAAGTTTCCACTCCAAGACTTATGTTGACCTTGCCCGATCAACTCTTAAATTATATTTAGTGAATTTCCTACCTTAATTAGCCTTTTAACTCTTGAAATACTCCAACAAGTTTGACGTTATAATAGGCCAATTGACCTTTTGTTTGTGTAAGACTTTGGCCCCTTTTTTTTTAGGTTGTGATGATTTGGCGAGAAATAAGAAATAAATTTGGATTGACGTGTGACCGACATACCAAATATTCTGCATGCGAGTTTTGGATAATTTTTATGGGTTTTCGTAGCTCAATAATAAGAAATATTTTGGGTTTTAGGAACGCTTTAGAAAATGTGTGATACAACATGATTAAATGGCTATGTTCTAATATGATTTAAAAATAAAATAAACTACTCCCTCCGTCCCTTTTTTAATGTCAAATAAACTAACTTTACAAAACCAATGCATCTTGGAAATATGATGAAAAAATTATGTATGGACAAGTGTACCCCTCATTAAGGGAAAAGATGAATAAAGGAGAATTTTAAAAGATAAAATAAAAATTTGATTCATTAATTGAGGGTAATATAGGTATTTTAATTATTGGAAATGTAAATTTGACAAATAAAAAGGAACAAGGTAGTTAAGAAAATTGACACTCATTAAGGGACGAAGATAGTATTACTTTTATATTTACCTTTTATATAAGTGTTGTTGTAACTTGGGTATACTCCCATAGAAGATGAACAATAAACGGAAGCAGTGAGAAGTTGCCTCTTGATTGAAATTTGCTGCTTCTTGTTGTTGCTGCCACTGCGACTGTTTGGATTGGACCTGGGCATTAGGCGGGGCAGGCCGGGCCGCGGGCCGGGTCAGAAATTTGTGACACGCCGACCCGAGCCCGGCTTGGCCCGACCTTCGGGTCAGGCAGTGTCGGCCCGAGCCCTGACCCGGTGGGCCGCGGGCCGGGTCAGCGGGCCGACAATTGTGCAACCTGGATATTTTTTGTTTACAAAAAACTTGAATACTCCATGCATTTTAGAGCTAATTTCAATAATAATTGACCAAATTCCATAACGCGGAATCACCTGGATATAACTTTCAACATTCCGAAATAAAAGTTCAAGTCCAAATAAAAGTTAAATGTTCAAATTATCACAACACAAACATACTTCTCCGATTCCTTTGACCAAGTTTACTGCCCAGTGCCCACAAAATTACACACTGAAAACAATACTATAAACATGTTTATACATGTTTAACTGATTGATGTAAAATTGAAAATAAAGATGACTTGGTTCTAATTAAATTTAACAAAATATGATAAACTTGGTTCTAAATAAAGCAGTGAATATGCCTTCTGCCCGAGCCCTAATGGGTTTTTTAGTTTTATATATATTTATATATATATATATATATATATATATATATATATATATATATATATATATATATATATATATATATATATATATATATATTAGCTGGTCGGCGGGCACAGTCCTGCACCTTCGGCCCGAGCCTGGCCCGTCTATTCGTTAGGGCCCCGGTATTTTCGGGCCGGGCCGGGTCGCCTTCAAAAAACGTGGCCCTGACCCGCAATTTTTCGGGCCGGGGTCGGGCAGGGCCGATCGGGTCCCTGGCCCACTGCCCAGGTCAAGTCTACATACACTTATATAACACACTAACTTAAGTCTATACTAACTAACAAGACTTTAATTTTCACAGTCATCCTTATATGGAAAATTGACTCCTTAATAGAAGATTTTCCACTAGTGACGACTGTGAACTGGACCCTAAACCATAATTCATTGATTAGTAAACCCTAAACACCCTAAACCCTAAACTCCCTAAACCCTAAAAAAGAAACTAATTCCTAAATCTCTAAAACCATAAAACCTAGAACGAACTAGTTGTTGAGTACTTTTATGAATATTACAGTAATTAAACATCCGTAAACATCAAACAATTACAACGTTAAAATAAATAACATATAATAATAGCAACAACAACAATGAATATTATCAATCTAAACATTATATATCTCATTAACATTTTATTTTTCGAATTTTGATTTACTAATCTTAGCAGTCGCTTTAATTTTTCAAATATCATTTCCCAAATACTATTTTATTTATACAATTAAAAACTCTACTTATTTCCATAATAATAAAAAGAATATCAACAATTATTTTTAAATAATATTATTTATATTAATTCAATTACTTTTTTTCAAAATCATTTTCAAAATATTAGTATTTTTCAAATTTCAGATTAAACTAATATAAACAAAAATTAAAAAAAATAAAAAACATACCCGGAAACCTTAGAAACGCGCCCAGAACGTGTCCCGTTCAAGGCCCAGATGCGATCTGGGTTGGGCACGTCCCGTTCAGGGCCCAGACGCGTTCTGGGCGTGTTTCTAAGGTTTCCAGGTATGTTTTTGGCCACAATTTTTAAATAAATACAACCAAATAAAACTTAAACCCATTCTAACCAAAAGAATTAAAATTTCATAACAAATAAACCCAAAATAATGTTAAAATTTCCCAATAATACACAATTTTAAAATCAAAATAATGAAAAAATTTGCCCGGAAAAGCCCACAGCCGCGCCCAGATCGCGACAGGGACAAGACCGGGACGCGCCCAGATCGCATCTGGGTTATAGACCCCCTCATGCCCAATTAATAATCACATATTATAAGATTAAATCCATAAAAACTTAATTAAACAACATACAACTACAAAATCAACATCAAATTTACAAAAAATTACTCAAACTTACCTTTCTTTAGGGTGTAGGGTGGTCGGCCGGATCGGGGAAGCGGCGGAGGGGCGGTCGTCTGCTCGGCGTCTTCAGGCGGTGTCGGCTGGCAGTCGCCGGAGACGTCTTCGGTGGTGGTTGTGGGTGATGGAGTTTTAGAGAGAGGGGGGAGGGTGGGTGCTTCACTGTGAAGGGGATGCATCGGCTGGCAGTGGACGTCGGCTCCCGGCGGTTGGCGAAGGTGGCGGCCGTCGGCTCCGGTCTCCGGTGACCGGCGGTTGGTGGAGCTCACTAGTAGAATTGGCCCTAAAAAGCGTCTGGAATAGGCGTCTGGAATGGAGTTAAACAGACGCCTAAATGGTTTTGGCGTCTGATTTTGACGGACGCAAAAACCTATAACGCCTTTTTTAAAAGGCGTCTGTAAATGGCGTCTGTTTAAATCAGACGCTTAATTATTGGCGTCTGCTTTTAAACAGACGCCAAATACAGACGCTGACTTTACCGGGAGCGAGGCATATGTCAGATAGGAATGACGTCTGTTTTGGGACTAACAGACGCCAAATTGTAGATAAAATGGCGTCTGTTTACACCAAAACAGACGCCATTATTATTATTATCCAGAAATTAAAAAAAAACGTGAGATATTGTAAAACCAATTTAATAATTACATTATATAATATATTTTATGGGGTCTAATTATATTAATTGAGCGAAAAAAATAATTTTTTATATAATTATAAATGATATATATGTCAAATTTATGCATGTACAATTTTCATATATAGAGGCTTTCAATTTATAGAAATAACAACATATATATAAATTCTATATATATATACAATTTATAGAAATAATAACATGAAAATGGTAATGAATATATATTTAATAGTGTTCATTTTTACACAAATTTAATACATTAAACGAGTTGAAGAAAATATATAATACAACTTTAATAATGTTGATTTTTGTAACTAATAGGAAAAAATAAAAACTAAATTACAAATAATATATATCTTCAATATTTTTCAATCTTCATTCTTCAAAGTTCATTCTTGTATCTTCAATCTTCAATCTCCAATGTTAAATCTTCACTTGTAAAATTTCCATTCCTTCAATGTGGCATGGATTGGATTTTTTGTGGTGTGGATGAGAGTAGATTAAAAGAAGATGAGAGGAGATGAGAGAAATGAAATGGAGATGTGGGAGAGGGAAAAAAGTCGGAGGGAATTTTGAGCTGGTGGGTTTATATAAGCAAAAATGACGTCTGTTTTGGTTGCTAAACAGACGCCATTTATGTGCTATTGGCGTCTGTTTAGCATCCAAACAGACGCTATTTTTGTTCAGTTGGCGTCTGTTTGGATGCGTAACAGACGCCATTTTTAACTGTAATTAATAATGAAAATGGCGCGGCTAGCTATGTATATATATATAATAAATATTAATAATAATATTATTATTATTAATATGATAAATTTATTAACACTATTATTATTATTATCCTTAATATTATAATTTTTATTAACACTATTATTATTATTATTATTATTCTTAATATTATAATTTTTATTAACACTATTATTATTATTATTATTCTTAATATTTATTATAACAATTAATTACGTATGTATGTATTCATATTTTAGTTATAGTTAATTAGTAGTTATTATTGTGCCCTGATAATTTTTGTAAGTGATAGGGATATATATCATATCTAGGTAGATAATTTAATGTAATCATGTGTATGTACGTGATATTATATATATGTTAATTAATTTAATTAATTTGTACGTATATATGTGCGAAATTAAAACATAAAAAAAAATGTCGATCGATGTTTGGATCCAATTTACAATCTAAGTACTTACGTACATATAATGAATAAAAAGTTTAAAATGTTCATATATATAATTAAAAATACTATCAAAATAATTAATCTTGAGTGGCGCCGGCATCGTCATCAGTTTCGCTTTCCTCCCCATCGTTGTTATCCCCACCCTGATTGTGACCTTGGGTCAATTCGTCGACGCTGTGGAAAAGGTATTGGTTTCCTATGGTACAACGACAATTTGGAACGGTATGAAAAACAATCAAAATAAAATAGGTAATTATTAGTACGTGTAAGTAATTTAATGTTGTGAGTATGAATAAAAAAGGTTTACCTGGGTAAGCGAACAACGATTCCTCGGGAGTAATGGTGGGCTGTGGTTGTGGGGGTTGAGAGACGGGGGTCGAACGAGAAGTCCGACGGCGGGGCGGCGGTGGAGGAGGTTGTCCAGTGAATGGCGCTTGACTTCCAGAGGAAGATCCAACGAGGAAAGTGGCTTGCCAGCTATCAGGTGCTGGCTGCTGCTGGTACGATCTTTGCATTTGCAACATTTGTAGCATTTGCATTTGTTGCATTTGCATTTGTCTCGCTTGTGTCGCCATTGCTTCGTCTAATCTTCTCTGGAAATCTTCCTCCATTCTGCGCCGTTCTTCTTCGTTTTTTTGCCTTTCTTGCTCGAGTTGACGCTGAAGCTCTCTGTTCATCTCCGTAATAGTGGCTCGGACGTCGAAGCTATCGGAGTCATTACGACGTCATGGCCATCCTCGATGCGATGTGGGGGAACTGCGCTTTCATAGCTTCCCCCACCATCCCCATGCCTACGACGTGTCCCCGGCTTTGTAGTTGTTTGTCAAGCTAGAACTCGTCTTCAGACATGATGGGAGTAACTGGTTGACCATCCTCCCACTGCTTTGCCGCCATCTCCCTTTTGTATGATTCATAATCGTTTTGCATCGTCTCCTGGTGGATACATAGAAAGAGTAATTGGAATAAGCGAATTAAAATTAATGTTCGTACGAACGTACGTATATAATAACTTAAATGTTGTGGATGAAGGTACTTACCCCAAGCTGCCTGAACCTGTCGTGCACCCACTGACCAGTGCCCTACTTCACATGGGTCGCTTCGAATTGCTCCCATAAAGTAGAGTCTTTTCCATCGTTTTTTTCTTTCTATACGTAAGTGCATATATATACAAACGTTAAATTGTACGTTAAATCAAACATGTGTGAGACGTATATAAATAAAGTCGTAATTAATTAACTTACCAATTTATGTTTGACGATGCCGAATGAAACTGGGCCCCTTGTGTGCGATGGTGGACCCTTATCTTCGTTCATCTTCCTTGCCCGGCTCATATTTTTCGATTTTTCAGCGAATTTGGGATCTTGCCATAGAGCAATAAATTTGTCCCAAATTTCGGCGTCGACAATCCATTTTGGCTTGCCTTTTCCTGCCAGCCAACGCTTTTTTGATTTGCCGATAGTGTCGGCGTACTGTTTTCGAGCCCTCTTGATGAACCAATCACGTATATACGCATCATGTTGAGATTCCCACCAGAATTTTTTCTATATTTAAATCATACATGAAAAATTAAACAGGAAAATAAAACAACATATACATCATAACTTTTAATTAATAAACCATGAAAAAAATTCGGCATAGTTTCCCTTATAAATGGACAATTATCCCTCATTTTACATGCACCAATTCATATTAATATATATCAACGGCCACACGCCGGATAACCATACACAAATTAAACATACACGCATTAAACACAAACATACACGTACCAAGTCATATTAATTAAACAACGGCCACACGCCGCATAACCACACACAAACATAAACGCATTATATACAAACATACACGAACTAATTCATATTAATTAAGCAATTGAGTGTACTTAAACATGCAAATTGAACCATTACGAAATAATTCATATTAATTAAGCATGAAAAAATGGAGCGGGTTCTACCTTGAACTCATCATATATCAGCTCACGCGTGTCCCTAGGCACTTTGCTCCACGTAGGCCAAAAGCCTCTGAAATTTTGCTTCACGATATCCATAATAACCTTGACTGCGTGGGCCCCATAAGGCGCCACACTTAAATCAATTAGAAATGAAACATTGGTTAGAGGGGGCATATAAAATTATATTTAAACACAAATTAAGTTATAAACACATAATCAAAAGTTGATATATATTAATACTCACGCGCCATTGCACGGTTCGATGATATACTTCCCATCTTCTCATTTTTGAGCATCCGCCCAACGTCAATGGATTGTAGCGGTCACTAACATCAGTTCCCGACGTTTGGGTATCGCCCTCTTGTTCAGTCTGGGCTCCCTCCCCTCGATCCGGGTACTTCTACATCGATCTGGGCAGGCACCCCCATCATCAGTTTGGGCCCCTCCCTGAAGCCCCTGTGTATACATGTCGCCCTGTGGCTGAGAAGCAAAGAACGGAATGAGCTCCAAGGTGGAGGGGTCTAGCTGAGAAAAAATTTGATCAAAACTGGTCCCCTGTGGCTGAGAAGCAGCGTCAGGGACAGGATCAAATTGGGGAATGTATGGTGATCAGGGGCGCATTTATGAACCACCCCTAGCATTAGGTCTAGACCCACCACGGGTCCGACCTCTACGTGATTCCTCTCTTCCTGTCATTCTGCAACTGCAAAATTATTGTAGAATAAACATTGAATTAGTATCAACTTCATGTACATAAAATAGCAAGTAATATGAATTAATTAGTAATTGACTACGTACACAAAATACAATGCATTAACAGATATCGACAACACATTGATGTAGAATATAATAAACATAGCGCAATGTGTTTCATTTATAAGCAACATTAGGACTTGTAACATAATCAAAATTCGAATATATATACTATATTCTTATTTAATAGTCGTCGTTGTCTTCATCGTCCTCGTCCACTTCATCATCGTCGCCATCATCATTTTCGTCATCGTCAATGTCTCCATCGTCCTCATTGGCTACGTCGGACGTATTTCCACCCGCTATTAATTGGGCGTTGTCCATGCCAACAACCTCATCGAACACCCCTTCAATAGCGAGTTCTTGTGTTACAGTATCGTCGTTAGGGTTGATCGGGACAACATCTCTTGGTTGATCATCTTGTATGGCCAACGGAAGCGTGAACTGTTTGTACTGTGCATAAGATGGTTTGTTTGGCACCACAACCCACCAGTTAGCTTTATCTCGTATGCCTGCCGGGTAATTCATGAACAACACTTGGGTTGCGCACCCTGCTAAGATGAATGGGTCATACTTCCAATACCGTCTATCCCACCACAACCCACCAGTTAGCTAAGATGAATGGGTCATACTTCCAACATGTAATATATATCAATTCAATCAAATTGGTAGTGAGCATTGCTTACTCTAAGTAGTGGTTGACTTCTTTACAGTTCAGTAGAACGTGCAGGTGTGCTGCTTTATACTCTTGATCGCTGAGCCACCTCGTGTTTACACCTCCCACCGGACTCCCACTGTCCTTGAAAACCAACAATAACGTAGGGTCATCCTCGACATTTTCGTTACGCATACTTGTTGATGTAGAAGACGATACATTATCCGTCCCAAAGTAAGTAGATGCGAATTGGGAAATCTCAAACATGAGGTACGCTTGAGCCATAGATCCTTCAGGGTGTGCCTTGTTCTTTATTTTCTTCTTCAACCAACCGAAATACCTCTCAAAGGGATACATCCAACGATATTGAACTGGACCACCAAAAAATGCCTCCTGTACCAGGTGAATGGGCAAGTGTTCCATTACGTTGAAGAAACCGGGAGGAAATATGGTCTCCAGCTTGCATATTATTATGGGAATTTCTTTTTCAAGCCGGACTAAGTCACTATGCTTCAATATTGTGGAGCAGAGGCTCTTGAACCATTGGCTTAACTGAACCAGTGGCTCCAACACATCATCTGGAAGTGCCCGGAACGCAACAGGTAACAATGTCTGCATGAACACATGACAGTCATGGCTTTTAAAGTTTTGAAACTTTTTACCTAATGCATCGACGCAGTTAGCGAAGTTCGAAGCATAAGCGTCTGGCAAACGAAGTTGTTGTGCCCAGTTACAAACGTATGTTCGCTTATCCTCGGGAAGAACATATTTGGCTCTTGGCTGTAGGGGTTTCCCGTTAGGACCTGGAAATAGATGGAGTTCTGGCCTGTCACATATGTCCTCCACGTCCCTCCTTGCATTTCCATCATCCTTTGTTTTGCCGTCCACCCCCATTACCGTGTTTACGATGTTGTCCACAAAGTTCTTCTCAATGTGCATCACATCTAAGTTGTGTGGAACCATGTGATCCTTCCAATAGGGCAACTCCCAAAAGATACTTTGTTTCTTCCAATTATGAGCATTCTCTCTGAATCCCGGGACTACAAAGTCGCCATGGGTAGTCACCTTGGGGAAGTGCTTCACCTCTTCATAGATTTCATAACCGTTTTTCCTAAACGGTGGGTTAGTTCTATCTGAGCAAGAGTGCCCCTTTCGAAATGCCTTTCGATTTCTTCTCAAAGCGTGCCCCTTAGCAAGAAATCGCTTGGTGTGATCAAACCAAGAGGCTTTCCTCCCATGCTTGCATTTAATTGCTTTCAAACCATCAATGCAAACAGGGCAAGACATGGCGTCGTGCGTGCTCCACCCGGAAAGCATGCCAAGCGCCGGAAAATCATTCACCGTCCACATCAACGACGCCCTCATATTAAAATTTTGTCTCTTGGAGATGTCGTATGTTTCAACACCCACCCATAAGCGTTGCAGCTCGTCCACCAAAGGTTGGAGGAAGACATCAATTTTGTTTCCCGGGTTCTTCGGACCGGGAATAATACATGTGAGGAACATGTACGGCGTTGTCATGCACAATTCAGGTGGCAAGTTGTAAGGAGTTACTACAACCGGCCATATCGAATAAGATCTCCCTGTCATGTTGAACGGGCTAAACCCATCCGCACACAAGCCCAACCTTACATTTCGCGATTCGCTCGCAAAGTCCGGATGCACGATGTCGAACATTTTCCACGAGGCGCCGTCCGACGGATGGCAAAGTACACCTTCCTCGCGCTTGTTCTCCGCGTGCCATCTCATATGCCCGGCCGTATTCTTCGAGGCATACAGACGCTGCAACCTAGGGGTCAAGGGAAAGTAAAACATTTTCTTGTACGGGACCCCTTTCTTTGTCTTGGTTGATGCTTTCTGTGGCTTATACCTAGGATGGCCACAAAATTTACATTCAATGAGATGTGCATTGTCCTTATAGTATATCATGCATCCACTAAGGCAACAATCAATTGTTTCATAGCCCATCCCCAACTTCTTAACCTTCTTTTTCAACTCATCGTAGTTTCTAGGGACAAGGTTCGGCTGGGGACAACTCTCGCTCATCAGTTCCATGATATCGTTCATTGCCTGCTCCGTCATATTGTGCTTCGATTTCTGACTGATCAGTCTCACGGCAGTGGACAACTCATTATGAGTCGCACACCCTTCCCACAGAGGTTGTTGAGCATATTGAAGCATATCATAAAATTGTTGAGCTCCTGCATTAGGCGCCTCATTCGCCATGATGAAATTGTTCGTCATCTCTTCCGTTCTGTCGATGAATGGTGGCTGATTCGGTTCCTCGTTTGTCGGTTCCCCCTCACCTTCCGCATCGTCACCACTGTCATCCTCATCATCATCGTCACCCCATTCTTCACCATGGCTCGTCCAACATCAATATTGTTCCATAAACCCTCGCCTATACAAATGTTCTTTAACTTCATTGGGACTATATCCGCTCTTATTCTTACACTTCACACATGGACACCGATACTTTCCAGTCCTCGGATACTCATAGGAATTACTCTTTGCAAATTGGTCAAACATTTCTACCCCCGCAGCCCATTGTGCCCTGATAACCCTCCTATTCAGTTCAAACCTCTGGTACATCCAACGGCGATGTGGGGCCCATCCATAATGTATGTGAATCTATTATTCAAGTCCACCATGAACTTAATTAACAATAAACATTGTGTTATTCAATAACATACTTGATTACATATTATCAAAATCATCCAAACTCGAAACATGAGTTTTATGGCAGCAACAACCAATCTATGTCACCAGGCAAGAGGATCTTGTTATTATCCAAGCAGAATGTGTTTGTTAACTAAACCAACGTAATCCTCTTTGCTAATTAACATACCAATTAACCAATATGCTTGTTCCATGACGTAGTTTCAAATGATTTTGAAGCATGCTAAACAACATTTCAAAAGTTGAGGATGATGATATTCCCCAACTTTTCAATTTGTTGATTGGCGTCAAAATACATTGAATTTCATGGAATATGTTGGTACATTACCCTAAGCAGGCCATACGAATTAACCTAACCATTAATGATCGATTACCCTAACCCTAAAATAACTATATATTCATACTTAATTACGTACGTACAGTACTAAACAAACTATTCATACTTAATTATTCACTACGTACGTATAAATTATTAATTGGTTATTTATGGTAATTTTTTTATAGTTTTAACTTAATTATTAACTAAACAACTTAAATTATAAATTCAAAAAATAAAAATTAACCTAAATGTATTCATAATTGAAATCATTTTACGTATATACACATTACCTAATTACTTAAATCGTTAATGCAATTCCTAAAAATCATCCTAAAATATAACACATTTGCACTCAATCGAAACACATTATAATTTCCCACGTTATATAACATATTTCACACATACTAATTAACTTAAACATATTTTACATGCATCGTTACATATATTTTTTTTCCACACTATATATAATTACTCATATTTAAATTTACCACGAAACATATAAAATTCAATATTGTGCTCAACCTAAACATAATTATACTTTTCAACATTATAAATTAAAACTAAAACTAATTCAATAACTCAAACCTAAACTAAAACATACATGCAATTAGTTAAACTACTACAAAACACAAAAACAATATATAAATTGAACAAATCAACATTACACACCCTAATTTCACACTTAAAATTCTAATTCAACATCCAAAATATATTACAATTCATAGAAATTAACTAAAACAACTCAAATTTTTCAACTTATATGCATAAACTACTATTAAACTCAACATAACCAAAACAAACATACAAATATTCATATAATTCGTTTTTCATCAAATATAATTTATAATTTAATCACTTTTCACAATATTAATCATATTATAATAGATCCAAACAAAACAAACTGAAAAATTACGATTTACGTTGAAGAGGCGCCGACTTTTCTTCAAACTCCGCTTCTCTCTTCCTCCTTCGACGACTATATGGCGGAATTGAAACTGTGATTTTTTTACCAATTTAAACAAAATTGGCGTCATATTATTCACAACACGATTAAGGGTAATAAATTACCCGGCAATGAGGCGCTAAATATCGAAATTATTTTCTTTTTTTAAATTGGGCCAAAATGGCGCTCGCTTATGCTAGCGACGCCAAATAAAAAAGGCGTCTGTTTAGGCAACTAACAGACGCCGAATTGGGCACAATTTAAAAAAAAGGAAAGATGGAAATAGCCGTTATCAAATTAACATTATACCATATTCAATGTCAGACAAATCGGCGTCTGTTACACGCAAACAGACGCCGATTTGGAATTTTCTTTTTTTTTTTAAAAAAAATTCTTTAACTTCAATTTGGCGACCGACGGCTTAGCAGACGCCTATATGCAGACGCCTATCGACCCCAATTCTACTAGTGGCTGGGGGTTGGTTTTGAGTGAGTTATGTTAGAGAGGGAGAGAGTGAGTAGAGAGAGAGTGTGGTTGAGTTTGAATGAGAGTGAGGGGAGGGTGAGGGGTAGTATAGGAAACCTGTTGATCAATTAAGGGTAACACATGAAATTTTAGGGCGATAAAGAGAAAACGGGCAATAAATTACTAAAAGATACCCTATGTTTTGAGGTATCTATTTTTAGGGGACCATATTATTGAAAATAATTTCTAGGTACCCTATATTTTATAGTACCTATTTTTTGGTGACAAATTATCTTTTAGTTTTATTACAAGATCCCCAAGACTATGTAAAATTGTAAAAATATCTTTACCTTGATAAAAACTTGTCAATTTATATTTTCAACTTTAGATTTGGTTTTAATAATCTGAACTTTGACCCTCGATTCTAAGAAAGACGCCAACTTAACTCAAATGGCGTGGGCTGACGAGGCACGTGCTCGCTTTTAGTGCCATGTCAGCTTACTATTATTATCCCTCCGCCGAGTTAAGTTCAACTTAACTCAGTGGCGTGCTATTAGAACCTAAGGTGGTCAAAATTCAGATTATTTAGAACCAAATCTAAAGTTCAGATTATTTAGTCTACTATAGCCCAAAATTCAGATTATTTAAATCCAACTTCTCTTCAAATAATTAGCATCTCCATCTGATAATTTGTTTTAAAGAATTACTATATGTTTTACATTACTATTTGCTCTGATACCAAATGAAAAATATGGAGATGCTAATTCTTTAAAACAAATAGTAATGCAGGTGGAAGTATAAATTGACAAGTTTTTATGAAGGTAGGGATATTTTTGCAATTTTACATAGTTTTGGGGATCTTGTAATAAATTTAAAAGATAATTTATCACCAGAAAATAGCTACTACAAAACATAGGGTACCTAGAAATTATTTTCAATAATATGGTCCCCTAAAAATAGATACCGTAAAACATAGGGTACCTTTTAGTAATCTGTTGGAAAACGGGTAACATAACAGAAAAAGATGTTTGCTGGAGCACTTCAGTTTAATTTACCCTTGTGATAATTGATATCCCAATTCCTGCTTCTCGCACGCAGAGGTTTTAGTTCTGGCGCTGCATATCTGGCATTCATAAACGGGAAAGAAACAAACAAGTTTATGTAAACAAGAAGGTATGTTCCCTTTTTGTCTCTGGAAGAATCATTGAAATTGGTTTCTATCAAATGATTTCTGTGTCTTTCTGAGATATGGAACTGTGATTTGTTTAAATGTTTCAATTATCTACTGAATTCTGAGATGGGGTTTTGGTAATAGCTTTTGATTAATTGGGGTTCGGATCGTTAATTGGATGTGGTAGGGTTTTTTTTTGGTTTTTGTTTTGGTATTCAAGCTCAATTGTTTATTTGGTGGGGTTATCATGTTTGGCAGTGAAGCAGGGAGGCAGTTTCCTGGGTTCTGGGTTTTGAATGGATAGAGTCTCAGTTTGAGTATAAAGTGTGGGAGAGTTAATAAGCAGTGGATTCAGAACAAGATGAAGGTATTTGATGCTCATTGTCACCTCCAAGACCCTAGGATTTTAAAGCTGGCTCCACAGTTGATCCGAACATCGCTTGATTCTGGGATTGTCCATTTTGCAGTGAATGGTGTATGTGAAAAGGATTGGGATTTAGTTAAGCAGATGAGTGAGTCTTATCCTTGCATTGTTCCTTGTTTTGGTGTACATCCATGGTATGTCACTGAGAGGAGCCCAGAATGGTTTACAACTTTGAGACACTACTTGATTTCAACTCCGTGTGCGTCTGTTGGGGAGATTGGTCTAGACAAAGGATCTCGAGGAAAGCAAATTGATTTTAGTGTTCAGCTACAAGTGTTTAAGCAACAGCTTGAATTAGCCAAAGAGCTTAGAAGACCGGTCTCTGTCCACTGTGTTCGTGCCTTTGGTGACCTTCTCAATGTTATGAAGGAAACTGGGCCGTTCCCTCATGGACTCATTCTTCACTCTTTTTTAGGATCCCCTGAGATGGTCCCTGAATTTGCAAAGCTCGGCTCCTACTTCTCGTTCTCTGGATTTACGATGTCTTTGAAATCAAACAAGGCTAACAAGTTGCTCAAGGCTGTGCCCCCTGACAGAATCTTACTTGAGACTGATGCTCCTGATGCTCTCCCCACAACTAATTTGGATTCTTTGTTCATTGTCGAAGCTGACCCATCCCTTCCTCCACAACTCCGGGAACTCGGTGAAACTCCGCAATCAAGGGCAGCTCATGCCTTGTCCAATTATATGAAAGATGAACTCAAATTGCCCAAAGAAATGCTAAATCATCCGGCCAATATTCACAATGTACTCGCTTATGTTGCGTCAATCCTTGAGATGACTAATGAACAACTTGCAGAACTAAGCTACTCCAATGCAATACGCCTCTTCTCTTATGAAGGCTCTAAGGTGCTTCAATAAGGTCAGATACTTCTTTACTTAACATTTATATGATTTCTTTGTGGAACGTTTCATGCTCATGTTACTGTTGGACTTGTTATTCAAAGTTCAAATGGATACAGGGTCAGTTACCTTATTGTTGTATATTGTCATATTAAAAAACAAAATAATCAGGCCTATTTATGCAATCTTGTGTAGGTATATCAGAACAAGTAATTGAAAACTTATGTCTTTTAGGAAGAAAGTAACACTTTGAAACGATAAGAGGAGATCTGTTGGTCAATGATAAGGATATATTCCAGTAGGCTTCGCTTGCTGAAAGATTTTTCTATTGTCATGTTCATGTAGAAAATAGTTTAGACTAAAAGACAAGGTTGTCGAGCAAAGGCGTATTTTCCCCTAACCCTGGCAAGCCCATAAAAGCTGTTTATTTGTCAGTGTGACGCTAGTTTCTTTGACAGTGAGTATTTTAGCTTGTATACCCCTGGAACAGAAGTTAGCTGAGACACAGTCCAGTTTAGCGAAGTCATCTTCTATATTGGAGGTCTTTTCAGATGAAGTTAAACTCATTACAATAGTTGGCATAGATTAGAGAGTAGTGTTGGAAGATGAAATCCTCGGAGAGAGTTGGAGTCTTTATCTGGCTAGTTCTCTACAACCGTATTCTCTCAAACGAGACTACGGTTATGAGAGGCCCTGTGGAAGACCCATCCTGCAAAACCTATGCTGACTACAGAGAGGATGTGAACCACATCTTGGGACACTGCCCAGAAGCTAGGAAAATATGGAGAGGCAAAGCATTCAGCATCCCCATGCTGGATTTAGGAAAAAAGATCAGCATCCCTATGCTTAATGAATAATAATTGCATTCAATATTCAACAAAAAATTACTTAGAGGTACCTTAACTTTTGAAGAAACAATTTTTTGGTACCCTAACTTTTCAAAACTAATTTTGAGGTACCCTAACTTTTAGGATTAGAAATTACTAGGTGAATTTCCGGCGAAACTCCGATTGATTCAAATCATTTTCCTCCACGAAAACAAAGGACATTTTCATCCACAAAAACACTTAATCAATTTCCCCCCTAAAACTCACCGTTGAATTCAAATAATTGGCCGAAAATTCACCTATTATTTCTAATTTTAAAAGTTAGGGTACCCCAAAATTAGTTTTTAAAAGTTGGGGTACCAGAAAAACATTTCACCAAAAGTTAGGGTACCCCTAAGTAATTTTTTGAATATTCAATGTAGTCTATTTATAAAGGCTAGCAAAGCCCCTATTTATAGGTAAACAACATGCCTTATACGAAAGCTAACACAAATAGGAAACATAAATAATATTCCTAAACAACTTAGGAAACTATATAATGTTCCTAATATGAATAGGAAACTAAAACATATAAAATACTCCCTCCGTCCCAAATTAATTGACATTGGGCTAAGTATTAATTACTAACAAATTACAATGAGTACCAATATAAAATTACCATCATTAGAAAGATGTTTTATTAAAAATTACAATGGAGGTAGTTTCATATTGTAACTCATTGTAATTGATGAATAATTAACGGACAAAGTTTAGTTAAAATGACAATTAATTTGGGATGGAGGGAGTATATAATTATTATTATTATTATTATTATTATTATTATTATTCCTAAATTTCTTCCTAAAATCAGTCTTCAATCCTCCATCATTCGTGCTATGGGTCATGGAGTTGAAGTTTCGTAGAGGATTGGATCTACCATAATGTCAAGAGGAGCGTTAGGGGCAAAGAGTTCGGACACATATTCGTGGTAGCCCTTTGGTGGATTTGGAAATGATGCAATTCAAGCAATTTGGAATAAACCCATGAAATTCCACATAACCAGTGTCAAATTCATCAAGGATAGAGCTATGGACGTGAAGACGCAAGGCAATGGAGGAAGATGAAAGTTTGCATAACATTCAGATGGGGCAATGGTAACAAATTCTCATCCATCGGGTCATGCTTAATACTGATGCTGGGTTGCTGCTGGTGGGCAGGGGGTCTTAACAAATGAGCATGGCCACTGGCTGCGAATCTTGTCTGGAGGCAGAACTTACCAGATATCTAGCTTGGAATCTGAAATACCCAACAGTGTGGCTCAGTATTAAGCATGCTGCATGCTTCGTGGGGATGGCACCAATCGGAGGAAACATGGACTTGCGCAAAGCTGTGAACAAGTCATCAAAAAAACCAGTCTTAAGTCTTATATCCCACTGTAACCGAGAAGCTAATGCTGTTCCTGATAGTTAAGCTAGGCTTGGTTTTAGTTTAAATTTTGATGTCCTTTTATTTGATAATCCTCCTATAGGGATGTGTTACATAGTTATCTAGCAGACTATAATCGAGCGGCTTGGCTCAGGACCGTTAGATTCTAATAAAGTTTGAAGGCACTTGGCCCCTCTTATGCGCCAAAAAAAAGAAGTTGGTATAGTTTTGCTTTTATAGTCAAATATTGTTGATGCAAACAGGCTATATTTTTAATTGATTTTCTGCCGTTACATATAGATCATTCCGCATTTGATAATGCGCTTAAATCTATTCTGTCCTGTATTTTGAAGTACAAATGGCTTCTTCCAACTTGTCGCCAAGTGCTGAAATCTATTCTGTGAGGTTTTTGCAGGGATTGGGATCTACTATCTTTTTCAAATTCTGTTTTATGCCTTTTGTTTTCCTTTTCATTCATAGTTAGCTAAAAGCCCTTAAACTATTTGAAGGTTCTAGGATACTCTTCCTGTTCAAGTCGTGTTAGAGAATTAGTCTTTCAAATTGTAGTATTGAAGCTGCAGTGAGCGCTAAGGCAGATGCAGTTATGGAGATGGGAAAATTGCATGTTTCATAGAGATCTAGTTGAGTGCATTTTTCGAATGTTTGTAACGTGGGTTCATATAGAACCCTTGGAACTGACTTTTTCCTAATACTGTAAATATAAGATGAATAACAGTCTGGAAACTGTAGTCTGTTTGAAATTTCTGATTCAATGAAATCCTGTTCAACTGCTACGAAGTCTGGTAGGATGTAGCGTTTGTTCTGGAGCAAGCAATTTGTCATTATTAGTCATTTTTGAATGCAAATCTTCCACTTCATTACTTATGATTGATGGGTTATGTTTGTCATGTATTGCTGCAGCTGCAGGTCCTCTTTTGGAGAGGTCAGTTGGAGTGAATGACTCAAACTCAAAATAAAACCTACTTGTTCAACAAGCATAATCCCCAAATGTTTGGCCAACCAGGCAAGAGATCCACACTTATGCCATCGGTCTGCCTCTATCTGGGTGCCTGAAAATCATTTCTCATACGGGAAATCTATGTTAAACAGACGACACGTTGCAGACACAACTCTTCTGCAGTCTGCATCAAGGCCTGTTTCAGATTCAGTCGCCTCTTCACAACAATCTAAGTTTCCTACCCAGTTGTATAAATGCTGTTGCTTTGACTCGGAAACTACGGTTTCCCTCTACTAGAAGATTGTTCGGAATTCAGCAAGTTTGTTGCACAGATTGTGCATCCTGTTTATTAGGGTCTTCATTCTGTTGATATAGTTCTACTTCAAGAACATTCTATGTATTTAGAATCGGGCATTTCAATATAGCACTTGAAAGTTGAAAAAAAGCATCCTTAGGGTTTTCCCCTTCCACTTGATGTTACCCTCATTTGTTTCTTATCCAACCAATTATGCAAACTAGAGGTGTGCTTGGTAGGGATGAAAATGATTTTCCCATTTTCGGGTGTTTGGTGACCGGAAAATGGTTGAAAATCAATTTCTCCTATCCCTTTGTAAATTATTTTCTTGACTCCAAAATCATTAATATCATTTTCCCCCTCTAATTTCTCTTCATTCGTTCTCTCCTTTCTCTCTCTAGCACCAATTCATATATTTCTCTCTCTCCACCACTCTCTCTTAGGCACGTGTTTCAATATTTGTCTCTCTCTCTCTCTCTCTCTCTCTCTCTTCTTATTCTCTCTCCCTCTTCGCTAGTCTCTCTTACATACCCATTTTAATATCTTTCTCCTTATTGTCAAATAGGTGATAATCATTTCCAGGAAAATCGTTTTCCGGTGTACCAAACACATGAAAGTATCAAATAAAAATTCATTTTCTAAGAAAATCATTTTACAAGGAAAACTATTCTCCTAGAAAACAGTTTTCCTTTGCACCAAACATACCCTAAATGTTTTTCAGATTGGCCCGCTGAATACATGTGATGTTCAGTAATTGGGTGCTTTGAATCAAGCTGTATTTGTCTCAAGGTTATTACAAACTCGAATCTTGTATTCATGGCATATAGCTTTGCTTGGGGGAAACTTTTGCTGAAAAAAAATCTGTGCATATACACTATCTGACGTACCAAAACTGGCGATAGAGTGCATACAATAGAATCTTAAATTTTTTGTCAACCAAAAAATTAGAAAGTTTGGTGTTATGGAATGAAATTGAAATCTCACTGATTCACTCATCCTTCTTTGTCTTCCATTTACTAACTTGTCCGCTGTAAGGTTCAACACTGTATGCATAGCGTTGAAGGATAGAAAACACGACCATCTCCACGCACACCAATATGTTTTGGATGCCTTCCTCAATGTGCTCCACATCTAACCAGCCTCGACGAGGGGATTTAATCACACCTACTAGAACCAGAATCTTGAGTACAACACCCTAATCATTCAACGCAATCGATTGTAAAAGCAGTGCAAAAAAAAACACAAATACAGGTAAAGCAGTAAGAAAGATCAAGTTGGTGGTTGTACTGAAACCAACCTGCCAATAGCAGAAGCAGACAATGCCTTTGATGCACATAAACTTAGCAAGAGGGCTGTGAGGCTCCAGTTCCTTGGTAAAAACCTGGTAAAAGATGACAAGAGAATACAGAGCCAGTGACACAGAGAGGTTGAGGATCACGGTAAACGTCCAGCTCACTAAAGAGGTGTACAACCCAAGAAGCTGAAATGCAATCATCAAGAGGGAGCATATCGGCCGAATTCCAACAAATTGCCATGTCCAGTATTTCAGAAGCTTCAGCGTACGTTTATCCAAAACGACAGTGCGTGGCTGTACATCACCGCATACTTAATTAAGTCATCAACTTGCCCCCCATATTAATCAAACAATCACCTTAATCTAGCTAGATCAGTCACCTGAAAAAGTGTCAGTGGAAATGAGTAATGTATTTCTCTTCCTTTAATCTCATCCGGCACAATATTTCGGCTTATGGATATGTTCAGATAACTATACATTAATGCTATGAACTTAGCCATAACCTGCAGATTGAAACAAAGAGCGTGCTTTAGTAAAGACAGCTTCATTCAAATCGATTTATAATGTTGAAGAGTAAAGCATAAAGTATGTACGTACCAAGCCCTCGTAACACTCTTTGATGGACTCCAGAAACATGAAAAATTCCTTGCTGCCATGATAATCGAGCAAACCCACATAAGACACAACGGCATAGAGAGGAGCCATGAGTATGATGATGACAATAGCCTTCTGCTCTTTCGGATATTTCCAATGGATGATATGTTGTGCTACAAGTTGTATTGTGAAACACACAGTCACAAGTACACAAATTCCACAACCCACAAGAATTATCTCACCTGGGCTCATTTCTGCTAGATCATACATCGTTTAGCCCTTTCAGAATCCACAAATGGACCTGCAATATGGACAACCATCATCACCATATGTCATGAATCACAGAAATAGACAGTGATATTTTTTTTATATAGGATTGCCTATGATTTTTATCTGTTTACTTTTTGCAATACACAGAAAAAGAAGATTTCTTTTCATGCAGGACAATGAGCATTTGATATGTCATGGATGATGATCATCTTCATTCTTCTGTTTATCCTAGCCCAAGGGAAATGCCAGATCAATTTTTGAAAATTTTCAATCCCAACCTCAACAGAACAAACAGCATTCCAGAAAAGATTGAGGGGGAGGCTTACCGGTAGCAAAATACCCAATGACAGGCTTGACAGTTCGTGTTGTTTAGTTTTCTCAAGGAAGATGAGGATTAATAAAGAAAAGAGGGTGAGATTTTGATTGGAAAAATTACTCATTGTTGTAGAGGAAAATAACAATGAAACTCAATTTATTGTGATCATAAGACTACGTGTCCTGTGTAATCAGGATGAGCTGCAAAATTAGGGAATTAAAACATGTAGAAACTAGCTAGAGTTCGATCCTGTGATCTGTACGTAAGAAGTGATCATGCTTCCGCTGCGTTATTATGATTTATTATAAACTTGTTATCTGTTAAATTTAATGAATATTGTGATACAGCTGCATGGCGGCCATTCATTTGTTTGCAGAATTGGTTTATTGTTTGGTCAGCTGGACTGTGGGCCTTCCTAAACGTGCTGTAAGTGGACTTCTTCTAGCCCATTAACTTTATTTTCTACCCCCACTTTTTCTCTTTTTCCTTTTCTATAATTTCTGATTTTCTTTGAACAAGAAAAACATGATATGATCTCAGTTATAGTTTTAACTAGGGAGGTTGTCCGTGGGATGCACTAATCCCACTGGTATATAAGTAGTGGATTTTTTTACAAAATCAACAAATAAGCAATCCCACCATTTTACATATTTGCTCCGATAACAACGGAAAACTTTGTACAATTGTTTTAAGAAATGATCCGGGAAACCCGGGGGTCCTTCGAATGGATAAATATAGGAGGCCAAGGATCCACTAACTACTTAGGGTTTGAGAAAACCCCAATTTAGAACTCATAAAACTACCACTAATTTTTAGGGTTTTGGGGTTTGGAGATGAACAACAAACACAACAAGAATTAAAAGGGATATAGACAATTGTAAAGAGTAATCACTCACCCAATTGAACTAAGATGTTTAATCACTTGCACAAGGACCCTCCACAAGCAAAAAGTCTTGAAACACCCAAGAAATCTCACAAAGGGTGAAGGAAGAACCCCACTCATCAAGAAGAGAAATCACCAAGTAATTTCCACCCAAAGGATTAGCTTTCATTGATTAGGGTTTGAAAACCCACAATTACAACTCTCCAATTGAGAGGAGTTTTCTTGAGTCTAATTCCTAAACATTCATCAAAAACTACCTCTAATGGAGGGGAAACAAGTATATATAAGGGAAGGGGGAAAACATAACCAAAAGAGAGAAAAACGACCCGCCGGGAAATGGCACGATCGTGCAACCCAAAACAGCCCAAGAAAGGCTTGTTCGAGAATGGCACGATCGTGCTATCATATGGCACGATCGTGCAGTGTATTCTGGAAAAATGGCACGATCGTGCAGTCTGGCGGCACGATCGTGCTGTTGGCAGTTTTTTCTGCTGACTTCAAACATGCATAACTTTCTTTTTTTAACTTCGATTTGGGCTTATAATATATCTATAGAGAGATGTAGGTGTGTACTATAAGCTCACCAAATTTCAAGTCAATCAGAGTTATATTGAAGGAGTTATGATCAAAAGAGTGAAGACGCATCTTTTCTTGTTACTAAATTATGCCCACTTTCTTCCCTTTTCCTTTTTCCTTCTTCGGTCTTTCTTAGCTCTGTTTGAACCCCTTCGGTCTCGGTTTCTCCCGTGCTCCTCCTTGATGTTCCATAGGTCCGAGTTCAACCCTTGTGAAATTATCAAAATGCCCCTTGACTTGAACTCGACCCTCTTGACTTCTTCCTAGCCTTTCTTGGCTCCCGAAACGGACGTTGTTGACCCGAAAAGTGACCCAAATCGGCTTGGAAAAAAACTTAGTTCGAACCCTCCATTGTTATTATTTCCGAAGTGAGGTACCCCTAGGAAATATGGATCAGACTCCCGTTGTTGAAGAAGTGTTGTCCTCAACTCTTGTGGGTTCAAATCCAATCGGCCGGTCATGTAAAATCAACTCAATAAAACCCATTGGCCGAATCAAAGTGACACTCATCAACCCCTTCTTCGTAAAGGTGTAGCAACTTCGAAAGGAAAAAGGGGCCAACTCACAATCAAGAGGGACCTTCACTTGCTTATCGCTTATCATTTTGTTGAAGGCCATAAGGTAGTCATCACAAGAGATGCCAAGGCCAAGGCCGGTAGAAGATGTCTCTTCCTTGGTCGATCTTGATGTGGGAGAAAACAAGTTAGGGCATGGGGTGATGGACTTGCCGACATGCAATTCGCCTACAAGTTGTGATTCCGGCGTGGTCGGACATGGCTCAACGCTTGCAATCATGGTGTGGAGCTTGGAGGGAGGTCTTTTGGGTGAAGGTGAGGGATAAGGGAGGGAGATAGGAAAAATTTGAGGAGCTATGGATCTCTCAACCTCACGAGGATTACCCTTTTGCAAAAGTAAAGCTAAATGTGGCTTCCTTTCACTCAAAACACTCTCATCCCGTGTTTCACTCATGTGGAGGAGCCTCTCTTCTCACTTCCCACCACGGTTTGATTTTCATGGAGTTGGGTAGGTGAGAGGGGTGTGAGCACAATGCGTCGTTATCCCATCAAGAAGGAGTAAGTGTTCTCATGACCATCATGGATAACATGCCTATCATATTGCCAAGGTCTTCCAAGGAGCAAATGACAAGCACCCATGGGAACAATATCACAAAGAACACTATCTATATAAGAACCAATGGAAAAAGATATCAAGGCTCTTTGAGATACCTGAAGTTGACAACAATCTTTAAGCCCTTGCAAGCTATAAGGTTGGGGATGAGCTAGAACGGGCAATTGAAGCTTCTCTACCAAAGTAGTAGATGCCACATTCGTACAGCTCCCACTATCAATGATCATCTTGTACACTCTATCGTTGATGGTGCACCGGGTATGGAAGAACATTTTTCGTTGAGAATCATCCTGGGATCCTTGATCATGACTAAGGATCGCTGAGGAACCAAGACTTCTTCCTTTTGAACTTAAGTCTCAACAATAGTCGTAGAGGATTCCGAACCATCCATCACACTTGCTTGGGGCGATTCAACCATCTTGGCAGCGCATAGCGATTTGTAGTGGCCATACTCCCTACACTTGAAACATTTTCTGCCCTTGAGCTTTCTAAGGTATTCCTTCTCATCCTCGCGAGCTTCAATAGATGGTTTGGATGACTTCAAAGATCGACTTCCTTTGGACGGAACCTCATACCGAGAGTGAGCACCACCCTTGCTAGAAGACCATGATTGAGCCTTCTTCTCCTTCTTCCAATCATGAGGATCACCAACTCTAGCTCCATGAGTAGAAGTACCACGACGGTGTTCAACATAGGACCTTCGATATTCGCCATAAGATCTCCCATAATCATCACGAGCCTTTCTCGAGGAACCGATTTGTAATTTTTCCACAACATAGCTCAAATCGCTCACTTGACGTTGTATCACTTCCTGACTATCTATGATATGTTGAAGAGCCATATCAAGAGTGGTTTTGGAAGGGGAGTTGGTTTGAGGAAGGAATTTTCGATCGCCTATTTGACTAGACGATGAGGTCATTTGAGGAGTTTGAGAGGATTGATGGGCTAAGGAAAATACATTCGAGTGAGGCTTTGGGGTTTTTTTGTGGCTAAGGAAATTTTGTGGAGTTTTTGCGAGGCCAATTTTTTTGTGGGGAAAGATGGGGGTGAATCTGGTAAGGGGGAATGGCGAGCGAGCAACAATGGGAGATAATCAACAAGGCGAGATTATACACCAAGTGACCACCTCGCACAATTAGAACAATAGCCTACACAAGGTTATCCAACAAAATCAACCAAGTCAACAATTAACACCCAACTCAACCATTGACATCCATAGAGGAAGCATAAACAACCACCAAAATCCCAAATTTCACAACACTTCAACTACTTCTTCAAATGCTACCCAAATCAACTCCAAAACAATGAATTTCTTCAAAATTCACCACCAACAACTACGCATTTATAACATTCACTTGCGCATCAAAATTCACAACAAAACTCAACCAAACATGCCAAGTAACATCAACAATCCAAAACAGAGAAATAAAATTCTGGGCAACTTAACTCAAAAAAAATCAACCCAATACTCAATGAATATTTGGACCCAAATGATAAAATTCATATCCCAACACTCCTAACACATCAAGGGATCAATACCATTCATCAAGCATCAATTTTGCATCCAAAATCAACAAGAACAAACCCAAACTTCAAGAACTTAAACCCAAAAAAATCTGGATTTTTTTTTACCACATGAGCATGAGTTCTAATCCTTGCTCTGATACCAAATGATCTGGGAAACCCGGGGGTCCTTCGAATGGATAAATATGGGAGGCCAAGGATCCACTAACTACTTAGGGTTTGAGAAAACCCCAATTTAGAACTCATAAAACTACCACTAATTTTTAGGGTTTTGGGTTTTGGAGATGAACAACAAACACAACAAGAATTAAAAGGGATATAGACAATTGTAAAGAGTAATCACTCACCCAATTGAACTAAGATGTTCAATCACTTGCACAAGGACCCTCCACAAGCAAAGAGTTTTGAAACACCCAAGAAATCTCACAAAGGGTGAAGGAAGAACCCCACTCATCAAGAAGAGAAATCACCAAGCAATTTCCACCCAAAGGATTAGCTTTCATTGATTAGGGTTTGAAAACCCACAATTACAACTCTCCAATTGAGAGGAATTTTCTTGAGTCTAATTCCTAAACATTCATCAAAAACTACCTCTAATGGAGGGGAAACAAGTATATATAAGGGAAGGGGGAAAACATAACCAAAAGAGAGAAAAACGACCCGTCGGGAAATGGCACGATCGTGCCGTATGGGGTGCACGATCATGCAACCCAAAACAGCCCAAGAAAGGCTTGTTCGAGAATGGCACGATCGTGCTATCATACGGTACGATCGTGCAGTGTATTCTGGAAAATGGCACGATCCTGCAGTCTGACGGCACGATCGTGATGTTGGCAGTTTTTCTTGCTGACTTCAAACATGCATAACTTTCTTGTTTTAACTACGGTTTGGGCTTATAATATATCTATGGAAAGATATAGGTGTGTACTATAAGCTCACCAAATTTCAAGTCAATCGGAGTTATATTGAAGGAGTTATGATCAAAAGAGTGAAGACACATCTTTTCTTGTTACCAAATTATGCCCACTTTCTTCCCTTTTCCTTTTTCCTTCTTCGGTCTTTCTTAGCTTCGTTTGAACTCCTTCGGTCTCGGTTTCTCCTGTGCTCCTCCTTGATGTTCCATAGGTCCGAGTTCGACCTTTGTGAAATTATCAAAATGCCCCTTGACTTGAACTCGACCCTCTTGACTTCTTCCTAGCCTTTCTTGGCTCCCGAAACGGACGTTGTTGACCCGAAAAGGGTGACCCAAATCGGCTTGGAAAAAAACTTAGTTCGAACCCTCCATTGTTATTATTTCCGAGGTGAGGTACCCCTAGGAAATATGGATCAAGAAATGATTGTACAAAACTTTTAGAACTAAAGACTTGACTTGCAAAAAGAAATTATGCACCTGTGTAGTTCAATGAGTATGTGTGTCTTCATCAATCATCACGGTATTCATCTCCTCTGTATTTATTAGTATCTATTTAAAGGTAAAGTAAAATCATTTCTTTTACAAGGTAAGTTAAATTTTATCCTACCTTACTTTATCTTGTCTTACACTATAACTATTTAAAAAAACGTGAGTCTACTTTTACATAATTTATATTAAAAATTATTTATTCAAATCATAAAATTTAATTCAAAAATAAAAAAATAGGTGGTGTAACATTTAATTACCTTCACTACTTTATTTACATTTCCTTACCTAATCTTACACCATGTCTTCTTGCAAAGTAAGTAAATTTTTACCTAGCCTTACCTTGCATTGTGTTATCTTACCTTATCATTCCAATGAACATAACCATATTTTTAGGTAATTATTTATATTAAAATTCATTTATTCAACTCTTATAATTTATTGAAAAGAAAAATATAGGTATGTTTCTAATAAGTATGAAAAATTACAAATAACAGTACAAATATTTATAATTTTATATGTAATACTATATTTATTTTTCAAATACAATGCATATTAATTTAATTTCCATACTCATAAAAATTATGACGAAAAGCTGACCCATGTTAAAACTTTTAAAATTTTCTATTGTCAAATAATACCCAACCCGTATTTACCCGAATCTGGAATATATATGACTTGTATTAACCCGAACTCGAAATACACTTGACTCATATTTACTTGAACCCATAATGTATTTTGGTGGTACCATTCATAGTTGATTATCTGGTGGTTTGAATTCTTGGTCAAACACACACATACACACTATCAATACATACATACATACATACATACATACATACATACATAATACATACATACATACATACATACATACATATATATATATATATATTATATATTATATATATATATATATATATATATATTGACGTGTTACTGATTATAGTAAGACAAAGGTGACAAACAACAAGTCATAGAGAGAATATTATTATAAATATTTTAAGAAAAAAATCAGAAATAAAATAATTAAATAAAACTTTACAGAGAAAACATAAAACATTCATTATTATATAAAATACTAACCGTAAAAAAATAATTTACGATTACATAATTTATAAACAAAATTTTTATTTTCTAGCGAATCTTCAGTTCAAACTTGAATATTTTTACATATTAATCTAAATAAATGAAAGTTAGTGACATTTTTTTTCTATTTTAATTGACGGTAATGATATTTTTGACTTTTTTGGAATGTTGAGTGATATTTTTATCTAAGCAATCTTTTAACCAGTTCGCAACTTGATATAAAGGTTTCAGTGACATTTTTGACTATTTTAGAAAGTTGAGTTAGAATAATGACAATTTTTTAAAAATCAATTGTACTTTTGAATAAAATTGAAAGTTGAATGACATTGTTTTTTTGGTGCAGATGAGGGGCACCGCCCCTAGAATTTATTAATGTCTAATGCTTCTGAGCCAATTAGCTCTATTACAATCTGCAGTATAGAAATGCAATACCTCTCTTGGAGGTTCTGTGTAGAAAACAATATTGTCATGTAATTTGTGTCCTAGTGAAGCGAGGCCGTCCGCCACCTGATTGGTTTCTCGGGGGCAGTGTGTGACAAGCACCTCCCAGTCTCCCTGATTGATTAAGTTTCGGCAATTCGCAACGATTTCCGCATATCTTCGCATTCTTGTTCCATTTCCTGTTATCATGCACACCGCCTCAAGAGCATTTTTGATATTTTTGTTCTAGTATTTGTGACATTTTGTTCTAGTATTCATGACATTTTTGACTATTTTGAAAAGCTGAGTGGCAATAATAATCATTTTTAAAAATCATTGCCATTTTTTACTAAAACGGAAAGCTCCTTGACATTTTTGTTCAAACACTCATTTAGCTCCTTTTAAAATATATGTTAGATACAAACATGGAGTTATTTAAATATAAATTAAATAACCTATGTTCTCAGAATAAATCAGGTCAAAATTTTAATTTTGTGTTTGTTTGTGAATAAAATACTAGTGTTATATTTTTGAACAAATAGAAAAAATTTACCTGTAATATTTAAGTAATAGATATAATAATAACTTCTGTTTTTAATAAGCTTTTACATAATAAAGGAGAATAATTACTTATTATATTAAAATTTAAAATTCAAGAATGATTTGTGAATACTATTGATACTAAAAGAATTCCTGTCAAGCACGAGCACAAAATTTGTTATATAATAATATTCTTTTGCAAAAATTTATTTGGAGATACCTGATATTTTGGTAGCTTAAGTTTTCAAAATTTATTTATGGGTACCTTACATTTTTAAGTTTGTAATTTTTTAGTACTTTTCCGACGGTAAATCATAAAGATTTCATTATATTTAGGCGCGATATTTGTAATTTTACATACCTATAGTCTACCTTTAATTTGGTCTAAACATATCAGAATCTTCAAGTTTTATTGTCGGAAAAGTATCCTAAGATTACAAACTTAAAAATATAGGATATATAAAATAAGTTTTGAAAATTTGAAGTACCAAAAAATAATTTTCAAAAAATAATTCAAATCGAAAATAAATATAAAATAAAAGGATGTTTCCTTGTTCCAGAATCTTTTATCTTTGTTTTTTTTCTTCAAATCCAAAAATTTGTCTTACTTTATATGTAGGTCATCGACTCAGCGTTTGACATTTATTTACTATCAATATTACTAAAAATAAAAGAAAAAAGGATGAAGATTTTTCCAATAAAAGAATCAAATCATTTTATCGACATGAGTGTTCTATATCGATAAATTTCGAACTATTCGTTTTTTAAAACCATTTCGGTATTAACATAGTGGTAGAAAGAATACCATCTCGTCTAGACTTCAAACGGTTTAGCTTTAACCATGTTAATGGTACCCCATTATTGGTTGATAGAGAATCAAAGTATATTTACCAACAAATCGCGAAATGCTATGGTTCTTACATATGATTTCTTTATTTATTCAGAAGTAATTCGCGAAATCATGTACCTTTCGTCCCTAGTTATTGTTATAAAGAAAAAAGGAGTACAGCTGGTTGAATCCAACCTATTCTTGAAATAAACAACCCGCACACACTCCCTTTCCAAAAAAGATCAATACACCAATTACTACGCTGAGATTTTCGAATCATTCTTTGATTTGAAAATCTGATTGAATTTAAGCTAGAATGGGCAGTTTACGTTATGGAAGAAAGATATGTATATTTGATATTAGATATTGCCAAGTTATATATGAATTAATATTTATATTTAATTTGCTCTACTTGCCTAAATTAAGATAGGTATGGTATGTCAGTCGAAGCCCTTCCGTTTCGTTTATGACTGGGAATTGAATGAATAAACAGAGAAAATAAAGAAAAAGATCGAAGAATGATTAGAAAAGGATAGGAACTAAAAAAGATGAAGTCTTTCTAATGATCTAATGATTCAATAATATTCTTATTTCTATTTCAATTTGGAGTTTTTAGTTATTTTGACTAGATGAATATTCGAAATGGAATAATTAAGTCATAATTCATTGGTTGATTGTATCATTAACCATTTCTTTTTTTTTTTGTGTGTGAGGAATTTATCATGAATCCATTGATTTCTGCCGCTTCCGTTATTGCTGCTGGATTGGCTGTAGGACTTGCTTCTATTGGGCCTGGAGTTGGTCAAGGTACTGCTGCGGGCCAAGCTGTAGAGGGTATTGCGAGACAACCCGAGGCAGAGGGAAAAATACGAGGTACTTTATTGCTTAGTTTGGCTTTTATGGAAGCTTTAACAATTTATGGATTGGTTGTAGCATTGGCGCTTTTATTTGCGAATCCTTTTGTTTAATCCGAGAAGAGAAAAGAAAAAGAAATAAGTATTTTCCATATTTCTTTTCGGGTATTGGACTTGCAGGTTGCTTTTTCACATTATATCAAAATAGCGTTCCTACACAATTACTTATTCGTTGAGAAACTAACCTACGGGAAGGACTGATTTGAGGATGAGGAATTAGTGTTACCCACTCGCTTTCTTCCTTCCCCTTTTTAGTCCAAAGGAGAAGTGTTGCAACAAAAGAGGTATTTCGCAATTCACCTGAAACCTAGTACCTAATTTTATTCCAATAAGTATTATTCTTATTGCTTATTGAGAATCTCAATTGAAAAAAGACAATTCATTTCGAAATTGAATCGATTTTTGAACCGATTTTCTATTTAGGAAGTAGCAAAGAGGTGAAGTAATACAACGATTTTTTTAGTTTATCTATAAGAGGAGCTCATATGAAAAATGTAACCGATTCTTTCGTTTTCTTGGGTCACTGGCCATCCGCCGGGAGTTTCGGGTTTAATACCGATATTTTAGCAACAAATCTAATAAATCTCAGCGTAGTAATTGGTGTATTGATCTTTTTTGGAAAGGGAGTGTGTGCGGGTTGTTTATTTCAAGAATAGGTTGGATTCAACCAGCTGTACTCCTTTTTTCTTTATAACAATAACTAGGGACGAAAGGTACATGATTTCGCGAATTACTTCTGAATAAATAAAGAAATCATATGTAAGAACCATAGCATTTCGCGATTTGTTGGTAAATATACTTTGATTCTCTATCAACCAATAATGGGGTACCATTAACATGGTTAAAGCTAAACCGTTTGAAGTCTAGACACAGCATGGTATTCTTTCTACCACTATGTTAATACCGAAATGGTTTTAAAAAACGAATAGTTCGAAATTTATCGATATAGAACACTCATGTCGATAAAATGATTTGATTCTTTTATTGGAAAAATCTTCATCCTTTTTTCTTTTATTTTTAGTAATATTGATAGTAAATAAATGTCAAACGCTGAGTCGATGACCTACATATAAAGTAAGACAAATTTTTGGATTTGAAGAAAAAAAACAACTTTGCTGACAATTACTTATTTTTTAGTTTTTGTTTGGTCAGAAGAGTCCTCTGAATATTCTGGTCTTTTTTTTTATTAGTGATACTTTTTTTTTGAATATGAACAGAAAAGAGAGGATAGGTTCATTATATTCAAAAAAGATATGGAAATTCGCCATAAATAATTGAAGTAATTGAACGTGAGAGCCAAATGAATTGAAAGATTCAAGTTTGGTTCGGGAAGGGATCATCAATGTTTTGAAATGAATGGAAAGATAATCTACTTTCATTAAGTGATTTATTAGATAATCGAAAACAGAGGATCTTGAATACTATTCGAAATTCAGAAGAGCTACGCGGAAAGGCCATTGAACAACTGGAAAAAGCCCGGGCTCGCTTAAGGAAAGTAGAACTGGAAGCGGATCAGTTTCGAGTGAATGGATATTCTGAAATAGAACGAGAAAAAATGAATTTGATTAATTCAACTTATAAAACTTTAGAACAATTAGAAAATTACAAAAATGAAACCATTAATTTTGAACAACAAAGAGCGATTAATCAAGTCCGACAACGGGTCTTCCAACAAGCCTTACAAGGAGCTCTAGGAACTCTGAATAGTTGTTTGAACAATGAGTTACATTTACGTGCCATCAATGCTAATATTGGCATGTTTGGTGCCATGAAAGAAATAACTGATTAGTCCCTTTCTTCGACTGTAGGTATTATTTTTTTGTTTCCAAAAAAAGATTTATATTAAGAAAGACTCATGGCAACCCTTCGAGCAGACGAAATTAGCAATATTATCCGTGAACGTATTGAACAATATAAGCGAGACGTAAAGATTGTAAATACTGGTACCGTACTTCAAGTAGGTGACGGCATTGCTCGTATTCACGGTCTTGATGAAGTAATGGCAGGTGAATTAGTAGAATTTGAAGAGGTAACAATAGGCATTGCTCTGAACTTGGAATCCAATAATGTTGGTGTTGTATTAATGGGTGACGGTTTGATGATACAAGAAGGAAGTTCTGTAAAAGCAACAGGAAGAATTGCTCAGATACCCGTGAGTGAGGCTTATTTGGGTCGTGTTATAAATGCCCTAGCTAAACCTATTGATGGTAGAGGTGAAATTTCAGCTTCGGAATCTCTGTTAATTGAATCTCCTGCTCCCGGTATTATTTCGAGACGTTCCGTATATGAGCCGCTTCAAACTGGTCTTATTGCTATTGATTCAATGATCCCTATAGGACGTGGTCAGCGAGAATTAATTATTGGGGACAGACAGACTGGTAAAACAGCGGTAGCCACAGATACAATTCTCAATCAACAAGGCCAAAATGTAATATGTGTTTATGTAGCTATTGGTCAAAAAGCATCTTCTGTGGCGCAGGTAGTTACTACCTTCCAGGAAAGGGGAGCAATGGAATACACCATTGTGGTAGCCGAAACTGCAGATTCCCCCGCTACATTACAGTACCTTGCCCCTTATACCGGAGCGGCGCTGGCTGAATATTTTATGTACCGTGAACGACACACTTTAATCATTTATGATGATCTTTCCAAACAAGCACAAGCTTATCGACAAATGTCTCTTCTATTACGAAGACCGCCGGGTCGTGAAGCTTATCCAGGAGATGTTTTTTATTTGCATTCACGACTTTTGGAAAGAGCCGCTAAATCAAGTTCTCGTTTAGGTGAAGGAAGTATGACTGCTTTACCAATAGTCGAGACCCAATCTGGCGATGTTTCGGCTTATATCCCTACTAATGTAATTTCCATTACCGATGGACAAATATTCTTGTCCGCTGATCTATTCAATGCTGGAATCAGACCAGCTATTAATGTTGGTATTTCTGTTTCTAGGGTGGGATCCGCGGCTCAAATTAAAGCCATGAAACAAGTCGCTGGTAAATTAAAATTGGAACTGGCGCAATTCGCAGAATTAGAAGCCTTTGCGCAATTTGCTTCTGATCTTGATAAAGCTACTCAGAATCAATTAGCAAGAGGTCAACGATTACGTGAATTGCTTAAACAACCCCAATCTGCCCCTCTTACGGTAGAAGAACAAATAATGACTATTTATACCGGAACGAATGGTTATCTTGATTCATTAGAAATTGGGCAGGTAAGGAAATTTATTGTTGAATTACGTACTTATGTAAAAACGAATAAACCGCAGTTCCAAGAAATTCTATCTTCTACCAAGATATTTACTGAGGAAGCAGAAGCCCTTTTAAAAGAAGCAATTCAAGAACAGATGGAACGCTTTTTACTTCAGGAACAAGCATAAAGCAATTGATATCCCTCTTAAACTTAATAAATTTTCATTTTTTATTATTATATTAAAAAAAAATATAAATATATATATATACCTTTCTTCTGATAGATATCGAAAAATGAAAATTTCCTATAGCTATCTAAAAAAAATATATGGAAAAAAATTGCGTCAAATAGGATTTGAACCTATACCAAAGGTTTAGAAGACCTCTGTCCTATCCATTAGACAATGGACGCTTTTCCGATTTTTCGCCTTTTTTTACTTTGACCTTCCTATTTCTTGTTCCAGAAATAGAATTGGATTGTACGTGAGATGAGAAAATTTTTTGAATTGCGTATTCAACTCAATGATGCATTAATTACTATCGAATAGAGCGGGTAGCGGGAATCGAACCCGCATCGTTAGCTTGGAAGGCTAGGGGTTATAGTCGACGTTGATTTTAACGTCTCTAATTCAAAACCGAACATGAAACTTTGGTTTCATTCGGCTCCTTTATGGAAAAGGGAGAAATTCCCAGGTCCAAATCTAAGACGGGAACGAAATTAAAAATTTCACCCATAACATCTATGTCAGCTTTTTGTATGAATGCATTTAATTCAAAACAACTTGCTTTCTAGATGATCCTTCTAGAAGGGCATATTCTAACAATCTTTCTAGTTACTTCGTTCTCTATTTCTATTTGATTGAGAGAATCCTAAGGAAAAGTATTTTGTTTCCACCGAGCTAAAATAAAACAAAAAAAAAAGAAATATGTTGATTGAAGCCTCTAGTAAACTAAAGTCATCATTTAATAGCTATTTTGCTTCTCTCTAAAAAAACGGAAGATTTAGTTACGATTAGAAAACTATCTTTGTATCTTCAGCCATGGATTTCTTACTTATACTCATTCAATTGGAAGTATTGATCCAATTCGAAAAAAAAAAATTCATGTTTCGTAATTCCATAATCCAAAATCCAACTTTTCAATTTATAATTGATTTTTGGATACACATTACGAGAATGTATAATTTTCCTCAAATTTGTCATTGAGAGGTAAAGGATTAATTCCTTTTAAGAAATAAAGTTTTTGATCGGAATAGTAATCAAACCGGGAGACCCCTTAACTATTAAGGGATTAGTAGAACGAATCGCACTTTTACCACTAAACTATACCCGCTACAGTTCGATTATTGTATCGAAATGGAACTTTTGTCGAACACGGAAATTGACCGTAATAAAGAATCAAGATAGGATCATATAAAGAATCGTGTTTCGTAGGAGGACTTTATGAGATTATGAAAAGATAGTTAAATAACTAAAAAAAAGTTCTATTTTTTTCTGAAGGAGGTTTGATAGATACGGTTCAAGAAAACTGCTAGAGTTATAACTATCAAAGTTATAACTATAATAGAACAACAGAAAAAAACGAAAAAAGGGAAGCAAAGGGGGCCGAAACAATAATAAGAAATGTCATCTCGGTTCTATTCTATATCTAGATAATCTAAATAGTCTTTTTTCTTATTGTTTTTGCTTCAAATCAAAAATAGGTATTTTTTTTTTTCATTGTCAAATCAGATAAATCCTTTTCTTTATTGTATAATCCCTTGAAACAAAAAAGGGCCTGGCGAGGTACTGGTCAGGCCAGGCCATGGGAATAGTGGGAATAAAAAAAGGCCCTTTCGCGCGAAGAAGTATTTCTTTTTTTTTTTTTATAATTTATAATATAAATATTATATAAATATTATTATAATTATATTATAATTATATAAAATATTTATTTTATAAAATATATATTTTCTTGTTATTGTGTTGTGAATCTTTTATTGAATCTTTAGAGTTTATCTAACTGATTGGAATTTCAGATAAAACTTATACTTAGTTGTATTACACAATACAACTTGTATATTTTGTAGATATATATTATTGTTATAGAATATATAATTCTATTTCGAATTTATATATATTATATCGATATCGCATTTTTTTAATTTTTAATATAAAATATATTATTGAATATTTTTGAATATTAGTTTTTTATTTTCCATGGGGAGAGATGGCTGAGTGGACGAAAGCGTCGGATTGCTAATCCGTTGTACGATTCCTTCGTACCGAGGGTTCGAATCCCTCTCTTTCCGTTTCCGTTAATGGCTTAATGGTTGATTTATCTTTCGAATTTTTTCAATCTTTTTGATTTTTTTCAAAAAAAAAAAAAATTACGAATTCTATATAATTACAAATATCAAATAGAATTTTTTTTCTATTTTTATTTTTCATTTAGAAAATTAGAAAAAAAAAATAGATAGATGAAAAATCAAGTAAAATAAAAAGAACCCCCTTTTTTTTATTCTTCGCGTCCAGGATTACGTCCTGGATCATTAGATAGAAATCCAAAAATGAAGAGAGAAACAAAGAATATCACTACTGTGTAAACAAAGAGTTTGAGAGTAAGCATTACACAATCTCCAAGATCATTTTTTTTTGAAAAAAAAAAAGAGAATAGATTCTCTATTTTTATACATACCATATATCCTATTTTGATACCGAAAACCAAAGTAGTTTTTAGAAATCGAAAAGAATTTTTTTTTACTTTAATTAATTAATTACAATAAAAAAAATTAATTAATTACAATAAAAAAAATTCTTATTATCTTATCTATTATTATCTTACTTATCAATAATTTTTTCATACCCACTTGTGGAGGATCACAATAAGGTTTTTTATTCACGTAAAATTAAAATAGTTAGAATGGGAAAACGAGGCGATCCGAATCGCGATTATCCAAGAATTTTCCTATTTGAATCAAGAATTCATACTGTAAGACTTGTCTGATCTTATCAATTATTAGTATTCGAATCGTTTTTCGCGAAAAAATCATTGGACATTGGACAAGATGAAAGATTTCATCGAAAGCTTACAGCAGCTTGCCAAACAAAGGCTAAGAGAAAAAAGAGTACAGGTATGACTGGCATAAAATCTACGATTGGACTCAAAAAAGCGTAGGCTTCGGGTAATTTGACTAAGAAAAAACTACTCGAATAAAGGGCAGAATTAAGACAGATCAAACTTAAGATATTAAGCATAACAGACATTTTGTTTTTAAGATAATTTTGTATTTTGATTGAGTTCTTCATAGACGGGAAAAATGAAGAAAAAAAAGAAAGATCAAAAATCCCTCTTTTTTTTGAACTTACTCACTCAACCAAAAAACCTTCCATTCTCCTTTGAGAATAGAAAAAATTCTACTTTCATACAATATCTTAATGGAATTATATGTAATGATCAATAAATTAGGTTTAATTCTATATCTACCTGCGCCAAAATACTAACAAGAGAATCTAATAGATTCTCTTGTTAGTATTTTGGCGGGGATTGACGAACAATCAATAACAACATTAGTCTTTATTAGTGTCGAATATAAATCAAAGTGGGGCGTGGCCAAGTGGTAAGGCATCGGGTTTTGGTCCCGCTATTCGGAGGTTCGAATCCTTCCGTCCCAGAGCAAGAGCATGTGTAATTCTAGTAAATAATTAAGATTGCATTTTTCCGTTTCTAATTCTAAAGTGTAATATTGGATAGAATTTGATTTTTTCTGCTAATTATTCTAACCAAAAAGAATCTTATCTTTTTTTAACATTTCACAAATTCACGAAAAAGGATGATAGATAAGTGTTCAAATAACGCGCAGATACAACTGAATCTGTTAGGGATTTAGGCAAGATAGGGTTATAGATTACACGAATTTGAATTCCAAAAAGAAGTTGTAATATATCCATTCACTCATATTCATATGGAATAGAAGGAAGTTTGTTATTTTTTTATTCATTCCGGGAAAAGAAATTGTATTTTTCCAATCGATTTTTTCATTTTTATTTTTTTTATTGGATGTAAAACAAATTGGAATTTTTTTTTTTTTCATTATTGAAATTGAAAAAAAAAATGAAAAATAACTTAAGATATAGAATATATCTTATGTACCGACTAGCCTAACTGAACCAATGACTATTCATGATTCCATAATTGAATCAACCGTATAGCGGTTCCAAATTCGAGGAATGTTAATGTTATGGTAAAACTTCGTTTGAAACGATGTGGTAGAAAGCAACGTGCGACTTGAAGGACACGATCTGTTGTGGATTCTTATATCCATCATTCTCTAATCTAATTAAAGGATGCTCTTGACTCGACATCTTTTGTTCTGTTTCATTCGAGCCCACATTTCATTTTTGTTAGGGTGTAATAGAAATAGTACATGATGGAGCTCGAGTAGAAAGTATTGATTCATTTCTTAAGGGGGAAGGGTCTAGGGTTAGTGTCAATCAATAAGTTAGAACAACTTCGTAAATATATCTGTGACAGAAGAGATATCGAAAGGACAAAAATTTAGCAAGTTTCAAATCCTAAAGGAATTTTTGTTGGAATTGATAAAACCTTTTCGATAAAAATTATATATATATCGTGCGGGAATCCGTCGTTCATATGACTCTTTGATAGAAAGAAATAACAAAAAGGCATGTTGCTGCCATTTTTGAAAGGATTAAAAATCAACGAAGTAATGTCTAAACCCAATGATTCAAAACAAAGATAAAAGATTCTGGAACAAGGAAACATCCTTTTATTTTATATTTATTTTCGATTTGAATTGTCGCACCTATTAAATTAACAATTGGATTTGAATCAGAATGCCGAATTCAAATCGATTCTAAATGAGACACAAAAGGGTATTTGAGACTGCTCAATAAACGAAATGAAATGCCAAAGGATTTTCTTTGGAGCTATTTGAAAGTTATTTAACTTGAGTTATGAGTATACAAATGATTTTCTTTTTTAGGAAAGAAAAAGGACTTAATTCTTCATGTTATTCATTTGATGATTTTATGGACTTTTTTTATTTGCCATTCTAATACATAACTTCGAATCATTTTTCTCGAGCCGTACGAGGAGAAAACTTCCTATACGTTTCCAAGGGGGGTTGTTGTTGATCTAATCTATCCCAATGAGCCGTCTATCGAATCGTTGCAATTGATGTTCGGTCCCGAAGAGAGGGAAGAGATCTGCGGAAAGTGGGTTTTTATGATCCAATAAAGAATCAAACTTATTTAAATGTTCCTGCTATTCTATATTTTCTTGAAAAAGGTGCTCAACCTACAGAAACCGTTTATGATATTTTAAAGAGGGCAGAGGTTTTTAAAGAATTTTGACGTAATTAAATTAATTAAAAGAAGTTCAATTTTCAATTAATGAAATAAAAAAAAAGATAGAAAATGAGGTTCTAACTTGGTATAACTTTTTTTTTATTCTTCCTTTTCTATTCATTTATTTATGTATGTAGATCTTTTATGTAGTGCCAATCCAACACAACTTTTTTGTTATACTTAACACTTAACTTAGATTTTTTTCTTAATTTTTCAATTTTATAATCTCTATCATATTTCTATTTATTATTAATTATTTTATATTATATTTTTATTAAATTATGAAATGAAATTTTGTTCTATTATATTGTTTTGTTATTATATTATATATTTATTAAATATATATATATCATTCTAGATTTCATATACATATAAATATATTTATTGCAATTCCATTTTTTTTTTATTTCATTTGTTTGAATTGAATTTTTTTTTCTTTTACATTGTAATTTTAGTAATTGTATTTTCATATTGACAAGAGTGTATTGAACAAATATAATTAAATAGTAAAGTAAAAATCTATAAAAAGTAGTATGTCTTCCGCTTAATACATAGGTTTTTTTACTTTATTCAAGGATTCGTTGAATTTGTTGCGATACAAAATTTGGAAAAATGGCTAATATTAATATTTGGTCTATAAATGCTTTTTTTTATCTAAAAATTTCTTGTATTGTCATCTGATCTGTTTGTTTTTATGTTCAGAATACATTAGAAAGCTTTGTTTGGATTTATTGCTAATTCAACATTTTGATTACATATTGATTCCAATCAAAGTTTTTTTTTTGATCCCGATTGTATCTACATAATATATCTTTTTGTGGGGTTGCTAACTCAACGGTAGAGTACTCGGCTTTTAAGTGCGGCTAGGATCTTTTACATATTTGGATGAAGCAAGGGATTCGTCTACATCATCGGTAGAGTTTATCAGACCACGACTGATCCTGAAAGGAAATGAATGGAAAAAAGAGCATGTCGTATCAATAGAGAATTCGGAGAATATTTCATTTGTACCAACCAAATTGGTACCAAACGTTATTTGAATTGGACGAAATGAATTCTAAAGTTTGGTCGATTGAATAAATGGATCGAGCCCTATGGTTCAAATTCTAGGGAAAGAAAGAGCAACGAGCTTATCTTCGTAATGTGAATGATTACCCGATCTAATTAAACGTTAAAAACAAATTAGTGCCTGATACGGGAAAGGCTTCTCCCGCGAGTGGATTATTTCGTTTTTAGTGAATCCTAACTATTAAATTATCCATTTTCTATATGGAGATGAATGTGTAGAAGAAACGGTATATTGATAAATAAATAGACGTTTCCAAAATCAAAAGAGCGATTGGGTTGAAAAAATAAAGGATTTCTAACCATCTCTTGCTTTGTTATCCTATAAAAAAACCAAATAGATGGAAAAAAATAGAGAATCCATTGATGAATTTACCTGTCTCCGAGGTACTTATTATTTCAGAATAGAATACCTTGTTTTGACCGTATCGCACTATGTATCATTTGATAATTCAAGAAACCCCCTGCTTTTTTTTAGTTTTTTTATTTAAATGGAAGAATTCCAAAGATATATAGAACTAGATAGGTCTTGGCAACACAACTTTTTCTATCCACTTATCTTTCAGGAATATATTTATGGGTTTGCATATGATCATGGTTTAAATAAATCTATTTTGTTGGAAAATGCAGGCGACAAGAAATACAGTTTACTTATTGTAAAACGTTTAATTACTCGAATGTATCAACAGAATCATTTGATTCTTTCTGATAAAAATTCTAACCAAAATGACTTTTTTGGGCACAAGCACAAGAAGAATTTATATTATCAAATGATATCAGAAGGATTTGCAGTCATTGTGGAAATTCCATTTTCCCTACTGTTAATATCTTCCCTAGAGGCAAAAGAAAAAAAAATAGTAAAATCTAATAATTTGCGATCAATTCATTCAATATTTCCTTTTTTCGAGGACAAATTCTTACATTTAAATTATGCATTAGAAATTTTAATACCTTACCCTATCCATCTAGAAATCTTAGTTCAAACTCTTCGTTACTGGGTGAAAGATGCTTCTTCCTTGCATTTATTACGATTCTTTCTTTATGAGTATCGTAATTGTAATAGTCTTATTACTCCCCCAAAATCCATTTCTATTTTTTCAAAAAGTAATCAACGATTATTCTTGTTTCTATATAATTTCCATGTATGTGAATACGAATCCCTTTTCGTTTTTCTCTGTAACCAATCCTCTCATTTACGATCGATATCTTTTGGAGCCCTTCTTGAACGAATCTATTTTTACGGAAAGCTAGAATATCTAGTAAAAGTAAAAACTTTTACTAAGTATTTGCGTGTTATCTTATGGTTTTTCAAAGATCCTTTTCTTCATTATGTTAGGTATCGAGGAAAATCAATTCTGACTTCAAAAGGGACATCTTTTCTGATGCATAAATGGAAATATTATCTTATAAATTTTTGGCAATCCCGTTTTTCCCTGTGGTCTCAACCAAGAAGAATCTATATCAATCCATTATCAAAACATTCCCTCGACTTTATGGGGTTTTTTTCAAGTGTTCGACTTAATTCTTCAGTGGTACGGAGTCAAATGGTAGAAAATTCATTTCTAATAGATAATCCTATTAAGAAATTCGATACCATAGTTCGAATTATTCCTTTGGTTGGATCGTTGGCTAAAGCGAAATTTTGTAACGTATTAGGACATCCCATTAGTAAGTCCGTCTGGACTGATTTATTAGATTCTGATATTATTGATCGCTTTGGTCGCATATGTAGAAATCTTTCTCATTATTATAGCGGCTCTTCAAGAAAAAAGAGTTTGTATCAAATAAAGTATATACTTCGACTTTCTTGTGCTAGAACTTTGGCTCGTAAACACAAAAGTACTGTACGCGCTTTTTTGAAAAGATTAGGTTCAGAATTTTTGGAAGAATTCTTTACAGAGGAAGAAAGAATTCTTTCTTTGATTTTACCAAGAGATTCTTCTATCTCGCGGAGATTTTATAGGCATAGATTTTCTTTTTTTCTTTGTTTGTTCGATTTTTTTGTTCTGGGAAATTTAGATCATAATAATAATCTATATTCATATCACGATCTTTAAGTATAAATATTTAAGTATTAAGTGATTCTCAATCTTGAAATAAGGAAAAATTATGAGTAATTTATGTTGTTCGTACTAAAGTGCATATTCATGTGGATATCATGCGTCTCCATTCAAACACGAAAATTCTAACTAAAAATGATTTGAATCAAATCAGAAAAAAATGGATATGGATACTGTATATCTTAGTTCCCTGGGATTGTAGTTCAATTGGTCAGAGCACCGCCCTGTCAAGGCGGAAGCTGCGGGTTCGAGCCCCGTCAGTCCCGATAGATCCGATAACCAATATATATATAGAATATAATTTTTCAATTCATCTTTCCACTTTCTGGGAAAAAGAAGACAATATAATTTCACTCTCAATAGGGATTCTTATGATATTCTTATGATTCGTAATTTTTTTTTCTTTCCCTTTTTAATTTTTTCATTTATTTCTCACCTAAAAATTTTCATTACATCAACTAGGACTGATTGCTGAGAGAAATATGTGAATGGGTACTCGTACTATTTTTTTATTGGAAGATCATATGTAGGATTCCAAAAGATACCATATTGGTTCTGGTTTTTCAATTTCTCGCGGCTATCTAATGGAATAGAGTCCCATATGCTTCTCGGGAGTACATACACAAATGGAATTCATTTCTTGTACAATACACAATTTTTTTTTTTTATATTTACCCTGACAAAATACTTTTCAAATTAATCCTATTTCTCTTTCTGTCTCCGATTTTGTGCCATCTGAATCACTAAGACTAACTAATTTCAATTTGAAACATTCATTCTATCTGATTCAAATTGCACGTTTAACTTTTCATATATGTGTCCTAGTACAACCCAAGAAAAGAGGAGAGAGAGGATATTCATAAAAGAAAGATCAAACCAGGATCCTGCCTTTTTAGACCCTTTTTGGGGTAATGAAAAATCTTTTTTTCCTTCTTTCTTTTTTTTAATTAAAATTATGGAAGTGAAAAAAAAAAGGAAAAGTGGTCAAATGATACTTCATCAGATGATTGATTGTACAAGGAAGACGGTAGGTTATGGAAAAAAAAAAATAAAACAAAAATGATAAATAAAGGAATTCTTGATTCGATCAAAAATTCTATAATTCTCTTTTTTTTGGATTCAGTATGGATAAAAGATCTTCCTATGTTATACTATTCAATTCGCGACGGCGAATTGATATGATAGCTCAGATATTGTTATTCATGATATTAATCCGATTCAATAACATCAATATGTAATTCATCCCATTGAATTTACAGGCGAAAAAATGGATCATCTCTATGGGATTAAATCCCGAGTTATTGCGAAGTAAAAAAACGATGAGATTATGGAAGTAAATATTCTCGCATTTATTGCTACTGCACTCTTCATTCTAGTTCCTACTGCCTTTTTACTTATTATCTATGTAAAAACGGTTAGCCAAAATGATTAATTTGAATGAAACTTGACTTCTTTATCAATGATTGAAAAAATGGAAATAAAAAAGGATTCCAAATTCGTTTCTTAAATGAAATGAGCAGGCTAGAATCAGCAGTATTCGCTGAAATTGGATAGTATGGTAGAAAGAAATATATGAATCTTTCTACCATGCTATACTATTTATCTATTAGATTAGTGTTTTTTTTTTTTTGTAGTGTAGAAAGTTGTGCTGGACTATATAAAGATACAGACTTAATTTTCTATAGATCAATCTACAATATGTATCTTCTGTTATGTACATAGCGACCCCAATTCTATTTTTTTGCTCCGTCTATTTGATCAATTTGTATTGATTTTGATCAATCCAAAAAAATCGAAAGGCAACTCTTACTTTTATTTTAGAGTTCGAATTCCTAAATTTCGGATTATTTCAAATAGAAATCCAAGTATCTACCGAAAGAATCAAAGAAAGAAAAATGGTATGGGTATGACATATAATATATTAAAAAAAAAGAATATAATATATTAATAAAAAAACCAACTTAGTAATCTTTTTTTATCATTTCTAGGAAGTAAAGTAATTTAATTGAGTGACTGGTTGATAGATGATCCAAAAAGTTCTATGGTATGTAAACTTCTTCGAATTTCGAAAAAATCCGAAATATATTTCCTATCATCTATATTTCCTTTCGAAATAGAAACATGGGAATTATTGAAATATCTCTTTGATTGACATTATTATCTTTAAAAACACTTTGCGGAACGATCTAGAAAACAATTGATACAGTTTGATTTCTCAACTCAAAACTCAATTAGTTAAGTAGTATTTCTAGAGTCCACTTCTTCCCCATACTACAAGTGAAAGGGAAAATGTAAAGACTACCATTAAAGCAGCCCAAGCGAGACTTACAATATCCATGTGAATTATGTCCCCTATCTCTATAAATATGAAGGAATTATTCCATTATTGTTCACTAATACTAATAATAGTGAAATCAATGGTACAGAGTCAAAAAAGGATTCTTTTTTCGGACTATTAATTAATTATAATTAATTAATTAAATTTAATGAAGCAATTCAATAAATCCACATACATCTAACAAACAAATTCCTATATGATTTTGAACAGCCTATTCTACTCTTGACCGGTGGAAAAGAAGTTCTTTTTGAGCTTTTTCTACAAAAGCTACTTACCCAATCGAATATTAATCGAATACCTGAATACTCAGAGACTCTTTTGAGTGTGTATACAAAATATATTCCGCTTAATTACGAACTAGTTAGATATCACCTTTGGCTCTCTAATCGAATTCAAGGCCCAGTCAGTAACCACTACTTATACTTACGATAATCTTTCCTTGAATCCTAGACACAAGAATTTACAGAACTTGAAATTCTTTTTTCTTTTGAGAACCCCAAATGTTTAGAATCGAGTAAGTACGTATCAAAAGACCCTTGTCTCCCCTTTGACTGGGGAATAATTCAGTGATTTCTAGGTTCTATCAGTCGATAAGTAATTTCGGATCTTTGTTTAATTAGAATCAGGCGACACCCGGATTTGAACTGGGGAACAAGGATTTGCAGTCCTCCGCCTTACCACTCGGCCATGCCGCCAAAACGATACAAAATAGATGCAAATATTACCTCTTT
>CM055887.1:20650189-20875189 GCA_029582165.1 Portulaca oleracea
ATCATACCAATCTGAATCCATTTTATTCCATTTTTTCAAAAACAAAATTTCACCAATCATTTAACCAAAATCAAGGAACTGTTCGTACGTTGTTGGGTAAAAATAAGGAATGTCAATCTTTTATAATTTTGTCATCATCCAATTGTTTTCGAATAGGTCCATTCACATTCAACGGTTTAAAATATCACAAAGAATTAATTAAAAAAGATCACCTAATTCCAATTAGGAATTCATTGGGTCCTTTAGGAACAGCCCTTCAATTTGCAAATTTTTTTTCATTTTACTATTTAATAACTCATAATCAGATCTTGGTAACTAATTATTTACAAATTGACAGTTTAAAACAAACCTTTCAAGTACTGAAATTTCAATATTATTTAATGGATGAAAATGGGAGAATTTATAATCCCGATCCATGTAGTCTACCTTTAATTTGGTCTAAACATATCAGAATCTTCAAGTTTTATTGGGTCGTGTCTGCCATCAGAACATGAGAAAATAGGAGCAGCGCAGTGGCACGGGTGGTGCCTATGAGGCACGGTCCATGTCAGTAAGGGGCATGGTCCGTGTCACCTCTGGCGTGGTCCGTGCTGCCTGTGTCTTATCATTTTCGGCGGTTACAAGTTGTAATTTGCCTATATCATGATGTTTCCGGTTGTTTGTGGAGGCAATCATCATTCTACCATCCTCCACTCCATAACCTAACCCTAATCCATCTCCTTCATCATCCATAATCCATCCACCATTGAAGATTCAGAGAAGATTGAAGATCGAAGATCAATTCCAATACATTTTGAAGTGGAGGAGCAAAAGTCCTCCATTGTTGATTCCTAGCAAGATTGTTCTTCCTTTTGGTTTATTTCTCATTCTCTCATAGACTTTCACATGTTTTCTAGAATAGATTTCATTTGCTTTGTAGTTTCAAACATGAGTAGTGAGTAGTTCTTTTTAGTTTGGGGGATGAACCGTTGAAGTTGATTGATGAATTGACTTTGTTGGATTGATTAATCATGAATTTAGTTTGTTTCAATCTATTTGGATTTTGAATTGAATTGATATTGCTTTTGCTTGATCACCAATTGCATGTAAATAGGTTGTTGAACGAAGTACCGAAAGGAGAAGTTTGATATCCCGAAAACCTAGGCTAAACTAATTAAAAATTGTCTAGACATAGAAGTTTTTAATTAGGGTTCTTGTGATAATTAGATCTTTAACCTAGATTTAATCAAAATAACCACAAAAGTAGGTGTTTGGTTAGTCTTGGCATTTCGCTCTAGTGACAAAATCTCATTGCGGAGTATTCTATGCAATTATTGAACCTTGATTGTGCAAACTAATGAAATGAATGTCTAATCCACATCATTGATTCGTTACTTGACTTAGGTATTGTCCCCTCACGTCTTTTTATATTGAGTAATCCAGGAAAGTTTGTGTGAATATTAGCTTGTTTTGACCTTTTCAGTGATAGAAATAGATATAGTTGTTTCAAACAAAACTCGATCGACTTAGCAATCAACTAGGAGGCTAGTTCGGTGCGTTGAAAGGAAAAGTCCCTGTGGGAACGACCTTGATACATGCTACAATTTCACCTGTGCACTTGCGCCCTATCAAGTTTTTGGAGCCGTTGCCCGGGACTTTGTCCCTAGCCATCCATTGAACGAATACCCTAAGGTTGTCTAAGTCATATATTTTCTGTTTTGATTTTCCTTAGTGTTTTGGTTTTGTCTTGCCAGGTTTACTCTACGTACATGCAAAAAGCTCCACTCTTTGAGTTTGATCCTGAAATCGAAAGAACCTTTCGCTCCCGGCGGAAGAAGCAAAAGTTAGAGCACGCTCGGAGAAGAAAAGAAGAAAAATCCAAGCAAAAAAACGCCATGTCTGGTGGCGGCGGTGGCAACGACGAGCCTAGAGTCACCCTTGGCTCATATGTGACGCCCAATGTCACAAATCAACCCTCCGCCATAACTCCTCCAAATGTGGCCGCTACCGATTTCGAGCTGAGGAGTACTCATCAATTTGGTGAAGGCCAACCCATTCCATGGCTTTCCCAATGAAGATCCCAACCGGCACCTTCGCCTATTCAATCAAGCATGTGAGACTTTTAAGGCAAATGGTGCAACGCCCGATGCAATCAAGCTGCGATTGTTTCCCTTCTCACTTGAAGGGAAGGCTTGGGAGTGGTTGGACTCTCTTTCATCAAGCTCCGCCATCACTACTTTTGACCAACTTGCTAGCGTATTCTTGGCGAAGTACTTTCCTCCTAGCAAGTTGACGAGCCTCCGGAATCAAATTTCAACATTTGTCCAAGAGTCGGATGAGTGCATCTATGAAGCATGGGAGAGGTTAAAGGACCTCTTACGTCAATGCCCCCACCATGGATTTGAACCATGAGTCCCGATACAAGCCTTCTACAACGGGGTGGATGACAATTTGAGGGCCAACATCTTGGCGGGGGCGGGAGGCAACATCATGTGCAAAACAGTGGCGGAACTTCAAACTTTGATTGAGGATATGGCGATCAATAGCTACCAGTGGTCAAAGCCCCGTTCCAAGAGTACGGGAGGTAAGTATGATATTGATGCTATTTCTATGTTGAATGCTAAGATGGATGCCATGACTAAGAAGATGGATATATTGAATGTAAATGCTCCCCCTCCTCAACCATGTGCATCGTGTCAATCATATGAGCATGAAACCTTGAATTGTCCTAGTGGGTTGGCTAGCAATGAATCGACGAAGTGGTTAACTATGTTGGTAACCCTTCTAATAGGCCAAACGTTGACCCTTTTTCCAATACTTACAACCCCGGTCTTAGGTTCCACCCGAACTTTTCTTACTGGAACAATAACCAAATGGGACAACCCCAAGGGCAAAGACAACCCCAAGCACCTCCACCACAAGCTCCCTAAAAGCCTAACCTAGAGGCCATGATACAAGCTTTAATGTTGTCTCAACAACAACACCAACAACAGCAAATTGAGCATCAACAAAGACAAGATGCAGTGATTAAGGCCTTAGCTACAAAAGTCGACCTTATGAGCACCCACAATCAAATGCTTGAGAATCAAATTACTATTCAAGCTAGTACCTCCACTACCCCTCTGGGAATGCTTCCCGGAAAGCCCGTGCCTAACCCTAAGGAACAATGTTAAGCTATAACCTTAAGGAGTGTGACACAATTGGAGGGGCCTAAAGGTCCTAGGATTGAGCATGTGGTGATTGATGTTCCTAAAGATGTTGAAAATGTTGTGATTGATACTGAGAATGTTGTGGTTGATGATGAGGTGTTTCCGCCCTCCAATGATTCTGTGATTGATGTTGATGTGTAAAAGGAGAAAGAGGTCCCTAATGACCTACCGAAATCTCCCCAAAGGATTTATACTCTGCCCGTGCCTTTCCCTCAAAGATTGGCTAGGGCAAAACTTGACAAACATTTGGGAAGTTCTTGGAGGTCATCAAGAAGCTCGAGATTAGCATACCATTCACCGAGGCCTTGTCTCAAATGCCCGCCTATGCCAAATTTTTGAAAGAGATTTTAAGCAAAAAAAGAAGGCTAGAAGAGCAAGAGACAATGGCTTTGACTGACCATTGTAGCGCTGCGATCCAAAACAACCTTACTCCTAAGCTTAAGGATCCCGGTAGCTTCACCATCCCATGTGTTGTAGGGAACATTTTTATTGATCGTGCTTTATGTGATTTGCGATCAAGTATGAACTTGATGCCCCTTTCTTAGTCTCAAAAACTTTGTATGGGTGAGCTGAAACCCACTACCATGTCCCTACAACTTACTGACTGTTCTTTGAAATACCCCTTGGGTATACTTGAGGATGTCCCTATCAAGGTGGGTGACATCTTTGTGCCTGTTGACTTTGTGATACTTGATATGAATGAGGACTTGCGCACCCCAATCATTCTTGGAAGGCCTTTTTTGGCCACTTTGGGGTGTTGTGTTGATGTGAGAAATGGCAATATGACTTTTGATGTGGGAAGTGATAAGATTGAGTTCAATGTGAATAAAGCTTCCAAATTTCCTTATATTTCCGATGATTGTAACTTCGTTGATTCGATTTAGGGAACATGAGTCTAACCAGTGGCCAAGTGATGATCCACTTGAGCTATGTTTACTGTTTTGTGAATCTTTGCAGGATGACAATCCCGAAGTTGCAATTTGTGCCGAGTTGTTGGAAGCATCCCCGCCAATCCCACCGGGGTTTGCCAAGATTGAGAAGTTGGAGGAGGAAGAAGAGCCGACACATGCTGCGAAAAAGGCACCGGAGGTAGAACTGAAGCCTCTTCCATCTTCATTGAGGTATGAGTTTCTAGGTCCTAATTCCACATATCTTGTCATTGTGAATGCAAACTTAAACAAATCTGAAAAATCTGCTTTGTTGGAAGTTTTAAGATTGCATCGTAATGCCATAGGATACACTCTTGATGACCTAAAGGGTATTCATCCTTCGTTTTGCATGCATCGCATCCTCATGGAGGAAAATCATAAGCCATCCATTGAGCATCAAAGGAGGTTCAATCCTACCATGAAGGATGTTGTGCAAAAAGAGGTTTTGAAATTGTTGAAGGTCGATATTATCTACCCTATCTCCGATAGTGAGTGGGTAAGCCTGGTCCACGTTGTGCCTAAAAAGGAGGGAATGACTGTTGTGAAAAATGATAGAAATGAATTGATCCCCGCTAGAACGATCACTGGTTGGTGAATGTGCGTTGACTATAGAAAATTGAACAAAGCCACCCGGAAAGACCACTTTCCCCTCCCTTTTGTAGACCAAATGCTAGAAAGACTTGCAAAGAATTCCCATTTTTGCTACCTAGATGGCTATTCCGGATTTTTCCAAATCCCGATTCACCCAAAAGACCAAGAGAAAACCACTTTTACTTGTCCTTATGGAACCTTTGCATATCAGAGAATGCCGTTCGGGTTGTGTAATGCACCCGCTACGTTTCAAAAATGTATGATGGCTATATTCTCCCAATTTATTGAGGACATAATGGAGGTTTTTATGGATGATTTTTCTGTTTATGGCACCTCATTTGATCATTATTTAAATAATTTGAAAAAGGTGCTAAAATGATGTGAAGAAGTTAACTTGGTCTTGAATTGGGAAAAGTGCCATTTTATGGTGCAAGAGGGGGTAGTTCTTGGTCATGTTGTGTCATCTAAGGGGTTGAAGTTAATAGAGCAAAGGTGGAGGTGATTGAAAAGTTGCCACCACCAAATTTTGTAAAAGGAGTGAGGAGTTTTCTTGGACATGTTGGTTTTTACCGACGGTTCATAAAAGATTTTTCAAAAATTGCAAAACCACTCACCCAATTGCTCATCAAAGATGTGCCCTTTGACTTTAATGAAGAATGCTTGAGTGCTTTTCTCAGGTTAAAGGAAGCTTTGGTCACCGCCCCCATCGTACAAGCACCGGATTGGGATTTGCCCTTTGAAGTGATGTGCGATGCAAGCGATCATGCGGTGGGGACTGTTTTGGGCCAAAGGAAGGACGACAAGCCCTATGTGATTTACTATGCAAGCAAGACGTTGGATGGAGCTCAAGTTAATTATTCCACCACCGAGAAGGAGTTCTGAGCGGTTATCTTCGCTTTGGAAAAATTCCGCTCTTATTTGATCAATTCCAAGGTGATTGTTTTCACGGATCATGCTGCTCTACGACACCTCATGACTAAGGCGGATTCTAAGCCTCGCCTCATTCGATGGGTCCTCTTGTTCCAAGAGTTTGACCTCGAGATCCGAGATAAACCGGGACTACAAAATATGGTGGGCGATCATCTTTCGAGATTGCAACTTGAGGCTCCAAGTGATGACGAAATTTCCATTGATGATTCCTTCCCACATGAGCAACACTTTGTTCTTGCTCATCAAGTCGCCCCTTGGTATGCGGATATAGTGAACTTCATTATTAGTGGTGTACTTCCCCCCGGAGATGTCTGTAGAAGGCAAAAATTTGTCAGTCAATCAAGACTTGCCACGTGGAAATTCAAGGTCGGCCAATTATAATCCGCCATATGTCAAAATTAATTATGGTAGATCATTTAATGATAAATTAAATGAAATTATATTTTTGACCAATAAAATTACACCACGTATCATGGATGACACATAAATATTTGTCCTTTTTTTAAAAGAGATTAAATGGGCCTAAATACTGGCCCAGGTTCTCTATAAATAGGGAGTCTCTTCCTTCATTTTGAAGATAGAAAAACATCAATGGAAGACTCAAAAGTTCTCATACTCTCTCTCGTGAAGACAAGAAGCACAACAAAGCTTAAGCTCGTGCCGTCCATTCGTGGGAGATCAAACCACTTCCTCTTGATCGGGATCAAGTCTCTACGACCCTCGTTCAAGACCATATTCATCCAAGAATATATATTCACTCAAGACTACATTTATCATAGATCGCATTCATCCAAAACCATATTCATTCAAGACTCGTTCAAGTTCATTCAAGGAGATCGAATCGGAGGAGTTACATTTTATTTTGTAACAAATACACAGAGATTGTACCCAAAATCCTTTGAAATTAATATATTATATTTGTTCACTAATTTCTTGTGTTTATTTATTTTGACCCGGAAATTTGTGTTTACAAATTTTGGCACGGTCGGTGGGACATCTCTACCTCTGATCTCTTTCTTCGAAAAAGAATCATTCATCAATCAAAGAAGACATGCCACCTAGTAGTAACATCGCTCCTTTTTCAAAGAAACTTATTCTGTCTAAATCCCAAGGGTCGGCACCTGCTAGTATGATGTCAACCGAAGTAGTCACAAGAAGGATGGCCAAGATCGCCGCTATTGAGTCCAAGAAACAGGTTGGTGCGAGTGCCCCGTGCAAATCTTTGACTCCAACTTGCCGGGGCAAACCAAACTACTTCGACTCAAATCGTTGACCCGAAGAAGATAGTTGCTCATGGATGTATGAAATCCACCATCAACCATTGAGTAAAGAGGATGAAGACTATGAAGATGGCGAGGAAACGCCAAAATCACCAAGGGATCTACTCTCCTCCGATTCTGATACTGACTCTATCGACACCGTTATTATGCCCGTCATGGTCACAGATGCTATTAACTATAAAGAAGAATTCAAGACTATGAAGGCTACCCTGACAAGACATGAGAAAGAAAGCGAGGAAAAGACTGAGCATATTAAGCGACAAGATGAGCGGATCAAGAAATTGACAAAGAAGTTAAAAAAGCGACCCACTAGAAAATTTGACGAAGGTTCGGGAGATGAAGAATCCGATAGAGGATTTAATCACGAAGACTTCGACGAAGAACAGAAATATGAAGAAGGTTCCGGCTCGGGCTCATTGTCTGTGGAGCAGATCCAAAAACTAGTAGCCGATGCGATAAAAGCTCAGATCGAGGGAGGCTCTCATAAAATTCAATTGTACATGAAACCTTACATAAAGAGGATTGACGCACGTCGCATGCCTTACAGCTATTAACCGTCGAAATTCACTCACTTCGATGGTAAAGGAAATCCTAAACAGCATATAGCTCATTACATCGAAACTTGTAATAATGCTAGAACTGAGGGAGATCAACTAGTGAAGCAGTTTGTTAGAACCCTTAAAGGAATCGCCTTTGATTGGTATACGGACTTAGAGCCGGAGTCCATCGACAGTTGGGAAGAAATGGAACAAGAGTTCCTTAATCGATTTTACAGCACTCAACACACTGTTAGCGTGACGGAGTTGACAAACACGAAGCAATGGTACCGGGAGCCAGTCTTAGACTATATCAACCGTTGGAGGTCACTCAGCCTTGAGTGCAAAGATCGATTGTCTGAAGCCTCCACTTTCGAGATGTGTATACAAGGCATAGAATGGGATCTACTTTATGTTTTGCATATGAGTAAGCCAACAACTTTTCAAGACTTGGCAACGCGGGCACATGACATGGAGCTCACAATTTTCAAACATGATGCAAGTAGACCAAGTGTCAAGGAGAAGCAAACTTCACTCGGGGGTGGTACGCTCGATGTGACACCTGAAATACTTGATAAACTTCTTGATAAAGGAATTATTAAACTTCCAGAGTCGAAGCGTCCAAATGAATCTGGAAGAATCAATGACCCTAAATACTGTAAGTACCACAGGATTATTAGTTATCCATTGGAGAAGTGTCAGACTTTTAAAGAGCTTGTCATGAGGCTTAAAAATGAAGGTAAGATTGTGTTCGATGAAGATGAGAGCAATGAATCCGATTAAACTTATTGCAAGTTGTCAAGTCAAATTGAAACAAAAAAGACTCACAAGTCATTCAAATCAAGACTTCCAAGTCATCTAAATCAAGACTCACAAGTCAAAAATTCATGACTTTCAAGTCATCCAAATCAAGACCCACAAATCAAAATTCAAGACTTCCAAGTCATCTACATAAAAAAAAAAAACTCATAAATCCAAAATCAAGACTTTCAAATCATCAAAATTGAAAAAAAAACTCTCAAGTCGAACTTGAAGACTTACAAGTCTAATTTCAGAATTTTTAAATCAAAGGGCTCTCATGTCATCGAGTTAAAGACTCTGAAGTCGAAATCCAAGACTTTCAAGTCATCAAAATTGAAGACTCTCAAGTCAAAGTTCAAGAATTTGAAGTCAAAGACTCCCAAGTCATAAAGAAAAAGACTCTCAAATCACCAAAATTAAATACTTCCAAGTCAAAACCAAGACTCCCAAGTCATCAACACCAAAGACTCACCAATCCAAATTCAAGACTTTCAAGTCAAAGACTCACAAGTCAGCAAAATTAAAGACTTTCAAGTCAAAACTAAAGACTTTCAAATCAAAGATTCTCAAGTCATCAAAGTTAAATACTCCAAAGTCAAAATTCAAGATTTTTTAAGTTTGAGACTCCCAAGTCAACAAAGTCCAAGATTCAAGTCATTAAAGAATGTTAAATTCAAAAGGTCGAGGCGTTCGCGACATCAAAGATCAAGAGAATCAAGTGTTCAAAGGCGTGATGCAAATTCATGTAGATAAGTTGTCTTTCGATTATCAGTGATATAATCCAAGACGGGCCGAATTGAACAAAGGTCACCGCTTGTCTTCTGATCGCCAATACATGCTCAAGACGGGCCAAATTGATGTCCCCAACTGAGGAGGACAATCAAAGGTCACCGCTTGTCTTCTGATCTCCAATACATGCTCAAGACGGGCTGAATTGATGTCCATAACTAAGGAGGACAATTAAAGGTCACCGTTTTCTTCTGATCTCCAATACATGCTCAAGATGGGCGGAATTGATGTCCTCAACTAAGGAGGACAATCAAAGGTCACCGCTTGTCTTCTGATTGCCAATACATACTCAAGATGGGCCGAATTGATGTCCACAACTGAGGAGGACAATCAAAGGTCACCGCTTGTCTTCCAATTATCATCTTCGAGATGGATTTATTAAAGATTAACCGACTTCGAAGTTGCAGATTTCACCTTCAAAAATTATACTTGACTGTCAAGATTGCAAATTTTGTACAACACTGCTTGACTTTGAGTTTATAAATTCCCTCTTGATGATTAGTATAGATTCAAGTCTTGAAGCCTTCTCCCAGAAAGATATGAACCTGCATATAAAATAAAGAGTACAAGTACAAGAAAAAAAAGGATGCTAATTGCCATAATTGCACGGGTTTAGATTAAAATGAAGTCAAAGGTGCGCCACTGTGAGCATTATATTGCATGGTTTTCCATATGTATTCAATGAATTCACTCTAATATTCAATGAATATTTTGTTGTGGTGGAACTACAATCGAAATCTAAGAACGATTCATAGGGGAGATGGAATTGAGTGAATGGTGGACTTCTACAAGACAACGGGGAGATGCTCTTCTTGCTATCTATTACTGCACCAACAAGTCTGCCCTTGTGTAATCATGCCCTTGTATAATCTTGACAATGATGACATTTGTGATTGGAGGAGATGGTGGTGTGAATCAATCATGTGAAGTGGAAAGGGAGGAGGTGGCCACCTTCAATTCAACACAACTAGGCGATAGAGTGTTGAAGCAGGAAGAAAAAAAAAACTTTGATTCAATTTAGTGGCCTACGCATATATCATGCATATATATGCATATTCTTTCCAAACAAGAGATGGAATAACGGAGCTTGAATTGGCAGTGATATTTATTCAAGGCAATCAAAATCATATCTTGCCTAACTAGGGCATGCCTTGATAAATCAAAAAAAAAAAAAAAGCTAAGATCAAGCCCTCAATTCAATGACTATCATACAATTGCACCCTCATCCATTTTCTATCTCAAGTCTTTGTAAAAAAATAAATTCTTTACTATCCTACCAAGTCAAGATTGGTTGATGGAATGTGTAAAATCAAACCAATTAGACGTCAAGTTTCGAGACTTGATCGCGGCAAAAACAACCAAGTTGTAAGGCGCGGCCAACTCTTGACGGGGCATTTGTAGAAGTCAAAAATTTGTCAGTCAATCAAGACTTGCCACGTGGAAAATCAAGGTCGGCCAATTATAATCCGCCATATGTCAAAGTTAATTATGGTGGATCATTTAATGATAAATTTAATGAAATTATATTTTTGGCCAATAAAATTACACCACGTGTCATGGATAACACATAAATATTTGTCATTTTTTAAAAAGGGATTAAATGGGCCTAAATGTTGGCCCAGGTTCTCTATAAATAGGGAGTCTCTTCATTCATTTTGAAGGTTAAAAAAACATCAAAGGAAGACTCAAAAGTTCTCATACTCTCTCTCTCGAAGACAAGAAGCACAACAAAGCTTAAGCTCGTGCCGTCCATTCGTGGGAGATCAAACCACTTCCTCTTGAACGGGATCAAGTCTCTACGACCCTCGTTCAAGACCATATTCATCCAAGAATATATATTCACTCAAGACTACATTCATCCAAGATAACATTCATCCCAAACCATATTCATTCAATACTCGTTCAAGTTCATTCAAGGAGATCGAATTGGAGGAGTTACATTTTATTTTGTAACAAATACAAAGAGATTGTACCCAAAATCCTTTGAAATTAATATATTATATTTGTCCACTAATTTCTTGTGTTTATTTATTTAGACACGAAAATTTGTGTTTACAAATTTTGGCATGGTCGGTGGGACATCTCTACCTCTCATCTCTTTCTTCGAAAACAAATCGTTCATCAATCAAAGAAGACATGGCACCTAGTAGTAACATTAACCCTTTTTCAAAGAAAGTTATTCTGTCTAAATCCCAAGGGTCGGCATTTGCTAGTATGATGTCCAACGAAGTAGTCACAAGAAGGATGGCCAAGATCGCCGCTATTGAGTCCAAGAAACAAGTTGGTACGAGTGCCCCGTGCAAATTTTTGACTCCAACTTACCGGGGGCAAACCAAACTACTTCGACTCAAATCGTTGACCCGAAGAAGATAGTTGCTCAATGGATAAATGAAATCCACCATCAACCATTGAGTAAAGAGGATGAAGACTATGAAGATGGCGCGGAAACGCCAAAATCACCAAGGGATCTGCTCTCCTCCGATTCTGATACTAACTCTTTCGACACCATTATTATGCCCGTCTTGGTCACAAATGGTATTAACTATGAAGAATAATTCAAGACTATGAAGGACACCTTGACAAGACTTGAGAAAGAAAGCGAGGAAAAGACTGAGCATATTAAGCGACAAGATGAGCGGATCAAGAAATTGACAAAGAAGTTTAAAAAGCGACCCACTAGAAAATTTGACAAAGGTTCGGGAGATGAAGATTTCGATAGAGGATCCAATCACGAAGACTTCGACGAAGAACAGAAATATGAAGAAGGTTCCGGCTCAGGCTCATTGTCTGTGGAGCAGATCCAAAAACTAGTAGCCGATGCGATAAAAGCTCAGATCGAGGGAGGCTCTCATAAAATTCAATTGTACATGAAGCCTTACACAAAGAGGATTGACGCACTTCGCACGCCTTACGGCTATCAACCGCCGAAATTCACCCACTTCGATGGTAAAGGAAATCCTAAACAGCATATAGCTCATTACATCGAAACTTGCAATAATGCTGGAACCGAGGAGATCAACTAGTGAAGCAGTTCGTTAGAACCCTTAGAATTATCACCTTTGATTGGTATATGGACTTGGAGCCGGAATCCATCGACAGTTGGGGAGAAATGGAACAGGAGTTCCTTAATCGATTTTACAACACTCAACGCACTGTTAGCATGACGTAGTTGACAAATATGAAGCAATGGTACCGGGAGCCAGTCTTGGACTATATCAATCGTTGGAGGTCACTCAGCCTTGAGTGCAAAGATCAATTGTTTGAAGCCTCCGCTGTCGAGATGTGTATACAAGGCATGGAATGCGATCTACTTTATGTTTTGCATATGAGTAAGCCAACAACTTTTCAAAACTTGGCAATGCGGGCATATGACATGAAGCTCACAATTTTCAAACATGATGCAAGAAGACCAAGTGTCAAGGAGAAGCAAACTTCCGACGGGAGTGGTACGCTCGGTGGGACACCTGAAATACTTGATAAACTTCTTGATAAAGGAATTATTAAACTTCCAGAGTCGAAGCGTCCAAATGAAGCTGGAAGAATCAATGACCCTAAATACTGTAAGTACCACATGATCATTAGTCATCCATTGGAGAAGTGTCAAACTTTTAAGGAGCTTGTCATCAGGCTAAAAAATGAAGGTAAGATTATGTTCGATGAAAATGAGAGCAATGAATCCGATTGAACTTATTGCAAGTTGTCAAGTCAAGTTGAAAAAAAAAAAAGACTGACAAGCCATCCAAATCAAGACTAACAAGTCAAAAATTCATGACTTTCAAGTCATCCAAATCAAGACCCACAAATCAAAATTCATGACTTTCAAGTCATCAACCTAAAAAAAAAATCATAAATCGAAAATCAAGACTTTCAAATCATCAAAATTGAAAAAAAAAACTCTCAAGTCAAAGTTCAAGACTTACAAGTCCAAATTCAAAATTTTCAAATTAAAGGGCTGTCAAGTCATCGAGTTAAAGACTCTCAAGTCGAAATCTAAAACATTCAAGTCATCAAAATTGAAGACTCTCAAGTCAAAGTTCAACAATTTGAAGTCTAAGACTCCCAAGTCATTAAAAAAAAGACTCTCAAGTCACCAAAATTAAATACTTCCAAGTCAAAACCAAGACTCCCAAGTCATCAACACCAAAGACTCACCAATCCAAATTCAAGACTTTCAAGTCAAAGACTCACAAGTCAGCAAAATTAAAGACTTTCAAGTCAAAACTAAAGACTTTCAAATCAAAGATTCTCAAGTCATCAAAGTTAAATACTCCAAAGTCAAAATTCAAGATTTTTTAAGTTTGAGACTCCCAAGTCAACAAAGTTTAAGATTCAAGTCATTAAAGAATGTTGAATTCCCTAGATCGAGGTGTTCGCGGCACCAAAGATCAAGAGAATCAAGTGTTCAAAGGCGTGATGCAAATTCATGTAGATAAGTTGTCTTTCGATTATCAGTGATATAATCCAAGATGGGCCGAATTGAACAAAGGTCACCGCTTGTCTTCTGATCGCAAATACATGCTCACGACGGGCCGAATTGATGTCCCCAACTTAGGAGGACAATCAAAGGTCACCGCTTGTCTTCTGATCTCCAATACATGCTCAAGACGGGCTGAATTGATGTCCTCAACTAAGGAGGACAATCAAAGGTCACCGCTTTCTTCTGATCTCCAATACATGCTCAAGATGGGCCGAATTGATGTCCACAACTGAGGAGGACAATCAAAAGTCACCGCTTGTCTTCCAATTATCATCTTCGAGATGGATTTATTAAAGATTAACCGACTTCGAAGTTACAGATTTCACCTTCAAAATTTATACTTGACTTTCAAGATTGCAAATTTTGTACAAGACTGCTTGACTTTGAGTTTATAAATTCCCTCTTGATGATTAGTATAGATTCAAGTCTTGAAGCCTTCTTCCAGAAAGATATAAACCTGCATATAAAATCAAGAGTACAAGTACAAGAAAAAAAAGGATGCTAATTGCCATAATTGCACGGGTTTAGATTAACAATGAAGTCAAAGGTGCGCCACTGTGAGCATTATATTGCATGGTCTCCCATATGTATTCAATGAATTCACTCTAATATTCAATGAATATTAAGTTGTCGTGGAACTACAATCGAAATCTAAGAATGATTCATAGGGGAGATGGAATTGAGTGAATGCTGGACTTCTACAAGACAACGGGGATATGCTCTTCTTGCTATCTATTACTGCTCCAACGTGTCTGCCCTTGTGTAATCAAGCCCTTGTACAATCTTGACAATGATGATATTTGTGATTGGAGGAGATGGTGGTGTGAATCAATCATGTGAAGTGAAAAGGGAGGAGGTGGCCACCTTCAATTAAACACAGCTAGGCGATAGAGTGTTGAAGCAGGAAGAAAAAAAAAACTTTGATTCAATTTAGTGGCCTTCGTATATATCATGCATATATATGCATATTCTTTCCAAACAAGAGATGGAATAACGGAGCTTAAATTGGCAGTGATATTTATTCAAGGCAATCAAAATCATATCTTGCCAGCATGCCTTGATAAATAAAAAAAAAAAGCTAAGATCAAGCCCTCAATTCGATGACTATCATACAATTGCACCCTTATCCATTTTCTATCTCAAGTCTTTGTAAAAAAATAAATTCTTTACTATCCTACCAAGTCAAGATTGGTTGATGGAATGTGTAAAATCAAACCATACAGACGTCAAGTTTCGAGACTTGAGCGCGGCAAGTACTACCAAGTTGTAAAGCGCGGCCAACTCTCGAGTGGGCATTTGTAGAAGGCAAAAATTTTTCAGTCAATCAAGACTTGCCACGTGGAAAATCAAGGTCGGCCAATTATAATCCGTCATATGTCAAAATTAATTATGGTGGATCATTTAATGATAAATTAAATGAAATTATATTTTTGGCCAATAAAATTACACCACGTGTCATGGATAACACATAAATATTTGTCATTTTTTTAAAAGGGATTAAATGGGCCTAAATGTTGGCCCAGGTTCTCTATAAATAGGGAGTCTCTTCATTCATTTTGAAGGTTAAAAAAACATCAAAGGAAGACTCAAAAGTTCTCATACTCTCTCTCTCGAAGACAAGAAGCACAACAAAGCTTAAGCTCGTGCCGTCCATTCGTGGGAGATCAAACCACTTCCTCTTTATCGGGATAAAGTCTCTACGACCCTCGTTCAAGACCATATTCATCCCAGAATATATATTCACTCAAGACTACATTTATCGAAGATCACATTCATCCAAAACCATATTCATTCAAGACTCGTTCAAGTTCATTCAAGGAGATCGAATCGGAGGAGTTACATTTTATTTTGTAACAAATTACAGAGATTGTACCCAAAATCCTTTGAAATTAATATATTATATTTGTTCACTAATTTCTTGTGTTTATTTATTTAGACACGGAATTTTGTGTTTATAAATTTTGGCACGGTCGGCGGGACATCTCTACCTCTCATCTCTTTCTTCGAATACAAATCATTCATCAATCAAAGAAGACATGGCACCTAGTAGTAACATCACTCCTTTTTCAAAGAAAGTTATTCTGTCTAAATCCCAAGGGTCGGCAACTGCTAGTATGATGTCCAACGAAGTAGTCACAAGAAGGATGGCCAAGATCGCCGCTATTGAGTCCAAGAAACAGGTTGGTGCGAGTGCCCCGTGCAAATCTTTGACTCCAACTTGCCGGGGGCAAACCAAACTACTTCGACTCAAATCGTTGACCCGAAGAAAATAGTTGCTCAATGGATGTATGAAATCCACCATCAACCGTTGAGTAAAGAGGATGAAGACTATGAAGATGGCTAGGAAACGCCAAAATCACCAAGGGATCTGCTCTCCTCCGATTCTGATACTGACTCTATCGACACCGTTATTATGCCCGTCATGGTCACAGATGCTATTAATTATGACGAAGAATTCAAGACTATGAAGGCCACCCTGGCAAGACTTGAGAAAGAAAACGACGAAAAGACTTAGCATATTAAGCGACAAGATGAGCGGATCAAGAAATTGACAAAGAAGTTAAAAAAGCGACCCACTAGAAAATTTGACGAAGGTTCGGGAGATGAAGATTCCGATATAGGATCCAATTACGCAGACTTCGACAAAGAACAGAAATATGAAGAAGGTTTCGGCTCGGGCTCATTGTCTGTGGAGTAGATCCAAAAACTAGTAGCCGATGCGATAAAATCTCAGATCGAGGGAGGCTCTCATAAAATTCAATTGTACATGAAGCCTTACACAAAGAGGATTGACGCACTTCGCATGCCTTACAGCTATCAACCGTCGAAATTCACTCACATCGATGGTAAAGGAAATCCTAAACAGCATATAGCTCATTACATCGAAACTTGCAATTATGCTAGAACTCAGGGAGATCAACTAGTGAAGCAGTTCGTTAGAACCCTTAAAGGAATCGCTTTTGATTGGTATATGGACTTGGAGCCGGAGTCCATCGACAGTTGGGGAGAAATGGAACAAGAGTTCCTTAATCGATTTTACAGTACTCAACGCACTGTTAGCATGACGGAGTTGACAAACACGAAGCAATGGTACCGGGAGACAATCTTGGACTATATCAATCGTTGGTGGTCACTCAGCCTTGAGTACAAAGATCGATTGTCTGAAGCCTCCGCTATCGAGATGTGTATACAAGGCATGGAATGGGATCTACTTAATGTTTTGCATATGAGTAAGCCAACAATTTTTCAAGAATTGGCAATGCGGGCACATGACATGGAGCTCACAATTTTCAAAAATGATGCAGGAAGACCAAGTGTCAAGGAGAAGAAAACTTCACTCGGGGGTGGTACACTCGGTGGGACACCTGAAATACTTGATAAACTTCTTGATAAAGGAATTATTAAACTTCCAAAGTCGAAGCGTCCAAATGATGCTGGAAGAATCAATGACCCTAAATACTGTAAGTACCACAAGATCATTAGTCATCCATTGGAGAAGTGTCAAACTTTTAAGGAGCTTGTCTTGAGGCTTAAAAATGAAGGTAGGATTGTGTTCGATGAAGATGAAAGCAATGAATCCGATTGAACTTATTGCAAGTTGTCAAGTCAAGTTGAAAAAAAAAAGACTCACAAGTCATCCAAATCAAGACTTCCAAGTCATCCAAATCAAGACTCACAAGTAAATAATTCAAGACTTTCAAGTCAACCAAATCAACACCCACAAATCAAAATTCAAGACTTCCAAGTCATCTACCAAAAAAAAAAAACTTATAAATCCGAAATCAAGACTTTGAAATCATCAAAATCGAAAAAAAAACACTCTGAAGTCGAAGTTCAAGACTTACAAGTCCAAATTTAAAATTTTCAAATCAAAGGGCTCTCAAGTCATCGAGTTAATGACTCTCAAGTCGAAATCCAAGACTTTCAAGTCATCAAAATTGAAGACTCTCAAGTCAAAGTTCAAGAATTTGAAGTCAAAGACTCCCAAGTCATTAAGAATAAGACTCTCAAGTCACCAAAATTAAATACTTCCAAGTCAAAACCAAGACTCCCAAGTCATCAACACCAAATACTCACCAATTCAAATTCAAGACTTTCAAGTCAAAGACTCACAAGTCAGCAAAATTAAAGACTTTCAAGTCAAAACTAAAGACTTTCAAATCAAAGATTCTCAAGTCATCAAAGTTAAATACTCCAAAGTCAAAATTCAAGATTTTTTAAGTTTGAGACTCCCAAGTCAACAAAGTCCAAGATTCAAGTCATTAAAGAATGTTGAATTCCCAAGGTCGAGGCGTTCGCGGCATCAAAGATCAAGAGAATCAAGTGTTCAAAGGCGTGATGCAAATTCATGTAGATAAGTTGTCTTCCGATTATCAGTGATATAATCCAAGACGGGCGGAATTGAACAAAGGTCACCGCTTGTCTTCTGATCGCCAATACATGCTCAAGACGGGTTGAATTGATGTCCCCAACTGAGGAGGACAATCAAAGGTCACCGCTTGTCTTCTGATCTCCAATACATGCTCCAGACGGGCTGAATTGATGTCCACAACTAAGGAGGACAATCAAAGGTCACCGCTTTCTTCTGATCTGCAATACATGCTCAAGATGGGCGGAATTGATGTCCTCAACTAAGGAGGACAATCAAAGGTCATCGCTTGTCTTCTGATTGCCAATACATACTCAAGACGGGCCGAATTGATGTCCACAACTGAGGAGGACAATCAAAAGTCACTGCTTGTCTTCCAATTATCATCTTCGAGATGGATTTATTAAAGATTAACCGACTTCGAAGTTGCAGATTTCACCTTCAAAATTTATACTTGACTTTCAAGATTGCATATTTTGTACAAGACTGCTTGACTTTGAGTTTATAAATTCCCTCTTGATGATTAGTATAGATTCAAGTCTTGAAGCCTTCTCCCAGAAAGATATGAACCTGCATATAAAATCAAGAGTACAAGTACAAGAAAAAAAAGGATGCTAATTGCCATAATTGCACGGGTTTAGATTAACAATGAAGTCAAAGCTGCGCCACTGTGAGCATTATATTGCATGGTCTCCCATATGTATTCAATGAATTCACTCTAATATTCAATGAATATTATGTTGTGGTGGAACTACAATCGAAATCTAAGAATGATTCATAGGGGAGATGGAATTGAGTGAATGGTGGACTTCTACAAGACAACGGGGAGATGCTCTTCTTGCTATCTATTACTGCACCAACATGTCTGCCCTTGTGTAATCATGCCCTTGTATAATCTTGACAATGATGATATTTGTGATTGGAGGAGATGGTGGTGCGAATCAATCATGTGAAGTGGAAAGGGAGGAGGTGGCCACCTTCAATTCAACATAGCTAGGCGATAGAGTGTTGAAGCAGGAAGAAAAAAAAAACTTTGATTCAATTTAGTGGCCTACGCATATATCATGCATATATATGCATATTCTTTCCAAACAAGAGATGGAATAACGGAGCTTGAATTGGTAGTGATATTTATTCAAGGCAATCAAAATCATATCTTGCCTAACTAGGGCATGCCTTGATAAATCAAAAAAAAAAAAAAAGCTATGATCAAGCCCTCAATTCAATGACTATCATACAATTGCACCCTCATCCATTTTCTATCTCAAGTCTTTGTAAAAAAATAAATTCTTTACTATCCTACCAAGTCAAGATTGGTTGATGGAATGTGTAAAATCAAACCATACAGACGTCATGTTCCGAGACCTGACCGCGGCAAGTACTACCAAGTTGTAAAGCACGGCCAACTCTAGACGGGGCATTTGTAGAAGTCAAAAATTTGTCAGTCAATCAAGACTTGCTACGTGGAAAATCAAGGTCGGCCAATTATAATCCGCCATATGTCAAAGTTAATTATGGTGTATCATTTAATGATAATTTTAATGAAATTATATTTTTGGCCAATAAAATTACACCACGTGTCATGGATAACACATAAATATTTGTAATTTTTTTAAAAGGGATTAAATGGGCCTAAATGTTGGCCCAGGTTCTCTATAAATAGGGAGTCTCTTCCTTCATTTTGAAGGTTAGAAAAACATCAAAGGAAGACTCAAAAGTTCTCATACTCTCTCTCTCGAAGACAAGAAGCACAACAAAGCTTAAGCTCGTGCCGTTCATTCGTGGGAGATCAAACCACTCCCTCTTGATCGGGATAAAGTCTCTACGACCCTCGTTCAAGACCATATTCATCCCAGAATATATATTCACTCAAGACTACATTCATCCAAGATCACATTCTTCCAAAACCATATTCATTCAAGACTCATTCAAGTTCATTCAAAGAGATCGAATCGGAGGAGTTACATTTTATTTTTTAACAAATACACAGAGATTGTACCCAAAATCCTTTGAAATTAATATATTATATTTATTCACTAATTTCTTGTGTTTATTTATTTTGACCCGGAAATTTGTGTTTATAAATTTTGGCACGGTCGGTGGGACATCTCTACCTCTCATCTCATTCTTCGAATACAAATCATTCATCAATCAAAGAAGACATGGCACCTAGTGGTAACATCGCTCCTTTTTCAAAGAAGGTTATTCTGTCTAAATCCCAAGGGTCGGCAACTGCTAGTATGATGTCCAACGAAGTAGTCACAAGAAGGATGGCCAAGATCGCCGCTATTGAGTCCAAGAAACAGGTTGAAGCGAGTGCCCCGTGCAAATCTTTGACTCCAACTTGTCGGGGGCAAACCAAACTACTTCTACTCAAATCGTTGACCCAAAGAAGATAGTTGCTCAATGGATGTATGAAACCACCATCAACCCTTGAGTAAAGAGGATGAAGACTATGAAGATGGAAAGGAAACGCCAAAATCACCAAGGGATCTGCTCTCCTCCGATTCTGATACTGACTCTATCGACACCGTTATTATTCCCGTCATGGTCACAGATGCTATTAACTATGAAGAAGAAGTCAAGACTATGAAGGCCACCCTGGCAAGACTTTAGAAAGAAAGTGAGGAAAAGACTGAGCATATTAAGCGACAAGATGAGCGGATCAAGAAATTGACAAAGAAGTTAAAAGAGCGACCCACTAGAAAATTTGACGAAGGTTCGGGCGATGAAGATTCCGATAGAGGATCCAATCACGAAGACTTCGACGAAGAAAATAAATATGAAGAAGGTTCCGGCTCGGGCTCATTGTCTGTGGAGCAGATCCAAAAACTAGTAGTTGATGCGATGAAAGCTCAGATCGAGGGAGGCTCTCATAAAATTCAATTGTACATGAAGCCTTACATAAAGAGGATTGACGCTTTCGCATGCCTTACGGCTATCAACCGCCGAAATTCATTCACTTCGATGGTAAAGGAAATCCTAAACAGCATATAGCTCATTACATCGAAACTTGCAATAATGCTGGAACTGAGGGAGATCAACTAGTGAAGCAGTTCGTTAGAACCCCTAAAGGAATCGCCTTTGATTGGTATACGGACTTGGAGCCGGAGTCCATCGACAGTTAGGGAGAAATGGAACAAGAGTTCCTTAATCGATTTTACAACACTCAACGCACTGTTAGCATGACGGAGTTGACAAACACGAAACAATGGTACCGGGAGCCAGTCTTGTAGTATATCAATCGTTGGAGGTCACTCAGCCTTGAGTACAAAGATCGATTGTCTGAAGCCTCCGCTATCGAGATGTGTATACAAGGCATGGAATGGGATCTACTTAATGTTTTGCATATGAGTAAGCCAACAATTTTTCAAGAATTGGCAATGCGGGCACATGACATGGAGCTCACAATTTTCAAAAATGATGCAGGAAGACCAAGTGTCAAGGAGAAGAAAACTTCACTCGGGGGTGGTACACTCGGTGGGACACCTGAAATACTTGATAAACTTCTTGATAAAGGAATTATTAAACTTCCAGAGTCGAAGCGTCCAAATGAAGCTAGAAGAGTCAATGACCCTAAATACTGTAAGTACCACATGATCATTAGACATCCATTGGAGAAGTGTCAAACTTTTAAAGAGCTTGTCATGAGGCTAAAAAATGAAGGTAAGATTGTGTTCGATGAAGATGAGAATAATGAATCCGATTGAACTTATTGCAAGTTGTCAAGTCAAGTTGAAAAAAAAAAGACTCAGAAGTCATCCAAATCAAGACTTCCAAGTCATCCAAATCAAGACTCACAAGTCAAAAATTTAAGACTTTCAAGACATCTAAATCAAGACCCACAAATCAAAATTCAAGACTTCCAAGTCATCTACCAAAAAAAAAAAAAAAACTCATAAATCCAAAATCAAGACTTTCAAATCATCAAAATTGAAAAAAAAAACTCTCAAGTCGAAGTTCAAGACTTACAAGTTCAAATTCAAAATTTTCAAATCAAAGGACTCTCAAGTCATCGAGTTAAAGACTCTCAAGTCGAAATCCAAGACTTTCAAGTCATCAAAATTGAAGACTCTCAAGTCAAAGTTCAAGAATTTGAAGTCAAAGACTCCCAAGTCATTAAGAAAAAGACTCTCAAGTCACCGAAATTAAATACTTCCAAGTCAAAACCAAGACTCCCAAGTCATCAAAACCAAAGACTCACAAATCCAAATTCGAGACTTTCAAGTCAAAGACTCACAAGTCAGCAAAATTAAAGACTTTCAAGTCAAAACTATAGACTTTAAAATCAAAAAGATTCTCAAGTCATCAAAGTTAAATACTCCAAAGTCAAATTCAAGATTTTTTAAGTTTGAGACTCCCAAGTCAACAAAGTACAAGATTCAAGTCATTAAAGAATGTTGAATTCCCAAGGTCGAGGCGTTCGCGGCATCAAAGATCAAGAGAATCAATGTTCAAAGGCGTGATGCAAATTCATGTAGATAAGTTGTCTTCCGATTATCAATGATATAATCCAAGACAGGCCGAATTGAACAAAGGTCACCGCTTGTCTTCTGATCGCCAATACATGCTCAAGACGGGCCGAATTGATGTCCCCAACTGAGGAGGACAATCAAAGGTCACCGCTTGTCTTCTGATCTCCAATACATGCTCAAGACGGGCTGAATTGATGTCCACAACTAAGGAGGACAATCAAAGGTCACCGCTTTCTCTCAAAATGGGCTGAATTGATGTCGTTAACTAAGGAGGATAATCAAATGTCACCGCTTGTCTTCTGATCGCCAATACATACTCAAGACGGACCGAATTGGTGTGAGGACAATCAAAGGTCACCGCTTGTCTTCCAATTATCATCTTCGAGATGGATTTATTAAAGATTGACCGACTTCGAAGTTGCAGATTTCACCTTCAAAAATTATTCTTGACTTTCAAGTTTGCAAATTTTGTACAAGACTGCTTGACTTTGAGTTTATAAATTCCCTCTTGATGATTAGTATAGATTCAAGTCTTGAAGCCTTCTCCCAGAAAGATATGAACCTGCATATAAAATCAAGAGTACAAGTACAAGAAAAAAAAGGATGCTAATTGCCATACTTGCACGGGTTTAGATTAGCAATGAAGTCAAAGGTGCGCCACTGTGAGCATTATGTTGTGGTGGAACTACAATCGAAATCTAAGAATGATTTATAGGGGAGATGGAATTGAGTGAATGGTGGACTTCTACAAGAGAACGGAGAGATGCTCTTCTTGCTATCTATTAAGGCACCTTCAATTCAACGGAGAGGTGCCCTTGTGTAATCATGCCCTTGTATAATCGCGACAATGATGATATTTGTGATTGGAGAAGATGGTGGTACGAATCAATCATGTGAAGTGGAAAGGGAGGAGGTGGCCACCTTCAATTCAACATAGCTAGGCAATAGAGTGTTGAAGCAGGAAGAAAAAAAACTTTGATTCAATTTAGTGGCCTACGCATATATCATGAATATATATGCATATTCTTTCCAAACAAGAGATGGAATAACGGAGCTTGAATTGACAGTGATATTTATTCAAGGCAATCAAAATCACATCTTGCCTAACTAGAGCATGCCTTGATAAATCAAAAAAAAAAAAGCTAAGATCAAGCTCTCAATTCGATGACTATCATACAATTGCACCCTTATCAATTTTCTATCTCAAGTCTTTGTAAAAAAATAAATTCTTTACTATCCTACCAAGTCAAGATTGGTTGATGGAATGTGTAAAATCAAACCATACGGATGTCAAGTTTCGAGACCTGACCGCGGCAAGTACTACCAAGTTGTAAAGCGCGGCCTACTCTCGAGGGGACATTTGTAGAAGGCAAAAATTTATCAGTCAATCAAGACTTGCCACGTGGAAATTCAAGGTCGGCCAATTACAATCCGCCATATGTCAAAATTAATTATGGTGGATCATTTCATGATAGATTAAATGAAATTATATTTTTGGCCAATAAAATTACGCCACGTGTCATGGATGACACATAAATATTTGTCCTTTTTTTAAAAGGGATTAAATGGGCCTAAATGTTGGCCCAGGTTCTCTATAAATAAGGAGTCTCTTCCTTCATTTTGAAGGTTAGAAAAATATCAAAGGAAGACTCAAAAGTTCTCATACTCTCTCTCTCGAAGACAAGAAGCACAACAAAGCTTAAGCTCGTGTCATCCATTCGTGGGAGATCAAACCACTTCCTCTTGATCGGGATTAAGTCTCTACGACCCTCGTTCAAGACCATATTCATCCAAGAATATATTCACTCAATACTACATTCATCCAAGATCACATTCATCCAAAACCATATTCATTCAAGACTCGTTCAAGTTCATTCAAGGAGATCGAATGGGAGGAGTTACATTTTATTTTGTAACAAATTACAGAGATTGTACCCAAAATCCTTTGAAATTAATATATTATATTTGTTCACTAATTTCTTGTGTTTATTTATTTAGACCCGAAAATTTGTGTTTACAATGTCATGGCAACAAAAGAAGAGGTTTCTTTCTGAGATGAGGGGATATGTTTGGGAGGAGCCTCTACTTTATCAGCTTTGTGGGGATGGAGTGTACAGAAGATGCTTGCCGGAAGATGAAGTTCACAGTGTTCTCCATCATTGTCATGCCGCAACTTGTGGTGGTCACTTTTGCACCGACAAGACCGTTGCAAAGGTGCTCCAAGCCGGGTTCTATTGGCCTACACTCTCCAAGGATGTGAGAAATTTTGTACTTTCATGTGACAAGTGCTAGAGATGCGGAAGCATTTCTTAGAGGAATGAGATGCCACGACACTATATTTTAGAGGTGGAACTTTTTGATGTGTGGGGGATAGACTTCATGGGTACCTTCCCTCCTTCTCACAACAACCTCTACATCTTGGTGGCAGTAGACTATGTTTCAAAGTGGGATGAAGCAATTGCAACACCCACCAATGATTCCAAGGTGGTGATTAAGTTCCTCAAGAAGATTTTTGCAAGATTTAGAACTCCAAGGGCCTTATTGAGTGACAATGGCACTCATTTTTGCAATCGGCCTCTTGATGCTCTTTTGGCCACGTATGGGGTGACACATCGAGTTACTACACCATATCATCTCCAAACTAGTGGCCAAGTGGAGATTTATAATAGGGAAATCTAGAGCATATTGGAGAAGACGGTCAACCGTTCGATGAAGGATTGGTCTCTTAAGCTATATGGTGCATTGTGGGCCTACCGGACCGCATACAAGACCCCATTGGGAACCACTCCGTACCGGTTAGTTTATGGAAAAGCATGTCATTTGCCGGTTGAGATGGAACACAAGTCTTTATGGGCTATTCAAACTCTCAACTTCGACCTTGCAAAGGTTGGAGAAAAGAGGATGTTGCAACTTCAAGAGCTTGATGAATTGAGGTTGGAGGCCTATGATAGGGCCAAGTTATACAAGGAAAGGACTAAGAAATGGCATGACAAGCACATCTTCAAGAAGAGATTTGAAGAAGGAGACCAAGTGTTGTTGTTTAGTTCAAGGTTGAAATTCTTTTCGGGCAAGCTTAAGTCTCGATGGTCGGGTCCTTTCCGGGTTTTGAAGGCTTTCCTCCATGGTGCGGTTGAGATTTGTGGGGATAATTCCGAGTCGTTCATGGTCAATGGGCATAGACTTAAGCCCTATTTGGTTGGTCAACATCTTGAAGATCGCCAAAACTTCAACCTCACCGCTCCTGGTACGGATTGAGAGGTACTTGGTCAAGCTTAAGACATTAAACAAGCGCTTCTTGGGAGGCAACCCAAGTTTTAATGCTTTATGATAAGTGCTTCTTGTATATATAAAAACTTGGTTGTTTTGATGAGAATTTGGGGAATATTTGATTTGATTATATTATTTTATGCTCGAATTTCCCATATTACGCTTGGTTTGGAGTTTAGTGAGTTTTGTAGGTAATTTGTGAAGAATCGATGTAAACCGAGCCAAAAGTCAAGTGTAGATCCAAGTTATATGCATAAAGGACCAAGAAGTGAGAAGTTGGATCTCCCAAGGCCCAAACAATGGCCCAAAGAGCTCCTAGGCCCGAGATTGCAGTGACAAAGGTGCCCAAAGAAGTGGCACAGGTTGTGTCTATGGCCAGAAAGTGTGGAATTTGATGCAGGGAACTGACACGGGTAGTGCCTAGGGGGGCACGGTCCGTGTCACCCCTGGCACGGTCTGTGTCACTTGTGTCTCTTCATTTTCGGCGGTTTTGAGTTGCAATTTGCCTATATTATGTTGATTCCGGCTGTTTATGGAGGCAATCATCATTCTACCATCCTCCATTCCATAACCTAATCCTAATCATATCCTTCATTCATCCATATTCCATCCACCATTGAAGATTAACAGAAGATTGAAGATCGAAGAGCAATTTCAACATACTTTGAAGTGGAGGAGCAAAAGTCCTCCATTGGTGATTTCTAGCAAGATTGTTCTTCCCTTTGGTTTATTTCTCATTCTCTCATAGACTTTTATATGCTTTCTAGACTAGATTTCAATTGCTTTGTAGTTGCAAACATGAATAGTGAGTAGTTCTTTTAGTTTGGGGGATTAACCATTGAAGTTGTTTGATGAATTGACTTTGTTGGATTGAATAGACATGAATTTAGTTTGTTTCAATCTTTTTGGTCTTTGAATTAAAATGTCATTGCTTTTGCTTGATCACCAATTGCAAGTAAATAGGTTGTTGAATGAAGTACCGAAAGGAGAACTTTGATTACCCGAAAACCTAGGCTAAACTAATTAAAATTGTCTAGACATAGAAGTTTTAATTAGGGTTCTTGTGATAACTAGATCTTTAACCTTGACTAAATCAAAATAACCACGAAAGTAGGTGCTTGGTTAGTCTTGTCAATTCGCTTTAGTGACAAAATCTCATTGCGAAGCGTTTTATGCTATTATCGAACCTTGACTGTGCACACTAATGAAATGAATGTTCAATCCATATCGTTGATTCGTTACTTGACTAAGGTTTCATCCCCCGAACGCCTTTTTACCTTGATTAAATAGAAAAGTTTGTGTGAATATTAGTTTGTTTAGTCCTTGATTGTGATTAGAATTAGAATTAGTTACTTCAAACCAAAAACAGATCGACTTAGCGATCAACTAGGAGGCTAGTTCAGTGCGTTGAAAGGAAAGTCCCTGTGGGAACGACCTTGATTCATGGTACAATTTCACCCGAGCACTTGCGACTTATCAAGCTTTTGGTGCCGCTGTCGGGGACTTTGTCCCTAGCCAGCCATTGAACGAATACCCTAAGGTTGCCTAAGTCATTTATTTTCTGTTTTGATTTTCCTTGGTGTTTTGGTTTTGTCTTGTCAGGTTTACTCTACGTGCATGCAAAAAGCTCCACTCTTTGAGTTTGATCCTGAATTCGAAAGAACCTTTCACTCCCGGCGGATGAAGCAAAAGTTAGAGCACGCCCGGAGAAGACAAGAAGAAAACTCCAAACGAAAGAACGCCATGTCCGGTGGCGGCGGTGGTGGTGGCGGCGGCGGCGAGCCTAGAGTCACGCTTGGCTCTTATGTGATGCCCAATGTCACAGATCAACCCTCCACCATAAATCCCCCAAGAGTGGCCGCTGATGATTTCGAGCTGAGGAGTTCACTCATCAATTTGGTGAAGGCCAACCCATTCCATGGCCTCCCCAATGAAGATCCCAACCGGCACCTTCGCCTATTCAACCAAGCATGTGAGACCTTTACAGCAAATGGTGCAACGCCCGATGCAATCAAGCTGCGATTATGTCCCTTCTCACTTGAAGGGAAGGCTTGGGAGTGGTTGGATTCTCTTCCATCAAGCTCCGCCATCAGCACTTTTGACCAACTTGCTAGCGTATTCTTGGCGAAGTACTTTCCTCCTAGCAAGTTGACGAGCCTCCGGAATCAAATTTCAACATTTGTCCAAGAGCCGGATGAGTCCCTCTATGAAGCATGGGAGAGGTTCAAGGACCTCTTACGTCGATGCCCCCACCATGGATTCGAACCTTGGGTTCCAATACACGCCTTCTACAACGGGGTGGATGACAACTTGAGGGCCAACATCTTGGCGGGGGCGGGAGGCAACATCATGTCCAAAACAGTGGCAGAACTTCAAACTTTGATTGAGGAGATGGCGATCAATATCTATCAGTGGTCAAAGCCCCGTTCCAAGAGGACAGGAGGTAAGTATGAAGTTGATGCTATTTCTATGTTGAATGCTAAGTTGGATGCCATGACTAAGAAGATGGATTTGTTGAATGTGAATGCTCCCCCTCCCCAACCATGTGCGTCGTGTTAATCATATGAGCATGAGACCTTGAATTGTCCTAGTGGGTTGGTTAGTAATGAATCGACCGAAGTGGTTAACTATGTTGGTAACCCTTCTAATAGGCAAAACTTTGACCCTTTTTCCAATACCTACAGTCCCGGTTTTAGGTTCCACCCGAACTTTTCTTACCGGAACAATAAACAAATGGGTCAACCCCAAGGACAAAGACAACCCCAAACACCTCCACCACAAGCTCCCCAAAAGCCTAACCTAGAGGCCATGATACAAGCTTTGATGTTGTCTCAACAACAACACCAACAACGGCAACTTGAGCATCAACAAAGACAAGATGAGGTGATAAAGGCCTTAGCTAAGAAAGTTGACCTTATGAGCACCCACACTCAAATGCTTGAGAATCAAATTGCTATACAAGCTAGTACCTCCACTACCCCTCCGGGAATGCTTCCCGAAAAGACCGTACCTAATCCTAAAGAATAATGTCAATCCATAACCTTAAGGAGCGGGACACAATTGGAGGGGCCTAAAGATCCTAGGATTGAGCATGTGGTGATTGATGTACCTAAAGATGTTGAAAATGATGTGATTGATGCTGAGAATGTTGTGATTGATGAGGAGCTGTCTCCGCCCTCCAAAGACTCTCTAATTGATGTTGATGTGCAAAAGGAGAAAGAGCCTCTTAATGACCCACCGAAAACTCCCCAAAGGATTTATACTCCACCCATGCCTTTCCCTCAAAGATTGGCTAAGGCTAAACTTGACAAACAATTTGGGAAGTTTTTGTAGGTCATCAAGAAGCTCGATATTAGCATACCATTCACCGAGGCCTTGTCTCAAATGCCCGCCTATGCCAAATTTTTGAAAGAAATTTTAAGCAACAAGAGAAGGCTAGAAGAGCATGAGTCAATGGCTTTGACTGACCATTGTAGCGCCGCGATCCAAAACAAGCTTCCTCCTAGGCTTAAGGATCCCGGTAGCTTCACCATTCCATGTGTTGTAGGGAACATTTTCATTGATCGTGCTTTGTGTGATTTGGGGTCAAGTGTGAACTTGATGCCCCTTTCTTTGTCTCAAAAACTTGGTATGGGTGAGCTGAAACCCACTACCATGTCCCTACAACTTGCTGACCGTTCTGTGAAATACCCCTTGGGTATACTTGAGGATGTCCCTATCAAGGTAAGTGACATCTTTGTGCCTGTTGACTTTGTGATACTTGATATGAATGAGGACTAGCGCACCCCAATCATTCTTGGAAGGCCTTTCTTGGCCATTTCGGGGTGTTGTGTTGATGTGAAAAATGGCAAGATGACTTTTGATGTGGGAAGTGATAAGATTGAGTTTAATGTGAATAAAGCTTCCAAAATTCCTTCTATTTTCGATGATTGTAACTTCGTTGATTCGATTGAGGGAATAGTTAGGGAATATGAGACTAACCATTGGCCAAGTGATGATCCACTTGAGCTATGTTTGCTGTTTTGTGACTATTTGTAGGATGACAACCCCGAGGTTGCAATTTGTGCTGAGTTGTTGGAAGCATCCCCAACATTTCCACCGGGGTTTGCCAAGATTGAGAAGCTGGAGATGGAAGAAGAGCCTACACATGCTGTGAAAAAGGCTCCGGAAGTGGAATTGAAGCCTCTTCCATCTTCTTTGAGGTATGAGTTTCTAGGCCCTAATTCCACATATCTTGTCATTGTGAATGCAAACTTAAACAAATCTGAAAATTCTGCTTTGTTGGAAGTTTTAAGATTGCATCGCAATGCCATATGATACACTCTTGATGACCTAAAGGGAATTCACCCTTCGTTTTGCATGCATCGCATCCTCATGGAGGAAAATCATAAGCCATCCATTGAGCATCAAAGGAGGCTTAACCCCACCATGAAAGATGTTGTGAAAAAAGAGGTTTTGAAACTGTTGAAGGCCGGTATTATGTACCTATCTCCGATAGTGAGTGGGTAAGCCTTGTCCATGTTGTGCCTAAAAAGGGGGGAATGACTGTTGTGAAAAATGATAAAAATGAATTGATCCCCACTAGAACGGTAACGGGTTGGCGAATGTGTATTGACTATAGGAAATTGAACAAATCCACCCGGAAAGACCACTTTCCCCTTCCTTTTGTAGACCAAATGCTAGAAAGACTTGCAAAGAATTCCCATTTTTGCTACCTAGATGGCTATTCCGGATTTTTCCAAATCCCGATTCACCCAAAAGACCAAGAGAAAACCACTTTTACTTGTCCTTATGGAACTTTTGCATATCGGAGAATGCCTTTCGGGTTGTGTAATGCACCCGCTACTTTTCAAAGATGTATGATGGCTATATTCTCCCAATTTATTGAGGACATAATGGAGGTTTTTATGGATGATTTTTCAGTTTATGGCACCTCATTTGAATATTGTTTAAATAACTTGAAAAAGGTGCTAAAATCGATGTGAAGAAGTTAAATTGGTCTTGAATTGGGAAAAGTGCCATTTTATGGTGCAAGAGGGGGTAGTTCTTGGTCATGTTGTTTCATCTAAGGGCATTGAAGTTGATAGAGCAAAGGTGGAGGTGATTGAAAAATTGCCGCCACCAAATTCTGTAAAAGGTGTGAGGAGTTTTCTTGGACATGGTGGTTTTTACCGGCGGTTCATAAAAGATTTTTCAAAAATTGCAAAACCTCTCACCCAATTGCTCATCAAAGATGTCCCCTTTGACTTTAATGAAGAATGTTTGAGTGCTTTTCTCAGGTTGAAGGAAGCTTTGGTCACCGCCCCCATCGTACAAGCACCAGATTGGGATTTGCCCTTTGAAGTGATGTGCGACGCAAGCGATCATGCGGTGGGGGCTGTTTTGGGGCAAAGGAAGGACAACAAGCCCTATGTGATTTACTATGCAAGCAATACGTTGGATGGAGCTCAAGTTAATTATGCCACCACCGAGAAAGAGTTCTTAGTGGTTGTCTTTGCTTTGGACAAATTCCGCTCCTATTTGATCAATTCCAAGGTGATTATTTTCACGGATCATGCTGCTCTACGGCACCTCTTGACTAAGGCGGATTCTAAGCCTCGCCTCACCCGATGGGTCCTCTTACTCCAAGAGTTTGACCTCGAGATCCGAGACAAACCGGGATTGCAAAATGTGGTAGCCGATCATCTTTCGAGATTGAAACTTGAGGCTCAAACCGATGATGATATTCCCATTGATGATTCCTTCCCACATGAACAACTCTTTGTTCTCGCTCATCAAGTCGCCCCTTGGTATGCGAATATGGTGAACTTCATTGTTAGTGGTGTACCTCCCCCGGAGATGTCATGGCAACAAAAGAAGAGGTTTCTTTCCGAGTTGAGGAGATATGTTTGGGAGGAGCCTCTACTTTACAAGCTTTGTGGGGATGGAGTGTATAGAAGATGCTTGCCGGAAGATGAAGTTCAAAGTGTGCTCCACCATTGTCATGCCACTACTTGTGGTGGTCATTTTAGCATCGACAACACCGTTGCAAAGGTGCTCCAAGCCGGGTTCTATTGGCCTACACTCTCTAAGGATGTGAGAAATTTTGTGCTCTCATGTGACAAGTGCCAAAGATCCGGGAGTATTTCCAAGAGGAATGAGATGCCCCAACATTACATTTTAGAGGTGGAACTCTTTGATGTGTGGGGGATAGACTTCATGGGTCCCTTCCCTCCTTCTCACAACAACATCTACATCTTGGTGGCAAGTAGATTATGTTTTGAAGTGGGTTGAGGCAATTCCAACACCCACCAATGATTCCAAGGTGGTGATTAAGTTCCTCAAGAAGATCTTTGCAAGATTTGGAACTCAAGGGGCCTTATTGAGTGATAATGGCACTCATTTTTACAATCGGGCTCTTGATGCTCTTCTAACCAAGTATGGGGTGACGCATCGAGCTGCTAGACCATATCATCCCAAAACTAGTGGCCAAGTGGAGCTCTCTAATCGGGAAATCAAGAGCATTTTGGAGAAGACGGTCAACCGTTGAAGGAAGGATTGGTCTCTTAAGTTAGATGATGCATTGTGGGCCTACCGAACCGCATACAAGACTCCATTGGGAACTACTCCGTACCGGTTAGTATATGGAAAAGCATGTCATTTGCCGGTTGAGTTGCAACACAAAGCTTTTTGGGTCGTTCAAACTCTCAACTTTGACCTTGCAAAAGTTGGAGAAAAGCGGATGTTGCAACTTCAAGAACTTGATGAATTCAGGTTGGAGGCCTATGATAGTGCCAAGTTATACAAGGAAAGGACTAAGCGATGGCATGGCAAGCACATTTTCAAGAAGAGATTTGAAGAAGGAGACCGAGTGTTGTTGTTCAATTCAAGGTTGAAATTCTTTCCGGGCAAGCTTAAGTCCCAATGGTCGGACCATTCCGGGTCTTGAAGGTTTTCCCTCATGGTGCGATTGAGATTTGTGGGGACGATTCCGAGCCATTCACGGTCAATGGGCATCGACTTAAGCCCTATTTGGTTGGTCAACCTCTTGAAGATCGCCAAAACTTCAACTTCACCGCTCCGACTGGCAAGAAGTCTATCCCCCACACATCAATCTCGAAGGTGAAATGTATGATCGTTATCTTGCTTTGAGCAAGCGTAAAGTTGTAGCCACTAGATATATGCATGAACCATTTTTTGCTTCGACTGGCATGTTAACTGATATTGAATGGTTGTTAAATCATTGTGGCATGTTGCGCTTTGCTCGTATGAGAGAACCTACTTATCGCAACCTGACCTTGGAGGTGCTTAGCACATTCGAAGTCGACTTGACCACCAGGGATGGTTTGATTAGTTTTAACATTGATGAGGAGACCCATTCCCTAACCTTGGCCGAATTTGCTAAGATATTTCAACTGCCTGTTATAACTGACAGAAGGAGGAGAGAGGTGCCTGATGATGATGTATGGAACCCCAAAGCCTTTTGGCAGTTCCTTACTACAAGGACTGATTATAATCCTCGTAAATCTAAGTGCACCGCCATCCGCAATCCGATTTTTCGGGTTATTCAGCGGATTTTATCCTTTGGAATGTTTGGTCGTGGTGATAGCATGAATGTTGCTTCTAAGGCTGAATTTTATGTGCTGTGGGGGATGTATTATGCCCGACCTGATGTTAACCCCGCTGCTCTTTTTGCTCTTCATTTAGAGAGATATGCTAGCCTGGGGAAAGGGGATATTGTTATGGGGGGGTCTACTCACTATATTAGCGAGACATTTTGGTTGGGACCCTGCTCGCCATCAGCGAGATTTAGTTGGTGGACCTTTGCTTTTGGATGCTAAGACCTTTTGTTCTATGAAAATGTGTACATTGGACGGGGCTGCTGTTTTGTGGCAGTACCCTAACAATGAGTTGATGTGGCTTCCCCATGATCATGTGTCCATCCAACATGTCCCTAACATCCTCTTTCTACCTCCTATGGACCCAAACCAGCCCGATCTTGAGGCTCCACTAGCCATCCGAGAGGATGGAGAGAGTGGTGACAGTAGCAATGATGAGCAAAGTGATGAGGGTGATGGTGAGCCTACCCTTGAAGAGAGGCTTAATGACCTCCAAATTTATTGTGAGCTTGAGTTTCAAGCCCTTCGGGACTCCCGAGGTAGGATTGAGCGTAGTCAAGATGAGATGCTTGCCTTGATGCGGTCCGTTCGTGATTGGCAGCTTAACCATACTTGCAACCCACACCCTCCTCCACCTCCATGATACCTCTCTATGACCTCTTTGTGTTTTCTTCCTTTGCTTCTCGGGTGAGGTTTTGCATTGCGGACAATGCTCGGTTTAAGCATGGGGGGATTTGTGTAAAAGTTTGTGGATATGTGTGTTTTGAGTCTTTTTCTTTTGTTTTGATTTGCTTTTCTTTATTTTTCTAGTTTAGTTTCACTTGTAAAAAGTTTTTAATTTCTTCTTTTCGTATTTTCTTTCGTTTTCTTATTTTCAGTTTTGAGTCTTGTAAAAAGTTTTTGAAAATCAGAAAAAAAATTAGAAAATCTGAAAACAATTAAAAAAAAAACTGTTTGATATAGGATTAGGCAAGATAGTTTTCTTTTGACTTGATTTGATCTTGTATAGCCCGTTTGTGAAAGACTGTGAATTGACACGAGTTGTGAAGCTAAATGTTGTGAGAATTGTGCTAGGATAATGAGACCGATTACTTTTGTCACTATTTTAAGTGTGAGTTGTGCATATGCATATCTTTTAAACTGGGTAATGATTGTTGAGCGCTACCCGTGAGTCCACATAAGCCTAAAAGAAAAGACTAATCATTTTTATTGGTCTTATTTCCATGAGTGACTCACCATTGTGGCATCCTCCTTCATTTACTTTGCATCTCCTTGAAATTGCTATGCGTTGTACATTGACAAGATGACAGAGGCATTAGGAATTGAACCCGCAAGCCTTGGCCACCCGTTTACATCAGAATATCCATAGTTAGCCCCCTTCTTGCCTTGACTATCTCTTTTCTTGAACCCACATTATAAGCCCTGGCCAATTATATAATTGCTACCCTTAAGCCATTGCTTGAAATGTTTTGAGTATGAAGTTGGGTTGATTGTGGTTACTTTGGTGGTTTGGTTTGTGATGGGGATTGGTTTGAGTTGTAAATATTGACTTGATTCCCCAAATTATGTACATTGAGGTTGTTGGGTGGAATTGGAAATTTGCCTAGTGAGTTGTATATAAGTGTGCTGTTTGTAAGTGTGTGTGTTTGTATCGATTCAAAGACAAAAAAAAAACAGAAAAAAACAGAAAAAATAGGAAAAAAAAAGTGTGAAAAAAAGAGAAAAAAATCGGAGAATTACGGAAAAATGAAAAAGAAGAGAATAAAGTGTTTGACATTTGGTTTCTTTTGTTTTGTTTTAAGGCAAGTTTCCAATTGTTTGTGGGGTTGATTTGGATTGATTATAAGTGGTGAGAGTGAATGTATGTTGAATAGGTGCGAAATAATTTCAAGCTTTTGCTTTTAGCTCCACATTTTCCCAAATATTATCCACTCCTTACCCTTAACCCTAGCCCCGTTACAACCCTTGAAAGTCCTCTTGATTGTCGTTGTTGCTTTGCAATTTGCGGTGGAGAGTTGAGATTCTTAGCAAATACGTGGTTGGTTATGGCTTTGGTTTGAGTATTTGAGCGAACTTTCAATGATTTTTCATATTTAAACACATGAGAGGAGTGTTTCCACATTCCCAAAAAGTGAGGTTGCTCTTCATTCTTACCTAGTTTCATGCTTCACATGTGCCTTCTTATCTCATTCGGTGATTAAGGGTGATTGGTTGAACTTGATGAGTACCATTCTTGAATCATTTGTCTTCATTTACTTGTGTAAATTGGCTTCTTTTTCACTCTTGGGCTGTACTTTAGATTAGATTGGGTTGATTGAATGTTCTATCATTGCCATCCTGCGGAGTTGTAATTAAATAAGTATTTTCGTTTCTTTTATTTTTACTTTTGAGTCTTTTTATTTTACTTTGAGTTCTTTGAGTCTTTTTGTCCCGTTTTCTTTTATTTTCTTTCATTTTCTTTCTTTGCCTTTTCTTTTGAGTTTGGACTTGCTTAGGGACAAGCAAGGACTAAGCATGGGGGATTTTGATAAGTGTTTCTTGTATATATAAAAACTTGGTTGTTTTGATGAGAATTTGGGGAATATTTGATTTGATTATATTATTTTATGCCCGAATTTCCCATATTACGCTTGGTTTGGAGTTTGGTGAGTTTTGTAGTTATATGCATATAGGACCAAGAAGTGAGAAGTTGGATCTCCCAAGGCCCAAACAATGGCCCAAAGAGCTCCTAGGCCCGAGATTGCAGTGACACGGGTGCCCAAAGAAGTGGCACGGGTCGTGTCTATGCCTAGAAAGTGTGGAATTTGATGCAGGGAGCTGACATGGGTAGTACCTAGGGGGGCACGGTCCGTGTCAGTAGGGGCACGGTCCGTGTCACCTGTGTCTCTTCATTTTCGACGGTTTTGAGTTGCAATTTGCCTATATTATGTTGATTCCGGCTGTTTATGGAGGCAATCATCATTCTACCATCCTCCATTCCATAACCTAATCCTAATCATATCCTTCATTCATCCATATTCCATCCACCATTGAAGATTGAGAGAAGATTGAAGATCGAAGAGCAATTTCAACATACTTTGAAGTGGAGGAGCAAAAGTCCTCCATTGGTGATTTCTAGCAAGATTGTTCTTCCCTTTGGTTTATTTCTCATTCTCTCATAGACTTTTATATGCTTTCTAGAGTAGATTTCAATTGCTTTGTTGCAAACATGAATAGTGAGTAGTTCTTTTAGTTTGGGGGATGAACCTTTGAAGTTGTTTGATGAATTGACTTTGTAGGATTGAATAGACATGAATTTAGTTTGTTTCAATCTTTTTGGTCTTTGAATTGAATTGTCATTGCTTTTGCTTGATCACCAATTGCAAGTAAATAGGTTGTTGAATGAAGTACCGAAAGGAGAACTTTGATTACCCAAAAACCTAGGCTAAACTTATTAAAATTGTCTGGACATAGAAGTTTTAATTAGGGTTCTTGTGATGATTAGATCTTTAACCTTGACTAAATCAAAATAACCACGAAAGTAGGTGCTTGGTTAGGCTTGTCAATTCGCTTTAGTGACAAAATCTCATTACGAAGCGTTTTATGCTATTATCAAACCTTGACTGTGCACATTAATGAAATGAATGTTCAATCCACATCGTTGATTCGTTACTTGACTTAGGTTTCATCCCCCAAATGCCTTTTTACCTTGATTAAATAAGAAAAGTTTGTGTGAATATTAGTTTGTTTAGTCCTTGATTGTGATTAGAATTAGAATTAGTTACTTCAAACCAAAAACGGATCGACTTAGCTATCAACTAGGAGGCTAGTTCAGTGCGTTGAAAGGAAAAGTCCCTGTGGGAACGACCTTGATTCATGCTACAATTTCACCCGTGCACTTGCGGCTTATCACTTTTTGTTTTTATTTTAAATTTTTATTTTATTTTTTTTAGGATTTTTAGATTTCTCGTAATTTTATTTTTCAACTTTTTAGGATCTTCAGAGGTGTCTTTTGTTTTTGTTTTTGTATTGAAGGAAATCTTGAAAAAAAATGAAAAAAAATAGTAAAAAAACAGAGAAAAAAAAAAGAGAGAGTTGAAAAAAATAAATGAGTGAAAAGATTTTGAGTGGAAAAGGATAGATTGTAAAACAATGAGTGAAATCTAAGCGGAAAAACGTTTTATTGAGAGTTGAGGGAGTTGGTGGGGTTCGAACTCGAGACATAGAAGGTGAATGGAGGTGGCACGGGTGGTGTCAGCTGAGGCACGGTCCGTGCACCCCTCCAGCAACTCAAAAAATTTTCAGGTAAGTGAGGCACGGTCCGTGCCTGATTCGAAAAAAAATTTCTTTTTTTTCTTTTTTCTCTCTTTCTTGTTTCGGTTCGTGTCCCCTTTGAACCAGCACACCCCTCTGCTCCCTTTTCTCCATTCTCCATCCCTTTTCTCGCCTCTCCCCAACCACAAACCACACTACTTTCCTTTTCTGGCACCTGCTTCGGCCTGCTCAACGCCGGTCGCCGGCGCCGCTTCTCCCCTTTGAACCGCGACCACTGCCACTTCACACCCACCATAGCGCCGACCCCACCTAAACCCTAACCGCCATTGTTGCCCACTCCAAGCTCTCAACTTTCTTCATTTTTCTCTTGTAAAAAGATGGTTCGGGGTCGAGGTTAAGTTCAAGAGGAACCACCTTCGAAGAGGAGGAAAGCTGATGGAGGCAAGGGCAGGGATAAAGGTGCGCGTTCTTCACGGCAAAACTGAGGTAACAATCCCTTCAATCTAGAGGGTGATATGTATGATCGTTATCTTGCTTTAAGAAAACGTAAAGTTGTGGCCACTAGATACATCCATGCACCATTTTTGGAGTCGACTGACATGTTAGCTGATGTAGAATGGTTATTAAATAGATGTCGCATGTTGCGCTTTGCTCGAATGAGAGAACCGACATATAAAAACCTGACCTTGAAGGTGCTTAGCACATTCGAAGTTGACTTGACCACTACGGATTGATTGATTAGCTTTAACGTTGATGAGGAGACCCATTCCCTGACCTTGGTAGAATTTGCTGACATTTATAACCTGCCTATTATTACTGATCGAGGGAAGAGAGAGGTGTCTGTTGACGATGAATGGAACCCCAAAGCCTTTTGGCAGTTCCTTACCACAAGGACTGACTATAAGCCCCGCAAATCAAAGTGCACCGCCATCCGCAATATGACTTTTCGGGTTACTCAGCGGATTTTGTCATGTGGTATGTTTGGACGAGGTGATAGTATGAATGTGGCTTCTAAAGCTGAATTTTAAGTACTGTGGGGGATGTATTATGCTCGACCTGATGTTAACCCCACTGCACTTTTTGCTCTTCATTTAGAGAGACATGCTAGCCTCGGGAAAGGGGATATTGTTATGGGGGGGTTTACTCACTGTGTTAGCGCAACATTTTGGTTGGGACCCTGCTCGCCATCAGCGAGATTTGGTTGGTGGACCTTTGCCTTTGGATGCTAAGACTTTTTGTGCTATGAAAATGTGTGCATTGGACGGGGACGCTGTTTTGTGGCGGTATCCTAACAATGAATTGATGAGACTTCCCCATGATAATGTGTCCATCCAACTTGTCCCTAACATTCTCTTTCTACCACTTTTAGACCCAAACCTACCCGCTCTTGAGGCTCCACTTGCCATCCGAGAGTATGGAGAGGATGGTGACAGTAGCGATGATGAGCCAAATGATGAGGGTATTAGTGAGCCTACCTTTGAAGAGAGGCTTAATGACCTACAAGTCTATTGTGAGTTTGAGTTTCAAGCCCTTCGGGACTCCCAAGGTCGAATTGAGCGCAGACAAGATGAAATGCTTGCTTTAATGCGTTCCGTACGTGATTGGCAACTTAATCATACCTGCAACCCATCCCCACCTCCCCCTCCGTGATGCCTCTCTGTGATTTTCTTGTATTCCCCTCCTTTGCTTCTTGTGTTATGTTTTGCATTGCGGACAATGCTAGGTTCAAGCATTGGGGGGGGGGGGGGATTTTCTTATCAGTCTTTGTGTATATGTGTGTTTTGAGTATTTTTTTTTTGTTTTGATTTCCTTTTCTTTGTTTTTCTAGTTTAGTTTCACTTGTAAAAATTGCATCCACCTAGGTGCATTAGTTAGATTTGCATGTAGATTTTCTTTTCTTCTTTTTTGTAGTTTGTCTTAGTTTCATATTTTCTTATTTTCATTTTGAGCCTTGTAAAAAAATTGAAAAAATGAAAAAGAAAAAAATCAGAAAAAATTAGAAAATCTGGAAAAATAGAAAAAAAATTGTTAGTTAAAGGATTCGGCGAGATAGCTTTCTTTTGACTTCATTTGATCTTGTACAGCCCGTTTATGAAGGATTGAGAATTGACACGAGTTGTCAAGCTAAATGTTGTGAGAATTGTGCTAGGAAAATGAGACCGATTGCCTTTGTCACTATTTTAAGAGTGAGTTGTGCATTTGTATATCTTTTTAAACTGGGTAATGATTGTTGAGCGTTACCCGTGAGACCACATAAGCCCAAAAGAAAAGAGTAATCATTTTTATTGGTCTTATTCCCATGAGTGACTCACCATTGTGGCATCCTCATATTTGCTTTCCATCTCCTTGAAATTGTCATGCATTGTACTTTAACAAGATGACGGAGGCATTAGGAATGAACCCGCAAGCCTTGGCCACCCGTTTATATCAGAATATCCGTAGTTAGCCCCTTCTTGCCCTTGACCATTTCTTTTCTTGATAACCCGCATTATAAGCCCTGGCCGATTACATAAATCCTACCATCAAGCTATTGCTTGAAATGTTTTGAGTATGAAGTTGGGTTGATTGTGGTTACTTTTGTGGTTTGGTTTGTGGTGGGGATTGGTTTGAATTGTAAATATTGGTTTGATTCCCCAATTGTGTATATTGAGGTTGTGGAATTGAAACTTGCCTAGTGTTTACTATATAAGTGTGTATTTCAATCAAGAAAGAAAAAAAGAAAAAAAACAGAGAAAAAATCAGAAAAAGTGTGAAAAAAAAGAAAAAAAAATCGGAAAATTTTGGGATAATGAAAAAAGAGAATAAAGTGTTTGGCATTGTGTTTCTTTTATTTTGAGGCAAGTTCCCGATTGATTGTGGGGATGATTTGGTTTAATTTTAAGTGGTGAGAGTGAATGAATATTGAATTGGTGCGAATTAGTTTCAAGCTTTGGCTTTTAGCTCCACATTTCCCAAATATTTTTCACTTCTTACCCTTAACCCTAGCCCCGTTACAATCCTTGAAAGTCCTCTTGATTGTCATTGTTGCATTGCATATTCGCGATGGAGAGTTGAGATTCTTAGCAAGTACGTGGTTGGTTGTCGCTATGGTTAGAGTATTGAGAGAACCAGCATTTTATTATGTTCAAACACATGAGCGGAGTGTTTACCGTGTGAGGTTTGCTCTCAATCTTACCTAGTTTCATGCTTAACATGTGCATACCTATCTCATCGGTGAATGAGGCTGATTGGTTGAACTTGATGAGTGTCATTCTTGTGCAATTTGTCTTCATTTACTCGTGTAAATTGGCTTTCTCTTCACTCTTGGGTTGTACTATAGATTAGATTGGGTTGATTGAATGTTCTATCAATGCCATCCTGAGGAGTTGTAATTAAATAAATATTTTCGTTTTCTTTTTACTTTTGGGTCTTTTTAATTTTACTTTGAGTTCTTTGAGTCTTTTTGTCCTGGTTTCTTTTATTTTCTTTTATTTTCTTTCTTTTCCTTTTCTTTTGAGTCTGGACTTGTTTAGGGACAAGCAAGGACTAAGCATGGGGGATTTTGATAAGTGCTTCTTGCATATATGAAAACTTGGTTGTTTTGATGAGAATTTGGGGGATATTTGTCATGATTATATTACTTTATACCCAAATTTCCCATATTACGCTTGGTTTGGAGTTTGGTGAGTTTTGTAGGGAATTTGTGAAGAATCGATGTAAACCGAGCTAAAATTCAAGTATAGACCCAAGTTATGAGCATAAAGGACCAAGAAGTGAGAATTTGGATCACCCAAGGCCTAAACAGTGGCCCAAAGTACTCCTAGGCCCGAGATAGAAGTGACACGGGTGCTCAAGACAAGGGCATGGGTCGTATCCGCTCCCAGAGCGTGAGAAAATGGGAGCAGCGCAGTGGCACGGTCCGTGTCAGTCGGGGGCACGATCTGTGTCACCTCTGGCGTGGTCCGTGCTGCCTGCGTCTTATCATTTCCGGCGGTTACAAGTTGTAATTTGCCTATATCATGATGTTTCCGGCTGTTTATGGAGGCAATCATCATTCTACAATCCTCCACTCCATAACCTAACCCTAATCCATCTCCTTCATCATCCATAATCCATCCACCATTGAAAATTGAGAGAAGATTGAAGATCGAAGAGCAATTCCAATACATTTTGAAGTGGAGGAGCAAAAGTCCTCCATTGTTGATTCCTAGTAAGATTGTTCTTCCTTTTGGTTTATTTCTCATTCTCTCATAGACTTTCACATGCTTTCTAGAATAGATTTCATTTGCTTTGTAGTTTCAAACAGGAGTAGTGAGTAGTTCTTTTTAGTTTGGGGGATGAACCTTTGAAGTTGATTGATTAATTGACTTTGTTGGATTGATTAATCATGAATTTAGTTTGTTTCAATCTATTTGGCTTTTGAATTGAATTGATATTGCTTTTGCTTGATCATTAATTGCATGTAAATAGGTTGTTGAACGAAGTACCGAAAGGAGAAGTTTGATATCCCGAAAACCTAGGCTAAACTAATTAAAAATTATCTAGACATAGAAGTTTTTAATTACGGTTTTGTGATAATTAGTTCTTTAACCTAGATTTAATCAAAATAACCACGAAAGTAGGTGTTTGGTTAGTCTTGGCAATTCGCTCTAGTGACAAAATCTCATTGCGAAGTATTCTATGCAATTATCGAACCTTGATTGTGCAAACTAATGAAATGAATGTCTAATCCACATTGTTGATTCGTTACTTGACTTAGGTATTGTCCCCTTAACGTATTTTTATATTGATTAATCCAGGAAGGTTTGTGTGAATATTAGCTTGTTTTGACCTTTTCAGTGATAGAAATAGATATAGTTGTTTCAAACAAAACCCGATCGACTTAGCAATCAACTAGGAGGCTAGTTCGGTGCGTTGAAAGGAAAAGTCCCTGTGGGAACGACCTTGATACATGCTACAATTTCACCCGTGCACTTGCGGCCTATCAAGTTTTTGGCGCCGTTGCCCGGGACTTTGTCCCTTGCCAGCCAATGAACGAATACCCTAAGGTTGCCTAAGTCATTTATTTTCTGTTTTGATTTTCCTTGGTGTTTTGGTTTTGTCTTGCCAGGTTTACTCTACGTGCATGCAAAAAGCTCAACTCTTTGAGTTTGATCCTGAAATCGAAAGAACTTTCACTCCAGGCGGAAGAAGCAAAAGTTAGAGCATGCCCGAAGAAGATAAGAAGAAAACTCCAAGCAAAAAAACGCCATGTCTGGTGGCGGCGGTGGCGATGGCGAGCCTAGAGTCACCCTTGGCTCATATGTGATGCCCAATGTCACAAATCAACCCTCCGCCATAACTCCTCCAAATGTGGCCGCTATCGATTTCGAGCTGAGGAGTTCACTCATCAATTTGGTGAAGGCCAGCCCATTCCATCCTTCCCAATGAAGGTCCCAACCGGCACCTTCGCCTATTCAATCAAGCATGTGAGACTTTTAAGGCAAATGGTGCAACGCCCGATGCAATCAAGCTGCGATTGTTTCCCTTCTCACTTGAAGGGAAGGCTTGGGAGTGGTTGGACTCTCTTCCATCAAGCTCCGCCATCACTACTTTTGACCAACTTGCTAGCGTATTCTTGGCGAAGTACTTTCCTCCTTGCAAGTTGACGAGCCTCCGGAATCAAATTTCAACATTTGTCCAAGAGCCGGATGAGTCCCTCTATGAAGCATAGGAGAGGTTCAAAGACCTCTTACGTCAATGCCCCCACCATGGATTCGAACCATGAGTCTCGATACAAGCCTTCTACAACGGGGTGGATGACAATTTGAGGGCCAACATCTTGGCGGCGGCGGGAGGCAACATCATGTCCAAAACAGTGGCGGAACTTCAAACTTTGATTGAGGAAATGGCGATCAATAGCTACCAGTGGTCAAAGCCCTGTTCCAAGAGGACGGGAGGTAAGTATGATGTTGATGCTATTTCTATGTTGAATGTTAAGATGGATTGTCATGACTCTGCTGGAGTCAACAACAGATGCGTGACTGGAGCAATTTACAATTATACAATGCAGTTAGCATCAGCTTGTCATAACCCTACTTCTGAGTCCAGATGTATGCCTCACTACATTTTCCCTCTTTCTTTTTGTTCGAGAATGGAAATTTATTCATTATTTGTTTGTCACAGATAACTTGAATGAGGCGCTTATGTTTCTGGCCCATTTTATTGGCGATGTTCATCAAGTTACTGCATATATAATGCTTCAAGGATTTAACTACACTACTCTTCTTGTATCTTTTTCCTTTTCTCTGAAATAATTCTTCTAGACTTCCCTTGTTATCTGACAATATTCTGTGACATTTTGTTGCGAAAATAAGTCAAACTCGGGCTGTTTTCCAAGCAAACCCGATATCCATCCTATTTGTCACCTCTATATTCCTTTTGCTCCTTTTTCTTTCGTGATTTCTCTCATCTCTTTGTCCAAGTAAACCATCAATAATTTGTTTGTTTGTTGATTACTATAGTTTTGGGATTATGAAGTTAATATGGTTTAGTTTCTTCTATCTACAACCTCTACATACTGGTTTTGTTGGAGATCTAGGTGGAAACAAGATCAATGTTACTTGGTTCACCAAGAATGTCAACTTGCACTATGTATGTATCTGTGTGTGTGCGCATATATATATATATATATATATATATATATATATATATATATATATATATATATATATATATATATACAATTATTATCTTATTCCTTTATTTAAGATTGAAAGACACCCTAGAGGAGAGGGGGGGAGGGGTAAATAGGGTTATAAAAAATTCTGCACACTTTAGGATAAGGACGCTAATCTCTCATCTTGCCCTTGGTCAAGATTCAATACACAATATAACAAAAAGCTTTCTTTTTATTGAATTCAAATGCTAACTTCATTACAATGATTAAAAGAACAAAAACCTCAACAACTCAAGGATTGAGGACCTTGAAGCAGCTTAAAAGGAGGAAATCACCAATCCCAGTTGGAGGAGATCAGCATTACAGTGACAATCACCAATCACGTTGGTGATGCTTAATCTCATAGAGGAAAAGTGATGTTTTCTTTGTTACAGACAATTCTTTTTTCTCGCCAGAACACTTTTCTGGCTACACAAAGACCATCACCAAACACTACTGGCTACAACTCAAAAATCACTACATAGATTTCCTACACACTTCTTGATTTCTTTACTTAGAATTGAATGAATATGCCGTTTGGGGCTAGATCCTGTTGAGGAAGCCACTTTTCACGTCCATCTGGAATAATTTGAGCTCCTTCGCTGAAGCGTAGGCCAGAAGTATCCTGACGGCCTTTAGACGAGTAATAGAGGCAAATGTTTCTTCATAGTTGGATGCCTTATTGATTGTAACCATTAGCACTAATCTGGCTTGTTCCTTGTAATTGTTCCATTTCATCTAGTTTATTTCGGAATACCTATTTTACCATGATAACTGGGGTGATGGTGAGGACGAGGAACTAAGGTCCACCCTTGGCTCCTGTCAAACTAGTTGAGCTCTTCTTGCATAACAGTAATCTAGTTTGAGTCTAGGAGAGCCTCATGATGACTTTTGGTTCTATCTTCGAGACAAAGGCATGAAAAGTATAAAAGTTTCTTAAGGAGGACCTTGATTGTATACGTGAATTCGGATTAGAGAGGAGGTTGTCTGCTTGGTGAGCAAGTTTGAATATGTATGTATGCGTGTCCTCGTATGATGCTGGGACCTGATTTTCCGGAATTTGGTCTTGATTTGTTTCAGTTCGTTGTCCTCTATCGTGAGGAAGCTCTACTTCAGGTTGCTTAGGTTATGGGTGAATATTTTGGTCCTCAGGATGAAACCTTTGGAAGGTTTAAGGTCTTGCTGGTTCTGAATCTTCATCATCACTATAGTTCAATAGTAATCTAAAATATATGTTGGAACTAGAAATTAGAAACAAGTCATTTATCTCATCAAATATTACATGGATACTTTCTTCAATAGTCTTAGTTGACTTGTTTTATACACGATATGCCTAGGGGTGGCAATAATACCCGTACCCGCGGGTACTCGCTCGTACCCGACCCTGGAAAAATGGGAATAGGTACTTTTTTTTTTTTAAAATGCGGGTACGGGTATGAGTCAGATACAGGTACGGATACAGAGGAGGACCCAGTGGGTACTCGACCCGCACTTAAAAAACCTACACAATGCTCACATACGCAGTCCATACTCCACGTCTAATTGGACTTAGCCTAGTCTGTTTCACGCTTTCAACCCATACTTTTGGGAAAAAAAAACCATGAAAACCACTATCAATATTATTACACTACATCTAAATTTGAAAGTTAGTACACTTCCTTCTTCCTTTTTCCATTTTCGTTGTTATCAACATGCTAGCTTAGAATTCCTTCAAATTCCTCCACTCGCACTTAAACAGGCCCTATAATTATAGTTACAGTACCCGAGTACGATACGTAAATTTGTGCATATGGGTATAAAATGGGTGGTATATTTTAATCTTTATTTATACCCGAATAGTACCCATTATACCCCTATACCCGGTGGGTACGGGTACGGGTACTAATCTTTAGTAACCGCTAAATATGGGTATGGTTAAGGATTGATTTTGAAAACGGGTACGGGTAAGGGTACGACTCTACAGGGGCGGAGCCAGAATGTTATATAGGGTGAGCCATAGTAGGTAAATCTTATATTTATAGTTTTTAAAATTAAACATTTACGAACAACGTTGGATAAGTAAAAGAACTAAATTAAAGGAAAATTTACTTATCGATGAGGCGCGAGAACAAATAAATTAATCTTATTGAGAAAAATTTATTCATATAATTGATATTATTCTTAAAAAAATATTTATAATTAAATTAAATTGCTTTATAAAGAGTTGAATGAATGAATGAATGAATGAATGAATGAATGAATGAATGAATGAATGAATGAATGAATGAATGAATGAAGCTTTCTAAGAATAATGTAAAATAGAAGTAATAATGAATGAATGAATGAATGAATAGGAAATGCAAAAGTAATTTTTAAAATTAAAATAAAAAGTAAAAATGAAAAAAGAAAAAAAACTGGATTAAAAGATCTCGGGTTTGCACTTGGCAAACGAATAAAAAGAAACACGTAGCTCCTCGGATTCGAATTTGCTACTACAAGGCGTAATATTGTGCTAAACTAATAGTCTGAAACCAGTATGCCAATGCTATAATCATGTCCATTAACTCAAACTAATAATAGATGTTTTAAACGATAGCTTGGGTCGTGGCACACCCTAGCCCCCTGGATCCGCCCATGCGGCTCTACCCGCCCCGAACCTGACCCATCTCTATCTCTAGATATGCCTTGTCGAGGAGTATCCAACAAAAACGCATACCTCACTGTAGGCCCCAAATTTGTTTAAATATTTCTTACCATTGTTATGAATATGACATTTGCATCCATTGACATTGAGGAGGCTAATGTTTAGTGTTTTCCCATTGAACAGTTCATAGGGTGTCCTTTTCAGGATGGTTTTGATGGTGCACTGGTTGAGGATGTAGTTACCGGCACAGATGATTTCTGCCATAAGAATAATGAGAGGATATTTTCGTAGGTGATGGTTCCTTCCACTTCCTTCTAGTGTCTTGGTCTTCCGTTCTACCACACCATTCTACCTAGTTGTTTTGGGATCGGAGAAGTTGTGTGAAATTTTCATCTCATTGCAGAATTTTTCGAATATATCTTTATTTTTGAACTCTCTTCCATGGTCAATCTTTATAGAGATTACTGAGTTGTCTGTGAGGACTTTGCGCTGCTTGTACAACTTGGAGAATTCGTCAAATGCTTTTGTCTTGTTCTTCAAAAAGAATACCTAGGTAAATCTTGAAAAGTCATCGATTACAACAAATATGTACATGAATTGCCTCCTAGGCTCTTGTAAGGGATGGGCCTGCATAGATCTATGTGGAGGAGTTCAAGACACTTGGTCGTGGTGACTGCTTTTATGGGTTTAAAGGAGGATCTGGTTTGTTTACCTTGTGTACATGCATCACACTCCCTATTTCTGTCAAATTTGTGAGATGGGAGACCTCTTATAAGGTCTAATTGACTCAACTTATGAAGTGTTCTCATGTTGACATGACCTAGTCATCAGTGTCAAAGCCAAGCATCCTTGGATGTTGCCTTAATGCATGTGAGGTCCTTATATAGGTCATTGTGAGTCTTGAGGCATACTTGTAGCAGAGGACACTACACCTTCCTTTGTTCTTGGCGTATTATTGAGGGGGCAAATTATTTCGCTTTCTTAGGGACCCAGACTTGTCTGGTTCTTTTGGGACTAGGTTGTTTTTCTTGGGTTTTTGATAAGGCCTTGGACTTCTCCCTCAGTGGAGGACATTTCTCTTTGGTTGAGCAAGAGGAGTTGATAGAACATAACAAGGCCTTTATTTTTGCAGGGATGTGATAGTGACCTCTTCGTTTGTCAGCTTGGTGAGGTCCTTGTAATAGTCTTTCACCTCGAATCTAAGTCTAATGTTCTTAGCCACTAGTTGCCCATTTATTGCATTGAAGTTATCGACGGTTCTACCAAGGTGATTTGAGAGTTTGGTAAGTTGTTTCACTTTGTTGACTAATGTTTGTGAGTAGTTAAAGAGTTGGAGCAGTTCATGTGCAAGTGAGTTTCAGAAAGGGAGTGGAGTTTGTCGATGGTTACCGCTTCATTTCCTGAGGATTGTCCCTCATTTTCATCGATTTCAGCAATTAGGCACACACTCGCGATTTCCTCATATTCGCTTCCACTTTCTCTACTGTCGTTATCACTTCATGATGCGATCATTGCCTCTCGGTTTGGTTTTTTGTGCTTGGTGTTTCTTTTATCCTTGTTGGTCCTTGCATAAGGACATTCCTTGACCAAGTGATATGCACTGCCTCACCCAAAACAGTTGAAGGAGTCAGATTCGTCCTTAGAAGAGCTTTTACCTTTTTGGGGTGATCTCCTATTTGGGGAGTCTTTTTGTTCGGTTGTAATTTTTTTGGTTTTTAGTAGGGGTTGTCGGTCCGTAGGGATGGGTGTTAGGCTTGATTGAGGTAATCGATTTGCGTTGGGGTTTTTCACAAGTGAGGAAAGCGGTAAATTATGTAAATTAAGCAATAAACTAACCAAGACATGATAATAATCAAGGAAGCAATAAAAGATGAAAGCAATTAAGAACAAGAAATAAGAAAGCAATAAAAAGCAATGTAATAGAAAGCAATAAAACTAATAATGAAATTAGGCACAAGAGATTATACCTTTGATGATCTAAACTTCAAATCTTCAATCTACCTTTGCGATTTCCCCCGAACAAACAAGAAATTGTGGATTGGATTACCAAGGATCCCCCAAATTCTCACTAGGAAGTAGAATTGGAATTCCTTGACCCTCCTCACCACTAAAAGATGGATTTGATTTGGCTAACCCTAGAAAGCTTTTGAAATCAACATCAATGGAGAATAGAGAGAGAGAGAGAGAGAGAGAGAGAGAGAGAGAGAAAGCTTGTAAACTTCAATGAGATTACTTGAAAGAAGAGTTTAATAACAATTGCAAGAAGACTTAAAGAAAGCTTGAAGAACAATGGAGAAAACTTGAAGAACAATTAAAGAAAGCAATTGAAGAAAGCAATTAAATCTAATCTAATCCTACTCCTAAAACTTAAATAAAAGCTAAGCTAAAAGATAAAAACTAAGATAATTAGTTCTGAATTACATTGGGTATTTATAGAAGAAGGAGAACGAAACCTAAAACTCTAAAACTAACTCAGAAAAACGCGCATCAGCTTCGCAGATTTCCGCAGAACTTTGGGTGACTCGGGCGAGTCAATAAGTGACTTGGGCGAGTCAGTGTTCTATCCCGCTCCCTTGGCCTATGTCTTTGTTGCCCCAGAAGCCTGACTCGGGCGAGTCAGAAGATGACTCGGGCGAGTCACTGTTTTGGGCAGCTTTTCCCTACCGACTTCAAACGCGCATAACTTCTACATTTGAACTCCGTTTTAGACCCATAAGATATCGATGGAAAGCTCTCGATGTGTACTTTAAGCTCCCAAAATTTCAGACCAATCGGAGTTGTAACGAAGGAGTTATGACCCAAAGAGTGAAGGCACACGTATTTCAAACATTTGAGTTTGTACCGTTCCCTTGTTTTGCGCCAATCTTGACATGGAATTTCCGGCTTCGGTTTCGCCTCGGCTCTCGGCTCGGCTTGTCTTAGTTCTCGGCTCGGGTTGAATTGGTTTGACTTGGGAAATCGCTCGGGATTCCCTAAAAACCTTCAATTAAGCCCAAACTTCTTCTAACTTCTTATTTTCCTACAAAACACCAAATCACTATATCTAATATATACAAAGGGCTAAAATAAACACAAACACCCTATAAAGGAGATAAAATTCAGCTCGGAATGAGACCGAACACTTTTACATATCCCTTGAAGGTTGGATTTTTCTTGTAGAGTTTCTTGAAGCCTCGAGCAAGCATGGCTAAGGTTTCTTCTTCTTCATCTTCTAATTCATCATTAGAGTCCTTGCTTGCTTTTAATGCAACGCTTTTTCATTTCATGTGGTCAAGGAGGTGTATTTAATGAGCCAACAATTTTCCGACAAGTTCCTCAAGTTGTAGTGTCTTGAGGTTATGGGATTCTTCAATCGCTGTTACTTTTGGTCCCCATTTTTTTCAGGCAAGCATCTGAGGACTTTGCTAACTTTCTCCTTATTAGAATAGATCTTTTTGAGTGATTTGAGCTTGTTGATGATATTACTGAATCTCTTGAACATGCTTTCAATTGACTCGTTCTCCTCCATTTTGAATGCTTCATATTTCTAGACAAGTATGTCAACCTTGGTTTTCTTGACTTGATTGCTTCCTTTGTAAGTCGTTACCAGAGAGTCCCAAACTCACTTAGCTGAATCAAAAGCATACACTCTTTCAAATTCGTTATAGTCAAGGTTGCAAAATAATAAATTTAGGGCTCGAGTATTTTTTTTCCTCAATAGTTCCTTTTTTATTTTTTTGCCTCAGTGCACTTTGCTCTTCTTTTAGAACTATGGTTCCCTCAATTGTTTTCGTGGTTGGCATGAGATAGTCTCCAACCTCTAAGACGTTCCACAGATCCTCATCTTGATCCTTGAGGAAGACTTCCATCTGCCTTTTCCAATTTCTGTAGTTTGACCCCATGAGTAGAGGGGGTCTGGTCCATGAGCATCCTTGACCGATCTCACTGGTGCTAACCCCGGCCATGATCTTTACCACAGAGCAGTTAGTCTCTTGATTTGAGTTGATCTACTCTAATACCACTTACAAGAACTGTAGGGAGGAATAGGGTTATAAAAAATTCTGCACACTTTTGAACAAGGACGTTAGTTTCTTATGTTGACCTTGGTCACCTCCAATTGGGATAGGTGATTTCCTCCCTCCAAGCTGCTTCAAGGTCCTTAATCCTTGAACTGTTAAGGATTTTTGTTGGTGATGCTTAGCAACAGTGATGTTTCCTCTATAACAAACAATTCTTTTCTCTCGACATAACACTTTTCTAGTTACACAAAGATCCTCACCAAACACTATGTGCTAAAACTCATAAATCACTACACAAATTTCCTACACACTTCTCAATTTCTTCACTTGGATCAAATGAATATGTCATTTGGGGCTGAGGGTGACTTTATTGTCTCATGTGTTGATTTTCTTTCTTTTCCGGGACCTGACAATTTGCTTTAGCGGCTACTTCGTTATTTAAGAACTTCATGATTTTCCCATATGTGATTTTCTGATTTCCTTCCAGATTTTGTGCTTGGAAACCTTTGATTCCCTCAATCTCGGATTTCTGTGAGAAATGTTTCCTATAAGATTCATATCCAAAGATAATGTCAATCATAAAGACAAGTTTTGATACAATGGAACACAATATACTTTCCTTTCTTGGTACGACAATGTTTTCGATTTACAACAAAACATCTTGGAGGTCCTTGGGAGTATGTGTGATGATGACATTTCTCCAGATTGGAGTGAGCCCATTGTGGCAGCATACAATGAGGACCTTGTACCTGCGTAGGGGGTTTCTACAAAGATTATTTGCTTTGTTTCTTTTTTTCCATTGCTGATTAATCTGACCTTGAAATAGTTCTGGTCTAAGCAATGTCAAACATAAAGACAATGTTCCGTTATATATGCACACGTTACAAAAAAATCAAGTCCAAGTCTAATTTGAAAAAGATAATGTATAGAATCAAAAAAAAATTCTAAGACCCATCTAATTTTAAGTAGAACCCAACAGACTAGTGAAATAATGTCAAATTGGATTCGGACAATAGGAACAAGGATCACTTCTTACTTTAGAAATTGTTTGTATCTGGTTATAAGTATGGGATTCAACAATACTTGACACTGCAGTCTACACATTCTATGGTTCAAATCTGACTGCATTTATAGAAGCCATTCAAAATAATATTACGGCACCCTTTCCCTCTTCTATTAATTGAATTTTGAGTATGATTCATATTATAACCTATGAACATCACAAAATATCTCCCACTCTTCATGCTGCACTTGTCATTATGCAAGCTTTCAAAGTTGAGAGACATTTGTCAAAATCAACTATTCATTCAGGTTGGTCTCTAAATTAAAAAGGACTAGCTTTTCTCTTAAGAAGTGTTGGGCTCCTGGCATGAATGTTGAATGCTCTTTGATCACCAAAAAAAGAAGAGAAAAGATGTATAGTTTAGTATCAATGAAACTTATAGCTATGCTATGTTAACAAGTGTTTTGTCATTTTACTTTCACACATGTTCAGGAAAATTATAAGTCTGATTACACCAGCTCGTGGTCACTAGCATGTGAATCAAGCCACACAATTTGTCCTGATCTGTAAGTTTCCTTGCATTGTTTGTTTTTCATGCATCCCCCCCCCCCCCACCCTAAAAAAAATGAAATATCTAAGAAAGATTTAGATATGTACATAAAGGTTAGGATTTACTTACCATTAATCTTGGGGAAATTGAACTAATGAACCCAAGAATTCTCAGTCGATAATGTGTGATCTGTTACTCTAGATCCAGCTCCTTTAACTAAAAGATAATATTAACTCAAACAAAAACTCAAAGGGCCTCTAGTCATGTGGAAATTAATTTGAGGACCTCTTTTATGAAGAAGTTATTTTCTTTTCTAACAAAAACTAATTAAAGCGGCATTAACTTTTTACAATTATAGAGAATGACCTAAAACAAGGACCTTCTAGCAATAATATGTTTTTTTGAGGTTTTTGCGCTAAAATAATAAAATAAGCACTTTTTAATGACTTTAATGGTAATAGTTATTACAATCTACTGCTTATAGTTTAAAAATTATATTTTTCGTGGTTATAGGCCTATCATACTTAATAAAATTAATTAAGTTTAATTAAAGAGTTTTGACTATTAGCTGAATTTAGTTGCGTTGGACCTTTGACGTTCTTCAGCGTGCAGTTAACAGAGATGACTAATCTCAACCCTGCCAACCGTAGACTAGGCACAACACGTACATATCTGTTTTGTTTATTACCTCATACCAGTCACTAATTAAGTATGTTTAATTTATAAAGGATAGTAGGATTATCAAGGGATTACAATATTTAAGACATAAAGTTCAATTAAATAACACTCCATAATGGGATACTTCTTTTTATTGAAAGCTTTAAAGTGAAATATTAAAATGGAATGGTTTAAAAGGATTTTGACTTCTAAGATCATTAGAGATACTTGCTTATGGAGAAATGGTAGCTCCCTATTTTTCTTTGTGCTAAAAAATACTCAAATGAGAGTGCCTTCTTCACATATATCCTTCCCCTTATATGGAGGAATTCTACACGCATTGGATGCCCTAATATCTTTTGTACAAAAATTATTACAAGATGTAGGACAAGACACATATCAATAGTACAAATTTTAAATAATTTACACAATTTTTGATAGTGCTATATATGGAAGTATCTTTTGCAGTTGCGGGCATTTAGAAGCTTCCTTATGCTTCGTCTAGGCATAAGGTATGCGGAATGAAATTTTTTTTCTTTATCAAATCCATTTGATTGTATCTGTCAAAGATTTCTTGAATTTAGATTTCCCTTTAACAGATAAGAATTCTCCAACTCCCATCTATAGCAGATATTCATACGCATTCTTAGACTTAGCTTCATCAAAATCTAAAGTTGGGTTATACTTCTTAGGATAAGTGAATGTAGTGTTATCACAATCGATAACCATAAGTCCTATTGCACTATGTGATGTACTATGTTGTAAAATCCAACTTCTCTTACCCTAGAGGGAAGAATTTCTTTTCTTCTATGCTTAGGAAACTATTTTTTATGCATAAAATCTTCATATGAGTCTTCTAATCGAATTAGATATTAAGTAGTACTAATCTTATCACCATTATATTCTATATTAGCGCACTCATAAGAACCATGCGACTGTCCTGCAAATTCTTTTCAATGTCATAATGGTTTGTGAATCTTGGAGATAATGAGTGGTACTTTTAGTGAATGTTTATCGACCCTTCTTAACACAAAATTTTGGAAGTTTGTGAATCTTGGAAATAATGTTCCTTCTTGTATAGGAACAACTCTCCAATTATCGGTCCAAGAATAATCAACCATTCTATACTTCCAGGCATTCATTATTTGATCATTTTATAGCGGTAGTGTTAGGACATAATGAAATTTCCCCGCCCTTGAATTGTCCCTAAAATTTATTCTTTCCCCCCAAGAATTCCTATGTCAAAATCACAACGATTGTAGGAATTTATGACTAATGCATACTACTCATGGAACCATTTTTTTCTGGACCTTCCTAGTAATAACACTTTGAATTCTACACCATTCAAGGTAGTTGATTCAAATATCATAGAGATTAAGTATCTTAACTATCAAATACTCGACGAACTTCAACCATATCTGCATCTTTTCTCACTATGTTACCTAAGATTACGCAAAATGAATATACTAGGAGGTTACACATTTCCAAGCAATTTGGGTATCAGGTGCATGATATCATTCGCTTGTTGGCATGGCTAATTCTCGCGTTAAACTATTTGCTAATGAATTCTTCGAACCCTATATATGTTCAATATAGAAAGAGAATTGGTTAAGCTATAATTGCCATCACAGGGGCTCTCTTGAGCTTGTATATTTGATAAATTCTTTTTGGAAAAATCAAGTATGCCTTTGCAATTGGTTTAGATTAAAAATTCTTTTAGGCTAAAAGATTAAAAATTTTGATAACAATAATTTCATTTTTCATAGTTGTGTAATTGCATTCAATTTTACTAAAACTTCCATTGCGATATTTGCGAAGGCGTTGTCCTTCTTTGATTTTGAGTAATGCACTCCAATGCTCATTGCTAGCATCTGCTTCAAGAAAATCAAATCATCTTTTTTTTTTAGCAAATTAAGACAAGAAGATTATAACATAATATTTTGAGATTTCTTACAAGGAATGAATTATCAAAAGTCAAATTCCACGAACATCTTTTTTGAAGTTTTTCGGCAAAGATTTCTCACCTTTGCTAGATATTTGATAAAATTTTAAGCATAAGTGAAACATCTCAAAAATCTTTCTAGTTGATTCCTTTACTCAATTTTTCATGAAACATTTTTATTTTTTTTCTAGGATGTGTTTTTGCAACATCACTGGCCCGACCTTAATGTGTAATCCAAGGAATACAATTTCTTCTTTAACATAGATACACTTACTTTTTCCAATTACAATTCCATGGTCGATGCATTTTTGAGTTATTGTTAAAAGATCATCCTTGTATTGTTCGGCATTTTTAGAGAAAATATGGATATCATCATAATGCAGTAATCAGTAATGGCTTTGACCTTTAAAGATTTTATCTATTATTCTCTCGAATATGTGAGGTGCATTCTTAAGACCAAATGGTATAACGGGTATTTTGCATTTTGGACCCCGAAGTATAGGGTAATTTATTTTCTGGACCTTTAGTTTTCATTGTTAGCTTTTTGGACCCTAAAATTTATTAGCTAAATAAAAAAAGGACCTTAATTAAAGGTCATGGGTTGAAAGAAAAGGCATGTGGACCGTTTTTCTTTTCTTCCTATGTTTGAATTGCGCTCCTTATTGGCACCAAACTTCAAGACTCAGGTTAAAACTGATATTTTAGGTATAATACATCTCTTTTATTCATGTCGGAACTACTTGGAGACCTGATACTTAAGGGTCTAAGTATCTCCGACATGAATAAGAGAAGTGTATTATAGCTTCAATATCAGTTTTAACCTTTGTTCTGAAGTTTGGCACAAAGTGGGAGAAAAATTCAAACATGGGAAGGAAAAAAGGAACCAAACAAGGGTTTTTTTCAGTCCACAAACTTTAAGGTCATTTTTTATTCAGCCAACAAGCTTTAGGGTCTAAAAAATTAACATTGAAAACCAAGGGTTCAAAAAATTAATTTTACTATACTTTAGGGTCCAAATTATAAAGAACCCATGGTATAACTAACCACTCATAATACCCTTGAGGATCATTAAGGTTAACAGAATATTTTCCTCGTTCATTTTTATTTTCCAATGGCAACTCTTGCAATCTATTTCGGATAACCATGAGTCACTTAGCTTGGATTTTATTGAAGAACATTTTCTTGTTTGGAATTATAATATCCATCGAAGATTATGGTATCATTAAGCTTTTTATAATTGATGATCATTCTAGCTTTTCTCTCTTTTCCTATCCATGAACGCAGGACTTGTGTGTAGACCCTTAGTATCTCTAACAAGCTTTTTATGTAGAAGTTCTTTTCTTTTCTCATTAAATTCTTGGATATGTTGATGTGTATACACCATTTGTTTGACCCTGATAATAGTATCAGGATTTGTTAAATTAAGTGTAGCATATGGTTTATTTTTATCCCATAATTTTAAAGTGTTATTTGAATAGAGTTCTTAATTAATTTGTATAACTCTTTGTGTTGCTTCTGGATATAGTCTTTAACAAATAATTTTAGTCGTGAAATAGTTAACATTACTTCTTTTTTAGTAGGTACCACCTTCTCACCATGTTAGTTGTGCGATAACTCTATTTTTTTGGTGGGTATAAGCCTTTTGTAATTTCCAATAGACATTGAATGACCATCTATAGTGAAGATAATTTGTTGAATAGTTTGGGTAAGGACAATCTAATTTTTTGAAGTTTTTTCCAATGATAATATCATGTGATGGTTGATTTGTTGCCCAAAGTACTAGAATTATTCATGTAACTCCTCCTATTTCTATAGTTGAACCTTCAGTAGCTTCACTGGGGATCATGACAATATTATCCGCTATTCTTACTTGTAAAGAATTCTTTGCGTTTTTCCATAAGTAGTAAGGAAATAGTATTTTCTTGCCAAAGCATACTAAACATCTACTAGCTATTTATCCACAAGTTCATATTTATCATATTCTTCAGTGCATATTATAATAACAATATGTATGCTATTGGGATTGGTTTTTTGTAATCTCAAAACAGTTTCATATGCATATTCAATTCTGATTAACCTTGAGTCAGTTCATTTGCATATATTGGTTTACTTCTGGTCTTGGTTTTGTAGCTAATGAACTTTCTATCTAGATTGGCTTTTCTATATACGGACAAGATCTCGCAAAATCGAAACTCATTCTACTCATTTCTGAAGTCATGCTAAGAGTATCACAATCTTTTGATGCTAATTTATCTCTAGCAGATGAGTTTTCTGCCAATAAGATCTAGTACTCATGCTCCTTAATAATTGGGGCTCTATGATAATTTTACCATCTTCATTAATCTTAATGAAATTTTTCTTATCAATTTTGGTTGGATAGGAGAAACTATCAATCCAAGAACATTCTATTATGATATCGTGAGAATTAATTTTTATCCTTTGAATTTTATATGAGCTCATGACTCTCAAACTTTTCAACTTTTATCATACTGACTTTTGTATTTGGATCAATGGTATTATATATCTAACTTATAGATTATTTTTCATAATAATCTAAGAGGATAGCCACCTTGTTTCATATCCATACCAACGATTTTCATCTTTAGAGATAAAAAGTTTTTGACAAATTCATCTTTAACACTAACATAATATTTTGGTCTATAGTTGAATATAACTTATCCATTACATAAATTAGCTTTTACGACAATGATAATTTGATTGTGGAATTTATTGTGCCTAATATCACAAAACAAAGTATACATATATATTTCTTCACCATGATGTTGTAATGGAGTTATTTAGATTTGCATATTACCTACATGGATATATCTGAAATAACCCTAAAGGGGAGGGACTGAATAGGGTTGTATAAAATATTAAGCACTTTATAAATACAAGGACGTTAATAGCAACATATTAGACAGACTAATACATCTTTATTGAATAAAGCTTGAGGTACAAAGATAGATGAGGAGATTAGAGTACTTAGAAATTCAAGGACTGTGATGTCCTCAGAACTGCTTACAAGGTCAGAAGCTTAAATGTCGCTTCTGTAGGCTGACCTCACTAAGGAGGGTTACAAAGATACACACACTAAAGATAGAACCACTCTCTCTTTAGCTACACAAACGTGAGGGCCTCACTAGAATAACTCTTTTGGTTGCAAAACTCAACCCTAACACGCTAGTGGCTACAACTCAGAATTTTCTTCACTAAAATTCTTACACTTCGATTATTGTTGGGGAGATCCAAGGGGGGGCCCACTTCAACCAAGGCCCATGATACACAAGTTAAGTAAGGTTCCATCTTAAAACAAATTGGTGTTAAGAGGAGTAGCCCACTTGACTTATATACCATATGCTTTCTCTTTACTTTTTCGATGTGGGACATTTACTCATGGGTGAATCCCAACAATCTCCCCCTTCACACATGAGTCTCTCCCCCTTGATCGAAAGCCTCTTTTTGACCAAGGTTTCAAGTCACCTTTAGAAACCCATCATAGCCGTACCTTACTCTACAAAGCCGCACCCTACTCCACTTGAGTCTCATGCCACCACTATGTCTCAAGAGTCCCAGCCGCACCTTACTCCACAGAGCCGCACCCTACTCCACCCGAGTCTCACGCCACCACTCTGAGCATTCAGAAGACCCAGCCGCACACGCGCTATGGTCTCTGCTCCTGTCCACGGTGATCTCTCCGCACCTTGCACGCGCCCAGCTGAACGAACCATCGGATCTGATACCACTTGTTGGGGAGATCCAAGAGGGGGCTCACTTCAACCAAGGCCCATGATACACAAGTTAAGTGAGGTTCCATCTTAAAACCAATTGGTGTTAAGAGGAGTAGCCTACTTGACTTATATACCATGTGCTTTCTCTTTATTTTTTCGATGTGGGACATTTACTCATGGGTGAATCCCAACAATTATACTTCCTTGGAATCGATTATTTTTTTTGGAGAGGACAATTTAGGGCTCTTTATAGGCGGCTTCTTCATCCTCAACGTATTTCTCAATTGCTTTCCTTGCCTGTTGATTTTGCCCTTTTCTTAATTGCTTTCCTTGCTTGTTGATACTTTCCAATCTTGCCTTGATTCTCAATTTTGACTTCTTTGGAAGCTTATGGACTTGCCTTTCGATTCATTATCTTCAAAAGCAAGTATATATATGAGGATGGAATATCTCAGGGAATATTCAGATATGGTAATATATATTCTCGGATACTTCCCGTTAATTTTGTTCTTTCAAACAAAATTTGATGGTGATGCTTGAGGTCCTCAGCGGTGATGCTAAAGGTCCTCAGAGGAAGAGTCATGGAGGGCATCAAGTGTGTCAATTGTTTCCTCAATATCTATATTTTCTATTCTTGTTATGGCACATAATATTATCCTAGTGACAGGGCCGCAAGCGCACAGTGTACGTAGTAGCACGTCAAGGTCGATCCCACAGGGACTCAAATAACAGCACAGAAAACAAATCTCTATCACGATTGCTAAGCTAATCAGGTGTTAGGTTTTGGAAAATGTTTAACAACTAATCAACTAATAAAGCAAGAAAAAACAATCAAAGAGTTCTATCAAGAGAGAAAGACATCTAGGGAGATGCTAACCTAACAACGAGTTCGATTACTAAAACCTAGCCTGCACAATCATATATTCAAGAATGAATCAAGAATCGACAACCTCTGAATTCTATCGCCCTTTCGATGCTAAATAGAATTATTCTAAACAACCTATTCAACAACTTTCGTGTGCCTTTTAGGTTAAACAGAATTGAAGGTCTCAAAAAGTCAAGTTAACTAATGATTCCCTAGTTCACTACTCATTTCTCAACTTTCGCGAACCTAGGTAGACAAGTTGGTAGTCAGATTACCCTAATTCACCTTTCAGTACTTCTCAGGTTAATCTCTAAGTCATGAGTATTCGAGCGCTCAAAGAACACACATGAATATGGAAAACACAACCTTTTATTGATTCATAACAAGAATTCATGCACAAACTAATAATATTAAATCAAACTACATTATTTCGGGTTGCAAAACCCTAGAATTCAAAGGAACTACTCACTCATGTTCAAAAAAAGCACGAAACAAGTTCCAAACATCATGATTAATTCTCAAAACAAAGAAGGAATCAAAAAGAAATATAATTAAGAAAAATACAACCGTCGAGTCTTTCGATCCCGGGGTGGTGTCTTCCTTGCGAACGTCGATAATTTCTTCTTGATTCTTGATCTTCAACCTTATTGAATTAATCTTAATTTTGGTCTTGATTAATGGGGAGGAGTAGTGGGAGTATTTTGGTGCTTTTCTTTCTTGGGTGGATGGGAGAATAATCGTGAATTCTAGCCCCTATAACCGTCGCTCCCCTTTCCTACTTGCAAGTTACGGCGAAACTAAGCGCAGCAGTCTCGCCACGGACTGTGGCCAACACCACGAACTGGGCGTGGTAGACACTGCCTCAATTCTTCTTCCTCTTCTTTCCTTTGCTTCACTTCTCTTCTCTTGATTGGACCGCATGAAGATGGCCCAATGCAATTAATTGATGGCCCCCCCTTTTGCTCTCTTGTGATTGGGCCGCCTGAATCGGGTGAGCCGAATGATATTAACTTCCTCCAAGATTGCTCCACTCCTCTTCATTGTGATTGGGCTACGCGAAATGGACTGAGTGAAGGAATTAAATGAAGAATCCTTCTCCACTTTCTTATGATTGGGCCGGAAACTAGGTAGAAGGAATTGAGTCAGTTGCCTCCCTCTCTTCTCTTTGCTTTGGGCCAATGAAACGCCCCACTTTTCTTCTCTTCTCATTGAACCGTATGGATGGTGGGTGAATTTATGAAGCAAATTGCCTCCGCTTTCTTTGTTCTCCATTGGGCCGTTAAAAATGGGCTGCAACAATTAAGTAAATGGCCTCATGAAGGATATGAATTGATTCCATTCCTCTCCTCTTTGTGTTGGACCGAATGGAGGCTAAGGTCTTCCACTTCTCTCTCATTTTATTGGGCCGCATGGAATGGATTGAATGAACGATGAATGATGATGAAGGATGATCATGCACGAATGAATAATGAATGGCCCAAAAGAAGTTGCTGCTGCTGGACCGTGGAATGTACCACGGGTAGACCGTGGGGGGTGCTGCCTGGTCCTTCTCTGCTCTATTTCGATCCAAATTCATACCACGGTTCGGGATTTAGTAGGGGAGGTCCGTGGTGCCTTTACTCTTGCCAGAAATTAAGAGAAAATTGGTGTTTTGGCCTTAAAACCTACAAATTCACATCAAAACAAAAACACCAAGTTTAGTAGGGAAATTGGAATAAAAATCAAGGTTTACACTCAAAACTATCCCTAATTCACTATTGAAAACCCATAAAAACATAGTCATGAAACGCAGTTATCAACCCAGTTATTAATTAGGCTTAATTTAGCAACACCATACTTGCACTCCTTGATCTATGTGTCTCCTTCCATCATTTCACAAATATATTTTTATTTTAATTGAAAAATAGACTTCTGGTAAATCATATCTTTTCGAATAATCGGAATTACCAAGTCACATGTAACTTCTTCACCCTAGTTTTCATCATCTATTATGAACTCTTCTCTTTGTAAGTCTTTGGGACTTACTAAATTGTCATCCATCATATGACTAATATCTTCATGAACATAATCAAATTCATGTCTATGATGATTTCAACAATCCCTTTGTTATTACTCAGGCCTAGTTCAAAGACTTCCTCCCCAATTATCTCGTTATACTACAGACTTCCTAACGTTTCTATCAACTTGTGATTATTCTTGTTTTTTCACTCATTTGCATAATTAATGACCAACTTGTTTTTACACTCATTTGCATAATTAATGACCAACTTCATGACAAGGCCAACATTTGCAGCTACTTTGTTAGTAGGGCAATAAGTATGTTTGCTAAAAAATCTTCTCTGCTTCTAGGTTTGTTTATTGGTGTATTACTTTCCCCTGAGTTTTTCATCTCTTTGTTCATTGAAAGTCTTTTTCTAATAACCTCTTTTCTATTTAGGAGCTCCCCATTTATGTTGAATATCCCAATAGAACATGGATTGCTTCTTCATGTTTTGATAGTTTTTTTATATTTAGACATTGATCAGTAACTCATCTTCTAATAAAAACGCATCTCATACCAAGGGTATCAATATGTCCTGGATTCTTTTTTAGCTATTCTTCATAATTTATTTGAATAATGGAACTTATGGGATAAGACAATTTATCATAAAACATAGCCAAATTTGTAATGCATGGCCAATTTTATCATAAAAGTAACTAGACATAGTAATATAATATTCTAGATATCTCATATCTAGAATTTCTAAACTAATGACCTATCGTTATATTTACTTATTTTATCTTTCATTTCGACGTTAACACATTAAGCTCCATAGAAGTTTCTCTACATAAAGCTTTAAATATTTTAGTAGGGTTTTCAATTACTCTTAATATTGTTCTGGCTTCTTGAGAACTAGAATCATACAAGTTTGCCACTGTTCCTAAAATCCTATGTTCTAAATAATTCTAAAAGCTTCAGAAGTCCAGTTAGCATTTAGATTAAAAACACTACACATTCTCCTCTTCTAATGTTTAAATATCTCTTCTCTATTATGAGTTCCATCTAAATTTAGCATATAATTAACCAGTTTGACTTATTCGAGTACGACTTTCTTCATGAAGAGGTTGATATAGATTTTTGAAGGGAAAAAGTTTAGCTTTTCCAATCATATTATTTCGTGGTTGGAAGTATATATCATTACTACGACTAGATTCATCGAAGTTTTGAGGTAGTCGTATAAAATCACCTTGGTTTTGTAGGTTCAACTTCTTTACCAACTTCATTTCCTTAAATATTTTTCCAATATTTCCTTAATTTCTCTAAGGGTATAGCTACCATATCCTCTAAGTTAATTAATTAAGTTTCATGTTTTAGTAGATTTCTTCTTCTAATAATACGCAATTTGCTTCATTAATCTCATTAATTTCCTTATTTTAAACTATCTATCTTTCTGTAATAGCAGACATAATATTATTAAGAGCTACTCCATCTTTCTCTTTTTCAAACATTTCTTGAAGCTCTTTCAAAGTGAGTTTGAAGTTCCTCCATCATAATTTTATTGATTATGAGATTCTTCCTCTTCTCTTTTAGGACTCTCTTCATATTCTAGTTCCTTTTTCTTTTCTTTTTTTTAAATAGAAGGTAAGAGAAAAGAAACTTTATTTTGATAATTTTGAAAAGAGTATTTATTTTATTAACTAGTGCTAGTACTATTAAAAGTTCTAATTTGATGGGTTCGATGTCTTGAATAATTTAATAAGCTTAAGTGAGTATTAGTAATGGAAACCTTTAGAGCTTTTACTTCAGCTCTAAGAACATCTAAATCCTTTCTAAGGTTTAAGATTAAATCGACAATGCAATTTAATTGTGTTGTAGTCCCACTTCCCTAATATGGATTGTGGATGATGTGAGAATATTTAGGATAAGGACAATTGGGTGAGATTATTAATTATTAAATAAAATACTATATTAATTTTACTAATTTTAATTAGCGAAATCTAACTCGTGGCTCTGATACCAAATGAAAATGGACCAAAAACAATGTAGGAAATATAAACATACAACAAACAGAATTATTAAATGTTTTAAAACTAAGTTTTTAATCCCTTACGATCAAAAACAAATATTAAACAATGTAGGGACAGATTTGCAAATATATAAGTTAAAATATTCCCCATAAAATATTATCATAAAATTTAAGGTACCTGGTAATCTTTTTGTGAAATATAGGCACTTATAATAACTACATTAAAACATAGGGCAGTCTTAGTCTTTAATTCATGTTAATAGACTAGTCTAATAGGAGCATAAAATGTTAATTGATTTTGCAGGTACGCATCTGAGAGCACTAGCTTGGCTACTGCGCTTAGTAATATCTTTGATTCCTGTGAGTTGATCCCATATTTACAGAGAGGTTCAGGTGTGGAGTCATGTCTTCGTCCATGTATTAGCTAGGCTTCGTGCTCAGTTTGTAAGGAATATTACTGTATCTTAATTAGACATTTATTTTTAGTTTGGAATGCTTATATTAATAAGGCACTTTTCTGGAAAACATTTATGTTAATGCCATCAATTTGTCTTCTAGTTTCTTTTTGAATTTAGGAATGTTACATTGTATGAGCATGGATTGATTCAATATTATTGGATAAGGGCGACCACTCTAGCTTTAGATATTATCTATTATTAAATATATTAAAACAAAACAAACCAAACAATAAGTTGCCATGTGTCACACATATAAAAAAGAAGAAAAAATTTTATTCAAAATATTATACATCATTATTGTTCCATAATTATAACCCCCATCAATTTTTTTTCCTTTTCACATAAACAATAATAGGAAAAACAACCAAAAGTCACTGTAACTGATACAATATTAAGTTGTAACGGAACCCCAGGGTATTAAATCTCATAAATGTCTCACAGAATATTAATACCAGCAACAGTTCAAACTTACATTAAAATTATAGCAGTTGGTGGCCTATGGACTGCCACTACCCACTGACTGCAAATAATAAGAGAAAACTACACCCACTTACTGCAAATAACAAGAGAAAACTACACCCACTGATTGCAAATAACAAGAGAAAACTACAGTCAAAACATAAAACTCAAACTCAAACGTCAATGATACTTTTTTTATTATCAAAATAAATAACAAATAACAAATGATAAATAATAAAATAAATAACTCCAACGTTCAAAAATACACACAAATTTCATGAATAATATGTTGTTTTATGTAAGTTAATGCACTCAATTTTAGTTTCAACTTCTATAGTTTATTTTAATATTAACAGTATATTTTCATGTATCCCTATGAAACATTACGCTTCAACTTTAATACTGGCATAGGAGAACATAGACAATTTTATATCTTATAATCTTCATTTTCAAGTCCAAAATCAACATACAATAGAAGAAACTCTCAAAAACAAATTGCTCTACTGTCAAAGTTATAAACATATCATTTCCATCTACTAGGTTACCTATGTATTAACGTTAACAAAATATACTACTCAAAATAATCAAATTTATGTTTATCAAAATTCATGTTTACCTTTATCAATTGTACCAATTCAACGCTTATTTTGAAAATGTGAAATATCTTAAGTTACTATTTATGGCTTATTATCATGGTGTATGTAGATTAATATATCCATCTGTATTACTTCAAAAAAAGTCATTTGTATTAATATATATGATGAGAAGGTTTATGATATAATAATCACTTTATTACAGTATAATCATCAAAATGGAAATATTTGACACAATAGCAAGAAAAAATAACAATGCTCAGGAGGACAACTACAACAATGAACATCAAGCACAACACAATAAAATGAAAACTACAATTCCAAGAAAGAAACTCAATTACATATGGTTTTCTATTTTAGATCATGGATATTAAAATATGTTTTAGTACAACAAACTTTTTGTTTACTGAACATATCTAAGATGTGTTTGAAAAAATAAAAAATAAAAACCTTTTTGTAAATTTCGTAACACCCAAATTCAACCAAACAACGAATTCAAAAGAGAAACAAACTTTAGATAAAAAAATAAAAACCGACCAATAAGACAAATTAACTCATGTATAGCATGGGTACAAACGCTAGTTTAGATTTCCAAGCTTATTGTTTGTGAATGAATCTATAGTACATAATGTAATTTCTACAAGATTGTTTTATGTGGCCAACCTATAAAGACTAGACACCCTGAATACTTGTAGCAAGGCAGTCCTATTGGAAAATAAAGAGTGGTTAGAGTTCCCATTTCAAAGCTTGCTTGGAAGTAATTTATGATAACATATCAATTCCTTACTTATAAACATAGCTTAATAATAGTGTTTTCTTGCCAAGGTTTAGTATGGAAAGTTGGAGATGACCGGTCAATCAATTTATTTTTGGACAAATAATTAGTGGTTTGAAATCAAACTCTAGCAAATTAGTGGAATTTTGGGAGAATAATATTTATAATTTAGATTTTAAGCACTACAAAAGAAAGGCCCAATAGCTACCCCTATTGGGGTCTGTTAGCTGCGCTGACATACGACACTAAAAAATGTAGTGACGCCTGATGCCACCCGTCACAATTTTGGGTGTCACAAGGAAATTTTGTGTCAGTTGCACGCGTCACAAGGCTTAGTGCGGTTCTGCATGTCATAACTGTCTTTCAGCAGCATTAAACGTCGCAACAAATGACTCAATTAAAAAAATAAAATATGCACAATTCCCCATGTAATAGCAGGAAAAAGAATACAAATACATAGCAATAGTTTTACATATCGCACAATTGATTAGGATTATATTAACCATAAATTGAAATGAAATTACAATCTCATAATTAATACTTTATATACAAAACTAATTTTGGTATATATGAAAAATAAAACAAATTGGCTACAAAAAAAAGCCAATATACTACACAAAATTCTACCTAGAAATATTCAGAAAAATGGGTAACAAATTAATGACAATTTATTAGGTAGCCAAACAACGACTGACAGTGAATAAAATACCAAAAATCTACCCAAAAAAAGCCTAAAAAACCAATGGTAATTCTCAAACCCATATGTTCCATGCCTGACTTAATTGATTGTTTGCTCCCAGTAGGCAAACTGCAATTCCTTCATGTCAAAGCCATAATCCCAGAAAAAAATGATTATTAAACAATAAAATATATAAAAATCCTAAATCTAGCAACAAATTAACAAAAAATATAATTAACATTGTACAATCAGAGAAAAAACAGATCTAGAAGCAAGCAAACCATTTATATTCAAATATTACAATACATTTGAACCTTCTATTGTAAATAGTTGGTCGTTCAAATAGTGTGCTTGCTTGTTTCTACATTTATATACAAATAGTGAAACACCAACTATTTGAAAAACAAAAAATTTTAAAGCAATTACAATGAAAACTTGGTTGGGTTTCATAAATCATTGATGCAAATTAAAACTCCTTAATTACCAGATCTGATGATTTAAAAGAGAAAGGAGAATTCAATCTCGATGAAGAGAAAGATAAAGACTTGAGGGTTTTCTTCAAGCCCACATGGGGGGGAGGAATTCAAACCTTCGACCTTCTCACCAAACCATGGCGTGAAGCAACAATGACATACCCAGAAATTGCTTTGACAAGTTGAACATCTGCTTCAGAGTACTCGAGCATTTCAATGATTCCAGATCTACAAGCTTGTCATTAACTTTGTTTACTAGCTCCACAGTTAGATACAATTGGATATTTCCATGGATAAATAACAAATAATACCATATAGAAGTAAGTTTTGAAGGAGAAATATAACACTAGAGAGAGAGAGAGAGAGAGAGAAAGAGAAAGAGAGAGAGGGGGATGGCAACGGGGTGGATCAAGGATGGGGGTCTATACCCCCGTCCCTGTCCCCACTCCCAAAACTCATCCCCATCCCCGTCCCCATTCCCGCTTCGCGGAATGATTCTTGCCCCATCCCCATCCCCGCGGATTCTCTATCCCCAACGGGGATCTATAACGTGGTTTGTTAAAACCTGTTTTTATCGTTCTTCTCAGGGAGCGAGGGGCCTTAGTCATAGAATCTAGATTAGAGGTCAGGTCAAGATTGCTAGGTAAGGAAATCAATTTGAAGGGGTCACAACGCAAGAAACAAAGCTAAGGTCGGTCAAGGAAAGGAAATGGGTTTCGGAGGCTTTTCGAGATGCAAACCGGGATGAGGAAATGGGTTTTGCAACAAGAGAATAATAAGGAGGGAGAATCAAGTGGCAATTCCGTTAGAAAATACCCACCGAGCTTCCACTTTCGTGGATAGTCCGGATTAACTTCCCCAAAGTCCACCACGGACCCGGAGGGTTAATGAAACAGAATTCCCTAGTTAACCTCCTTCCACTTTTGTGGGTGAGCATTAACTATCCCAATTCCAACCTTCCAAAACAAGTGTTGGATGTATTGGGAACTTTCGGACCCAAATACATCCCACTTGAAGGGAGGAAAGGAGCGGGAAATTGATTTCCCAACAAATTATTCACTAATATTGCTAACCCAAATCTAATCACCCATTCAAACCCTTAATTACGCCCTAATCCATAGGGTTTCTAGCCACTAATCATGATCAAAACTAAACTAACAACATCCAAACCAACCCTAAACATGATTTCTAACATCAAACAACCATAAACAAGCAAAACAATCAAAGTAGCAAGTAAAGCAATTGAAGAGGCAAGAAAGTAATTAGCAAAGCAATTAATGAAAGAGTTAAGGGAAGAGAATACTTATCAAATGCTGTAAAAGAACAAAGAAAGGCAATGACAATGATAATCCAACAATCTCTCAATTGTTTGAATCTTTATCCTTGAATAGAACTCAAAATCCACCAAAACCCTAGAATAATTAACGCTAATCTCTCTCTAAAAATTACTAATAAAAAGCTGGAAAATTAGAAATCTTAAACTAAAATCCGATCCCCATCAAAGACGTCACTTGGAGTATATATACAACGCAAGGCAGTTGGGCAAAACACTGCCGTTTAAGGCTGGAAATATGCGCAGAAATTTGGGGATCGCGGGCGTTATCTAAGAGATAGAGGGCAGCGATTTGAGCGAAAATAGCCAGGCGAATCTGGGCTTCGCAGGACAGCGGGCGCTGTCCTGGAGGATAGCAGGTGCGGTCTCCTTCTGTCCAGCCAAGTTGAACAGCAGCTGGAAGCAGCGTAGCGGGTGTCACGCGAGGGGTAACGGGGGCTACAACCCTGTTTTCTTCCCTTTGCTTTCTTCCTTCCAAGGGTTGTAACGCCCGCTACAAGGGTCGTAGCGGGTGTTACCTCACTGATTAGTACCAAAACTGGGGAAAAATGATCCCGGATCGTTTCCGCATCGGCTCTCGGCTCGGCTTGGCTCGGGAATCGCTCGGGATTCCCTAAAAAAACCTCCAAAACAGCCCATTTTGCCTCTTTTTATTGTAAAACGCCAAAACCTACAAAATAACCAAAAACACAATAAAAGGCACGAAAAAGACTCAGAATCATGCTAAAATACCAAGATATAAGGCGATATTTAGGCCCAAAAATGGGGTTAAACACTCCTCCCACACTTGAACTTTTGCTCGTCCCGAGCAAAACAAAACAAAAACAAAACAAAAACTAAACACCAACTCCTCTGTCGTGTCAGGAAACGAGTGCATTTAGCGTATGCACCAAGCCCTTTAAACCCCCTGGCAACCCAGGTGGACGAGGTGGTCTCGTGAGGGTTTGTAGCGGCTCTACCCACAAAAGCCAAAGAAAAAGGAGAGAGGGAAAGTGAAAAACAAAACCACTAACGAAAAAGAAAAGAGAAAAACAGCTTGCATCAGGAATCATGCTATCGCAATCAAGAAAACGGTACTAGTAATCCAAAAGGAACCGTTGTGAGCACCACGAAAACACCTAGCTCAAGCAATTGCCAATCTTAGAGATTTTTGACTCCCGACATTTCATGCAAAGCTAAATCCCATGTGCATAAGTGCTTAGTGGGTTCTAGATGATTCCGATCGATCCCCAAGAAAAACTCACACCCGAGCTCGAATCAAAGCGAAAGGGATTATTTAAGCGATATCTTATCATGTTTTTTTTAATGTTGCCCTTGGCTTGGTGAAGGTCGCAAGAAACGAAAGGCGAGACTTTTATTAACGATTCATTAATTAGCGTTGTCTTGAGAAAGCTCAGCGAGATTGGCGTTAGTTTTTTCGGGAATTGAACGGCCCATAACGGGGTTTACCCTCCCAACACGGTCTTTTCCACACGCCTCATCGTTACGAAAACGAAGTGCTTAAGGGGTAATAGCGCCGCACCGCTAATACCGGTTCCGTGTAGGTAGACTAACTCACTACAGGTCAGATTTAATTAATTTAATTAGCTTTCACTTTTTCAACAACCTCGGATGTGGCCAACTAGAGTCTCACTGTAACGCCCCGGAAATTCAATTATAGAAAGTCAAAGTCAAACTAACGTTAACAGACAAAACTTAGTGGAAGACTTCAAATTTAGTTTGGGCGTCACTGCCGTATTCCCGAAGGAACACAAGGCGAGAAAGGAAAAACACAACTGTCTGCTAACGGTAACAACTAACAACTCAAAAAAAAACTTGAAGACATCAATGAAAACAAAATAAAAAGGTTCAAGGACTTCTAGACTCATCGTCCTCACTTCTAATTCCCGTCCCCAGCATTCAGATCTTCACCTGAAAACAAAACATTTCAAAAATGAGGGGGAAATCTCAATAATGTCTACCCCTAACGTTTAAAACAGTTTAAGTTCATTTCAATTCATTATGGGGAGAGGGAACAAGTCAAACCATTTCTCAAATCTTTAACCCTTAACTGTTTTCCTCAACCCATTCAATCCATATTTTAAGTCGCGGACGGGATATCAAATCCCAAAAAGAACGTCGCCTACCAAAGGCATCATAACAACTATCCTATATCAGGGATGCAACCCTGATCTCCTGGCACATAACCCATACAGGCATCGAATCCTGATCTCAGGGTTATCACCCGCATGAATATTAGCCTCTCAAAGGCATCAAACAATCGCCCATCAAGGGCATCATAACCTCTATCCTATATCAGGGATGAAACCCTGATCTCCTGGCACATAACCCATACAGGCATCGAATCCTGATCTCGAGGTTATCACCCGCATGAATATTAGCCTCTTAAAGGTATCAGAACAACAACCCGCTTTATGTTTCCACTTTGAATTATTAGTGTCTTATTCAAACTCAGCTCACAACTCTCAAGTCAAACCCAACCCAGGTTTATCAAAACCAATAATAAAACCACTAATAAAAGACCATCCAATTTCTCAACTTAATAAAATCAAAGCATAAACAATTACAAACAGTTATCCAAAACAGATGGTCACATTTCCACAAAAGTCCCCTTTCGGGATGCAATTCTCAAAACAGATTATAAAACTTTAAAACACATTTAAAGAGCATCCCAGTGGGGATTAGAGCATAGACATTACCTGATATACTTCACAGCACAGCAAAAAGAAGAACACACTTGAGCTCACTAACGTCTCGCACTAACTCGGCCTAGAATAAGAATAATTATCTAATCAAAACGCGTTCTAACGAAGTTAGTGTTAACTATCAACTACCTAACCCATCCCCTAGGAACTCTTAGGTTCCTATCATTTATGGTTTACACTTAACACATTCAAGGAACAAGTTCACACATAACATTTACTCAACAATTTTTCATAAATAAAAGCAAACAGAGGACAGATTATAACGTTCACATAAAACATGTCACAACTCGACTTCTTGACGTCCTATGGGTCTGGTTCTAGACTTTTCGGAAACCTCGGGATGTCTACTAAAACTCTTAAGTTGACGACTAAGCCCATATCAGCCTCGAAAAACTCTAAAAGTACCAAAACTTCCAACTGGTCCAGTTCCGACAGGTTCTGGTAAAACGACTATAACTCAAGCTATACAACTCAAAAGTCCGTTCCGCAAAATTCCTATGAAAGCTAACATCTAGAGGAATCTCCAGTCCAAAGGGTTCGATTAAAGGACAACTATAATAATCGTGGTGACCCGATCTTTAGGCACTAACAAAACTGTCCTTATCTCGGTTCTTATTTAAATTATAATTTCGGTTCTAACTTTCACCATTCGGTCCCGGGATTCTAATTTGGGCTTAAAACAGTAACTAAGGTCCAAGGTAATTAGTTTAAACTATCTAAAGTCCAAACATCAAATTCCTTATCACTAATGCCAAAATATAACACATGAAACATTAATAACATTATCCTACACATGAAATCTAAAACATACTATTTCAAGACCCTTTAATTACAACATGAATAATTATAAAGTACGAATTTCTTAATCAAGAATCAAGAAAGGTTTTAAAGAACATGTGAATAAATTATAAAGAACACATAAACATTTAAACTACCAATCCAGAAACCCAACAACTAGTTTCTTTTTACAAGATTCAATCAAGAATCATGAATTAATAAACAAGAATCGAACTTTAGTAATTCGATCAACCTAACTTATTTAACAAGATTAAACATAAAATTAAACGTGATTGAACCCTAAAAGAATTTAAAGAACATGTGAATACTTAACTAACGATTCAAGAATTTATCTAGGTAATTAAACTCTTTAATTCGTGCATACAATAATTTTATTATCTAAAAATCCTAAACATGATTCACAAGAAAACAAGGTATAACAAACAATTTGAACATTAATAATTTCACTACAATTATTACAAACCCTAATACACCAAATTAGAACATAAAATTACACATAATAATTTAAACAATTTACATGTAAATAATACAACACAAGAACAAATTAATTACACTTAACAACTTAATAGATTTACAATCTTGATTACCCAAATTACAAGATTTAAATAAACAAATAATAATAATAATAATAATAATAATAATAATAATAATAACAGAAACTAAGAAAACCAGAAAGAAAAGTTTCAAAATAATTTTAGGGTTTACGTTAGGGGTTGCACCGTGGTTCTGGCGAGGGTCGACGTCGAGCCGGTGGTTAAGGCAGCAAAGTCACGGCGGCGGTGACGAGGCAGACAGTGGGGGTGTTGGTGGCGCAGTTCGAGTCACGACGGTAGGGTTCGTAGAATATCAACAGCAGCACCCTCGGGTTTCCTCGTGTCTAGCCACTGGCCGGCAGTTTCCGGTGATGTGACGGTTTCCCAGAGAGTCTCCGACGATGCGGGCTGCGTCTGCTGGTGACGATCGGTGGTGGCGCGGCGGAGGCAGAAGTCGAACAGAGGGAGATGGGTGAGGGAAAGAGAACGAAAGAGAGAGGAAGGGTGGTTGCGGTGGTCTGGGTGGTTCGCGGCGGTCTGGGTGGTTCGCGGCGGTCGTCTGGGCGGCGGTGCACAGCGACGAACCAGAACAGAGGGAGGGAGAGAAACACGAGTGAGAGAGAGAGAGAGAGAGAGAGAGAGAGAGCGATAAACAGAGGGGGTCTGGAGTGGTGGTTTTCCGGTCACGTGGACAGTGCTGGCGGTGGTCTGAGGCGGTGCGGCTGTGGTGGGACGGCAGAGGGGAAGGGTGAGAGAGAGAGAGAGAGGAGAGGGAAGAGGGAGGCTAGGGTTTGGGTTTGGTTTGAGAGGAGATTAGGGTTTTGAGAGAGAGAGAGAGGGTTTTTATATTAGTCTAATAAAGGCCCAATTATACTAATCCCACTCCTAATCCAACCCAATAAGAAAAATCTGATTTTTCTTTTCTAAAAACGACTAATAATAATACTAATAGTAATAATAATATTAATACTAATAATCATATAATCACATAGCAAATAATATTCACGTAATTAATCACATAATAATATTAACCAGCGGAAGTTACTATTCTACCCTTGTTAACCCCTCAACGGTCCTACGAGCTCAAGTGTTAGCAAAAATAAACGCAAACGAATAATAATAAATAACGGAGTCAAACCTAATTTACTAACGACGTCACGGTCAACATCCTTGGATTTTTCGGGGTTTTACATCATTACCTTCTTAAAAGAAGTTTCGTCCTCGAAACTTGAACTTAACCCTAACGGTCCGGTAAGAAAACTAACGGTTTTATTCCTCCTAAAACTCGAGGTTTTACAACACTACCTTCTTAAAAGAAGTTTCGTCCCCGAAACTTGACGCGCCTTAGGCTTGGAACAAGTGAGGGTACTTCTTCCTCATTTCGTCTTCTGTCTCCCAGGTTGCTTCCGTTGTGGCATGATTTGCCCATCATACTTTTACCAAGGGAACTACTTTCCTTCGAAGTTGTTTTTCTCTGCGATCTAGTATCTCCAGCGGTTGTTCTTCATAGCTCAAATCTTCTTGTAGCTGAAGCTGCTCAGGATCAATCACGTGAGTTGGGTCTGGGACATATTTCCTGAGTTGTGACACATGGAAGACATTGTGCACTCTTGGAAGTTCTCCCGGTAGCTGTAACTTGTAGGCAACTTCCCCAATGCGTTCCAAAATTGGGTATGGCCCGATGAATCTTGGTGTCAACTTCCCTGACTGCCCGAATCTCATAACTCCTTTCGTAGGTGACACCCGTAAAAACACGTATTCTCCCACTTCGAACTCTAGGGGCCTTCTCCTCCTGTCAGCATAGCTCTTTTGTCGACTTTGCGCTGCCTTCATCTTGTCTTGAATGATTCGAACCTTCTGAGTAGTGGCCTGTATTAGGTCCGGTCCGATCGTTAGAGCTTCATCGATGTCTTGCCAACATAGGGGAGTCCTACATCTCCTCCCATATAAGGCTTCAAAGGGTGACATCCCAATACTGGCGTGATAACTGTTGTTGTAGGAGAACTCAATAAGAGTCAACTCGTCATCCCACGAGTCTTTGAAATCTAATGCGCATGCTCGCAGCATATCTTCGAGGGTTTGAATAGTCCTCTCGGTTTGCCCATCAGTAGCTGGGTGAAATGCGGTACTGAACTTGAGCTTTGTACCAAACGCCTCTTGTAACTTTTTCCAGAAACCAGACTGGAACCTAGTGTCTTTGTCTGAGACTATAGAACCGGGTACTCCGTGTAACCTTACAATCTCCCTTACATAGGCTTGAGCTAGCTGATCTAGGGACCAGTTGTTGGCGATGGCTAGGAAATGAGCTGACTTGGTCAAACGATCTACAATCACCCATATTGCATTGTGTTTCCGCCTGGTCCTTGGTAGTCCTATCACAAAATCCATTGATATCGAATCCCATTTCCACTCAGGGACGTCTAACGGTTGCAGAAGTCCGGCTGGTCGTTGATGTTCTGCCTTGACTCACTGGCATGTAAGGCACTTTGCCACAAAGTCTGCCACCTCTTGTTTCATATTACTCTACCAGAATATCTGTTTCAGGTCCTTGTAAAGCTTATTTCCTCCTGGGTGTACAGAATATGGCGTATTGTGTCCCTCTTCTAGAATCCTCCTTTTCAGCTCTTCCATATTGGGTACACAGATGCGGTTATGAAACCGTAATGTACCGTCTTCGTGGATCACAAAGCCAGGGGCTTTCCCCTGCAAAACTTCCTCCCATATCTTTGCAAGCTGCAAATCCAGCTCTTGGGTCCTCTTGATCTCTTCAATGAGGGTAGGTTGCAACTCCATGGCATTCAATACAGCTTTCCTCCCAGGTGTTACCACATTAATCTCCAATCTCCTAAACTCCTCGCACAACTCGTGCGGTATCATCATCAAGTGGTTTATAGCAGGATACGGTCTTCTACTCAGGGCATCAGCCACTACATTTGCCTTTCCGAGATGATATTGGAAATTCACATCGTAATCCTTCAGAAACTCTAACCATCTTGTCTGCCTGAGGTTCAGCTCCTTCTGTGTGAAAAGGTACTTCAAACTCTGATGGTCTGTGAATATCTCGCAATGTACTCCATAAAGATAATGCCTCCAAATCTTTAGCGCAAAAACCACTGCTGCCAACTACAGATCATGGGTGGGGTAATTCTTCTCATGCGTCTTCAGTTGCCTGGATGCATATGCAATCACCTTCCCCTCCTGCATGAGCACACAACCCAATCCACCATGTGATGCGTCACTGTAGATAACAAAACCTTCGTTCCCTTGAGGTAAAGCAAGAATAGGGGCCGAGGTAAGCCAATTCTTCAACTCCTGGAATGCTTGCTCACATTTTTCCGACCATGTGAACTTTACTGACTTCCGAGTCAGGTTGGTCAGCGGATTAGCAATTTTTGAGAAATCCTGAACGAATTTCCTATAATACCCTGCCAAGCCTAGAAAACTCCTAATCTCCGTGGCATTCTTCGGTGTCGGCCACTTGGTGATGGCCTCCACCTTTTGGGGGTCTACTGCTACTCCTTCCTTGGACACCACATGTCCTAAGAAAGCTACTTGTTCCAACCAAAACTCGCACTTCTTAAGCTTCGCATAAAGCTTGTTGCTCCGTAGAGTCGTCAATACTTCTCTCAGATGATTCGCATGCTCCTCTCGTGTTCCTGAATATACCAATATGTCGTCGATGAACACCACTACAAACTTATCCAGGAATGGCTCGAACACTCTGTTCATCAAATCCATGAAAGCGGCTGGGGCGTTTGTAAGCCCAAAAGGCATTACCACGAACTCATAATGGCCATACCGAGTTCGGAATGCGGTTTTAGAGATATCTTCTTCGCGAATTCTTAACTGGTGATAACCTGACCTCAGGTCTATCTTAGAAAACGTTGTTGCTCCTCGCAACTGATCGAAAAGATCATCAATACGAGGTAGGGGATAACGATTCTTGACGGTAATCTTGTTCAACTCCCGGTAATCGATGCACGACCTCATGCTACCATCTTTCTTCTTCACGAACAGTACAGGTGCTCCCCATGGTGACGTGCTGGGTCGGATATACCCCTTTTCTAGCAGCTCGTCTAGCTGAGTTTTCAACTCCTTCAGCTCTGCGGGCGCCATGCGATATGGGGCTTTTGAAACAAGTGCGGCCCCGGGCTCCAAATCGATGCAGAAATCTACCTCCCTGATTGGAGGCAGACCCGGGATCTCCTCCGGAGATACATCAGAGTACTCCCGCACTACCGGGATATTCTCAATCGCAAGTTCTTCCACCTTGGTGTCGATTACGTTGCATAGAAATCCTTCACAACCTTGACCCAACAACCTCTGGGCCTTGAGGGCAGAGATAATCCGCACACTCTGAAGATGCCTATCACTCCAATGCACTACCTTCTTTCCGTTCGGTCCCATTAAGGTCACCTTTTACTTATAACAATCTATCTGAGCCCTATACTTTGCTAACTACCCATCCCCAAAATAACGTCGAACTCCATTAGGTCAAACATATAAAGGTCGGCCTCAAACTCCTGTCCTGCTATCACTATAGGACATCCACCATATAACTCTCCACAACTAATGGTATCCCCGGTAGGTAGGGCTACCGACATAGGCTTACTATTCTCCGAAGGTTTCATCTTAGCCTTCTCTACTATAGCTCGTCCAACAAAAGAATGACTAGCACCAGAATCAAACAAAACAGAGATATTGTAGAGGTGGAGAGAGAAGGTACCCGTCACAACGTCTGCTTCATTCTCAGCCTCTTCTTTCCTCATTACGTATACCCGTCCTCCTGCGTTGCGCGGTGGTTGTTGTTGCGGACGAGGCGGGTTTGCTGGCCTTCCTTGGTTGTTTCGATTTCCACCGGAACCATTCCGGTTTTGTTGTTGTGGCCTTTGATTCCCATTATAGCCTCCCCGATTTTGATATGTTGTCTGCGGGGCTCTCCAATTCCCGTTATTCCCATTGTTTCCATTATTTCCACCATTATTACCCCCTGAGTTCTGTAAAGGGCATTGCCTGATGTGATGCTGGAGACTCCCACATTTAAAGCATCCCCCTTTTGCGGCTCCTGATCTACAATTCCTAGCATGATGGCCAGGTCGTCCACAAACCCCACAAATAGGTACATGGGTTGGTCCACGTCCCGAAGGTTGGTTGTTTTGCCAGTTGTTGGGGCGGAACCTCTTTTCCTGATAAGGTTGAGGTGGGTTAAAACGGGGTGGCTCTTTCCTCTTTTGCCCCTGTATGCCTAACTGTCGTTCCATGTCATTCATCACCCTTTCTACAGTGAGGGCAACATTCAACATGTTCTGATAAGACGTGAACTCCCGTGATGACATGCGGTCCTAAATCTTGCAATTCAATCCATCCCAGAAACGGTCCATCCTTAGCTGCTCAGTGGCTACCAAGGCAGATGCAAATCGAGATAGTTCTGTGAACTTTGCAGAGTAGGCGAGCACGCTAGTTTCTCCTTGACGCAGATTCATGAATTCTTTTTCTTTTGCCTTCTGGAGGGAAATTGGGTAAAATCGATCCTTTAGCACAACCTTGAAATGGTTCCAGTCGAAACCCGGGTCAGTCCTTATCTCCCTCACACTGGCCCACCATAGATCGGCCTCCTCCTTCAGGTGGTACGCAGTAAAGTCCACCCTTAGCTCCTCGGGACAGCGGGTTGTGTCAAAAATCTTTTCAATCTCTCTAACCCAATCTTCAAAGACCTTGGGGTCAGCTACCCCGGTGTAAGTGGGCGGGTTGAAGCTGTTGAACCTTTGGAGAAGAGCGGAGGGATCATCTTCCCTCCCTCCTCCTTGTCGATCCACCACTTTCCTTAGTAGGTCCTCATGCTTGCCCAGCATCTCAATCATCAGCATGCTAGCAAGGTCGTTCCCCGGTGTTGTTGTACTCGACCCTGGTATCAAATGAGCCAGACGTTGGCGCGATTCAGCTTGAGGGCGTTGTTCGGCCATGCATGGACGTTCCCGAGTACCGTGGTCGGGTTGAGAACCGTTCATGTCTGACATCCTGATTCAAAGGGTCGATTTAGTCTACTTAAAGGGTTTTCCAATCCATTGTCTCAGCATCATACTAGAGGTAGCTACTTGGTCCGGTCTTCTCATAGGGTGCTAAACAATACGAAATTATAATTCTATTTCACCAAGTAATTTCTTATGTCATCACTTCATTTCATGAATTTTCATCACATATTGAAAGGTCACAAAACAGTATTTCTATGCATCAATGTGATCATATGTACAATATTCTCCATCGGGACAATTTCCCAAAAGAAACAGCATGCCAATATTCAGATCATATCACAGTTCAACAAAAAGATACAAACGTAACAACTATACACTAATACTCAACACATCGTAGCCATCCCACTCAGATGATCCTCCTGCATCGAGGGTTCTTCTTCGCTGAAACTGGAGTCCACTCAGGATCACTCGTCTCATCCCCCGAGCCCTCCTCGGGGTCTTCTCCTGTCCCCCGGTCCACCTCATCCTCCTCCTCGGGCGGAATCTCATGCTCGGGCTCGACGGCGAGTGCAGCCGTGACCCTAGAGGTTACCTCGGGCTCGGGATCCTGGGTGCTGTCCTCGGTGGGATCCTCCTCCGGATCCTCTTCAGGGTCATCCTCATGATCCTCAGCTGGTGCAGGAGCTGGGTTCACCTGGACCCTCTACTCTCAGCATCCCAATCCGGGCGATCCTAGAAAAGACCTCCGGGATTCGATGCCCCGGCTCTACCCGGTACCTCTGACACCAACAGCACAGGTGTGGGTACCCCTCCTCCGGAAGCAGGGGTGGCAGCAACGACGGCACAGTATGGCCCCACCAGGGATCGTCTCGTAAGGTGAGTAGAAAAGCGTTGGCCTGAGCTTCCTCATTGCCACGCAAGCAGGAGTTCGGGACATCCTTGGTGTATCGGTCGATCTCATCGTAGAAATTCAGCATGTGGGTTCCCAAGTACCCACCAGGAGGAATGGGTGTGTAGCGGTGAAAGCACGGCGTGGGGTGCTGGTGACAGTGTGTGCGTTGTGCCATCCTACATAATCAAAACATATTAGCAACACAGAGAACATTATATTCATAACCACGCAACTTTAGAAAGCATGAATCCCTTTTTCCCATCCTACACTCATCGCTCCGAACTTAGCTTCCTAGGGTCCATCTAAACCTAAAGGACTCTGAGGAGCTACTAGGTCGCAACCCAGAGCTCTGATACCATTTTGTAACGCCCCGGAAATTCAATTATAGAAAGTCAAAGTCAAACTAACGTTAACAGACAAAACTTAGCGGAAGACTTCAAATTTAGTTTGGGCGTCACTGCCGTATTCCCGAAGGAACACAAGGCGAGAAAGGAAAAACACAACTGTCTGCTAACGGTAACTACTAACAACTCAAAACAAAACTTGAAGACATCAATGAAAACAAAATAAAAAGGTTCAAGGACTTCTAGACTCATCGTCCTCACTTCTAATTCCCGTCCCCAGCATTCAGATCTTCACCTGAAAACAAAACATTTCAAAAATGAGGGGGAAATCTCAATAATGTCTACCCCTAACGTTTAAAACAGTTTAAGTTCATTTCAATTCATTATGGGGAGAGGGAACAAGTCAAACCATTTCTCAAATCTTTAACCCTTAACTGTTCTCCTCAACCCATTCAATCCATATTTTAAGTCGCGGACGGGATATCAAATCCCAAAAAGAACGTCGCCTACCAAAGGCATCATAACAACTATCCTATATCAGGGATGCAACCCTGATCTCCTGGCACATAACCCATACAGGCATCGAATCCTGATCTCGGGGTTATCACCCGCATGAATATTAGCCTCTCAAAGGCATCAAACAATCGCCCATCAAGGGCATCATAACCTCTATCCTATATCAGGGATGAAACCCTGATCTCCTGGCACATAACCCATACAGGCATCGAATCCTGATCTCAGGGTTATCACCCGCATGAATATTAGCCTCTTAAAGGTATCAGAACAACAACCCGCTTTATGTTTCCACTTTGAATTATTAGTGTCTTATTCAAACTCAGCTCACAACTCTCAAGTCAAACCCAACCCAGGTTTATCAAAACCAATAATAAAACCACTAATAAAAGACCATCCAATTTCTCAACTTAATAAAATCAAAGCATAAACAATTACAAACAGTTATCCAAAACAGATGGTCACATTTCCACAAAAGTCCCCTTTCGGGATGCAATTCTCAAAACAGATTATAAAACTTTAAAACACATTTAAAGAGCATCCCAGTGGGGATTAGAGCATAGACATTACCTGATATACTTCACAGCACAGCAAAAAGAAGAACACACTTGAGCTCACTAACGTCTCGCACTAACTCGGCCTAGAATAAGAATAATTATCTAATCAAAACGCGTTCTAACGAAGTTAGTGTTAACTATCAACTACCTAACCCATCCCCTAGGAACTCTTAGGTTCCTATCATTTATGGTTTACACTTAACACATTCAAGGAACAAGTTCACACATAACATTTACTCAACAATTTTTCATAAATAAAAGCAAACAGAGGACAGATTATAACGTTCACATAAAACATGTCACAACTCGACTTCTTGACGTCCTATGGGTCTGGTCTGGTTCTAGACTTTTCGGAAACCTCGGGATGTCTACTAAAACTCTTAAGTTGACGACTAAGCCCATATCAGCCTCGAAAAACTCTAAAAGTACCAAAACTTCCAACTGGTCCAGTTCCGACAGGTTCTGGTAAAACGACTATAACTCAAGCTATACAACTCAAAAGTCCGTTCCGCAAAATTCCTATGAAAGCTAACATCTAGAGGAATCTCCAGTCCAAAGGGTTCGATTAAAGGACAACTATAATAATCGTGGTGACCCGATCTTTAGGCACTAACAAAACTATCCTTATCTCGGTTCTTATTTAATTTATAATTTCGGTTCTAACTTTCACCATTCGGTCCCGGGATTCTAATTTGGGCTTAAAACAGTAACTAAGGTCCAAGGTAATTAGTTTAAACTATCTAAAGTCCAAACATCAAATTCCTTATCACTAATGCCAAAATATAACACATGAAACATTAATAACATTATCCTACACATGAAATCTAAAACATACTATTTCAAGACCCTTTAATTACAACATGAATAATTATAAAGTACGAATTTCTTAATCAAGAATCAAGAAAGGTTTTAAAGAACATGTGAATAAATTATAAAGAACACATAAACATTTAAACTACCAATCCAGAAACCCAACAACTAGTTTCTTTTTACAAGATTCAATCAAGAATCATGAATTAATAAACAAGAATCGAACTTTAGTAATTCGATCAACCTAACTTATTTAACAAGATTAAACATAAAATTAAACGTGATTGAACCCTAAAAGAATTTAAAGAACATGTGAATACTTAACTAACGATTCAAGAATTTATCTAGGTAATTAAACTCTTTAATTCGTGCATACAATAATTTTATTATCTAAAAATCCTAAACATGATTCACAAGAAAACAAGGTATAACAAACAATTTGAACATTAATAATTTCACTACAATTATTACAAACCCTAATACACCAAATTAGAACATAAAATTACACATAATAATTTAAACAATTTACATGTAAATAATACAACACAAGAACAAATTAATTACACTTAACAACTTAATAGATTTACAATCTTGATTACCCAAATTACAAGATTTAAATAAACAAATAATAATAATAATAATAATAATAATAATAATAATAACAGAAACTAAGAAAACCAGAAAGAAAAGTTTCAAAATAATTTTAGGGTTTACGTTAGGGGTTGGCACTGGTGGTTCCTGGCGAGGGCTGACGTCGGCGTCGGAGCCGCGGTGGTTAAGGCAGCAAAGTCACGGCGGCGGTGACGAGGCAGACAGTGGGGGTGTTGGTGGCGCAGTTCGAGTCACGACGGTAGGGTTCGTAGAATATCAATGAGCGCACCTCGGGTTTCCTCGTGTCAGCCACCGCCTAGCTTCCGGTGATGTGACGGTTTCCCAGAGTCTCCGACGATGCGGCTGCGTCTGGTGACGATCGGTGGTGGCGCGCGCGAGGCGGTCGAACAGAGGGAGATGGGTGAGGGAAAGAGAACGAAAGAGAGAGGAAGGGTGGTTGCGGTGGTCAGGTGGTTCATGCGGCCGTTGCAGGCGGCGGTGCACAATAGAGCAGAGGAGGAGAAACACGAGTGAGAGAGAGAGAGAGAGAGAGAGAGCGATAAGCAGGGGGTCCAGGTGGTGGTTTTCGGTCACGTGGGCGATGGTGGCGGTGATGGTGCAGTGGCCGGTGGGACAGAGAGAGAGAGAGAGAGGAGAGGGAAGAGGGAGGCTAGGGTTTGGGTTTGGTTTGAGAGGAGATTAGGGTTTTGAGAGAGAGAGAGAGGGTTTTTATATTAGTCTAATAAAGGCCCAATTATACTAATCCCACTCCTAATCCAACCCAATAAGAAAAATCTGATTTTTCTTTTCTAAAAACGACTAATAATAATACTAATAGTAATAATAATATTAATACTAATAATCATATAATCACATAGCAAATAATATTCACGTAATTAATCACATAATAATATTAACCAGCGGAAGTTACTATTCTACCCTTGTTAACCCCTCAACGGTCCTACGAGCTCAAGTGTTAGCAAAAATAAACGCAAACGAATAATAATAAATAACGGAGTCAAACCTAATTTACTAACGACGTCACGGTCAACATCCTTGGATTTTTCGGGGTTTTACACTCACAGTTTCAGCCAGAACGTGAAATAAAACAAGGATCTCGCTAGACACTCAATGAAGGAAATCTAGATAGATGAGTCATGACAACGCCCAATCTAGGGTCGAAAGTGCTCAAACCGGTTTCTTTCAAGAAGATTAAGAAAGTCTTCCTAACATTGACAACAATATCCAAGATACGAAGCAAAAACAAAAGCAAAACGAAAACTTTTAAAGTTTTTCACTCCCTTTTTTCTCCTTTTTCACACAAAAAAAAATTCAAAATTTTAGCAAAAAACTAGGAAAAATAAAAATAAAAGATCTAGGTTGTCTACCCTTGAAATAGAATATCTCCCCCTCCCCCTCCCCCTCCTCCCCACTTAAAACGGCACAATGTCCTCATTGCGAGAAGGTGTCACATGAAAAGGGTAGAGAACCAACAAAAAGAAAATAAATAAAAACAGCTAGCACGTAAAAGTGGTGGCGACCCGAGCCCACACGGCTACAACAGCAATAATATCAACACAAACACTCAAAGGGGCTCGCCACCAAAAAAGAAAATCAAGCATGCAACAAGGATCAAGATATATACACAACAAAGAGAGCGGAAAGAGTTTACCTTGGAGTCTTCAATTAGAGAACAGAACCAATCCGCGATCCAAGAAAAATCACACTTGGGGTTAGGAATAAACAATAAAATCATACTGTGTGTGATTATTCGCATGCAAGATCGAAAAAGAAAAACAAACTAAATAAGACACTAATGAGAAAAGAACTAAAGAAAAATGAAAATATGTACAACATATACATTGACCATGACTAACCTCAACTAGGGACTATGGAGACTGATTCAGCAGCACAACGAATCAATTGAAGAGCATGAAGGATAGAAACCATACCAGATTCGCGTGCACTGCAGCTCAGGCAGGCTGTTCGTGTGTGTATACTCTGACAAAGACAACGTGGCAACGCAACACACAAATACAATGCAAAAACGCAGCATACAAACGCAATGCACAATTCAAGAATGTTGTGATTCTGGACAGCGCAACAAGTGCAACAAGTGTGTGTGTGTGGATTGACAGATGAAGTGTAGCAGCTAATCACACAAAGCATCAAGCAAGAACACAACATTCGAACTCAGCACACAAACTCTGCCCATAGCAAGGTAAATATGCGTGGAAATTGATAGACCCTAACCTTAAATCAGCAAGAATTGACAAACAAATCAAATGCAAGTGATAAGGGAATGGATTTTGCACAATGACACAAGAAATACCTCACTTAGCTGTGTAGAATGGATGCTTGATCAATGTCACACACTTGGACTGAATCTGGACAAAAATCGGATCCCTAGCAGTCGATTAGAGCAACAATGGAAAGGAATTAGGGCTTGGAATTCGAAAATGGAGGGAGAGAAGATGGTCGAATTTATGATTGAGAGGAAGGAATGGGTGTGGGTGTGAGTTTTGTCGCAGGTTTTAGGGTTGTAGAGAGAAAGAGAGTCGAGTGAGTGAGAAGAAGAAATGAAAGAAGTGAGGCAAGTCGGGTTTTAGGGCTGAATTGAAATCGCAGACAGTGTCAGGTCGCGGGCGCGACCTACGGAAAAACTGGAGTTGCTGGGCGTTGCTCTTCCGCGGGAGCTGTATTCCTTCTCCGCAGGCGCGGTGCGCTTCTGGAGCACTGCTGCTGCTGTGGCTGCTTCAGTGTAGCGGGTGCTACGTCTTGGGTAGCGCCCGGCACAAGCTGCTGGCAATTCCAAATATTTCCAACACTCCAAAATATATCAACTCCCAAAAAAACTTTCGCACTTCAATACTCAATTCTTCCATACTTCCTCACACTCAATCCAAAAATTTTCTAACTTTCAAACTCTCTCGACACTCATATTCTTTCCAAAACTTCACTCACTCACACTTCTTCTTTCACTCCAACTTCAATTCATTACTTTTCTACTCCATCTCCTTTTTTTTTCTATTTTTCACATCATCTTTTTCTTTTTTTTTCAAACTTTTTCTTTTGAACCTAGAACTAATACCTCAAATTACAAAATAAAGAAATAAAAAGAAACTAAAAGACAAGAAAAAAATAGAAAACCTAAAGAAGACTAAAAAGAAAAATTAAAAAGAAGAAAAAGAAATAAAATTAGAAAAATGCAAAAATTAAAATAAGAAACTCAAAAATTATGGGGTGCCTCCCATAGAGCGCTAGTTTTAGGTCTCTAGCTCGACCTAAATACCCGTTTGATTCTAGAGAGTCGTGGTGCACATGAGAGGTACATATTTAGCTTCTTCCACCATGTTCGCCTCTTTTTCCTTCCTTTCCAACTCCTACCATCCTTGGACAACCTCAAATCGAGACGTCCTTCCGGTCGTTGGTTGACCATGAGCAAGGAAGAGATGATGACCTTTTCAATTTCTTCCATCGTCGCTTCCTCCTCCTTTTCCAACACCTCCTCATCACCTCCGCAAATAAAACATGGTTATCCTCCGGTGGTTTGATTGGGTTATGAGGATGAAGAAACAACTTTAGCTCTTCTTCAAGTGGTTTCCCAAGCTTCAAACTCTTGGAAACAATCTTCTCAATTTCTATGCCCTCAATATAAACTTCATCCAACGAGATTTCCCTCCTCAATGGAACAATCTTGAGGGAATCTTCATGAGATGCATCTTCAATTACCTCGGGTTCGGGATAAGGTCTTGGAATGATTGTTTTCATTCCCATTATTGGGTTCCACTTCAAGAATGTAAACCTCCTCTTTACGGTCATGAACAACAGTGTCTATTCTATTGACTTCAACACACGATGGCTTGAAGGATAGTTTCTCAATCGGAATCATGTCTTAGATCTATATGTTCTACATTCATCAAGTGTTGAATCAACCATTTGGGGAGAGGAATTTGCATTTGGTGGGGATCAAATTGCTCTTAGGGACATTCACTAACATTTTCGTTCAAAGCTCCTTCTTGTATTTCCTCTACCTTCTATACAATTGACTTCCTCATCAATCACTTCCTCCTTCTCATTATCAACCACTTGCTCAACCTCTATGCCCTCTCCTTTGGTTTCATCCTCAACATCTCCCTCATTCTCTCCAAGAAGTCCCTCCTCCACCAACTTAGGTTCCTCAACTTCTCCTCCACTCCGCAAGGTAATAACATTCACCTCCATTCCTTGGATCGGGATGGGTTGAACGGGTGAAAGTTGAAGTTGGTTAGCTTGAGCCAATTCGAGCTTGAGACTTTGGATGTAAGCTTGATCCTCCTCTCGGTCATCCATAATTCGCTCCAACATCAACTCAAATGAAGATTCTTGAGGTGGTTGAGAAATTTGAGGTTATGGGATGTTTTGTTGGGTAAGATGGAAGGTTTCTTCTTGAATGAATGAGTGATGGTCAAAAGGTTGAATAGTAGAAAGGCATTGGTTGGTAGTATCATAAGCAAAAGGATCTTGATCGATGTGGGAAGAATGAATGGCATTCACTTGCTCTAATTGTTGAAAATTGAAGATTTGCTTTTCTTGAGCCATTCTCAATTGACTAGAAGTCTCCTCATTTGCCTTCTCTTTTTGCATTTCATAAATAGAGGCCAAAAGAAGTGCAATAATGGGATCTTGCTCCATAGATGAATCTCCTCCTCTTGATTGGCTATTTCCAAAATCGGGAGCATATTGAATGAGCTCATGAAGGAATTGGTTTGCCTCCTCCGCAGTCTTCTTCAAAAATGTCCCTCCGGATGCAATATCGATTGATTCCTTGAGAGAATCAAAGAGTCCACAATAGAAGTGCTAAAGTAACATCCAGTTAGGTAAATTATGGTGCGGGCACTGACGTTGGAGACTTTTGATCTCCCCCATGCATCGAAAAGAGACTCTCCGGCTTTTTGCTTGAAACTCATAATAGCTTCCCGGAGTCTACAAGTTTTATCAGTTGGGAAAAATCTTTGAAAGACATCTCTCTTTAGGGCTTCCCAAGAAGAATAAAATCCAAGTGGACATATATCGAGCCACATTTCGGCTTTTCCCTTTAGAGTCAGAGGAAAGAACTTCAACTTCAAATATTCTGAAGATATTCCGGGCATATGCATGAAACTGATACGCTTCTCAAATCTTTCCATGAGAGCAATAGGACTCTCGGAAATATCTCCATAGAACGGGTTGCTTTCAAAAGCTTCAAGAAGACACGGCTTAAACTCAAATACCGCGTCGGGTGGTAAAGGTGGTAAGATGATTGGGTTGCCTCCCGTACCCGAAGATGGAACGGCATATGATAGAAGGGTACGGGGTGAATCAGCTTGAACTTCACCCATTAGGATTCGAAACCTCCTACGATGCTCGATAGGGCATTACGGCGAACCTACATGCACCAACAAGAACAAATAGAAGCATTAAATTCATTGGTATTAGCACAAACTAATTTCTAGCGTGAAAGCAATCTCAAATAACCAAAAACCAAGAAACTAAAACTAGGGGCGCTGGCTCCCCGGTAACGGCGCCATTTTGTGTAACGTGGTTTGTTAGAACCGGTTTTTATCGTTCTTCTCAGGGAGCGAGGGGTCTTGGTCATAGAATCTTGGTCAGAGGTCGGGTCAAGATTGCTAGGTAAGGAAATCGGTTTGAAGGGGTCACAACGCAAGAAACAAAGCTAAGGTCGGTCAAGGAAAGGAAATGGGCTTCGGAGGCTTTTCGGGATGCAAACGGGGATGAGGAAATGGGTTTTGCAACAAGAGAATAATAAGGAGGGAGAATCAAGTGGCAATTCCGTTAGAAAATACCCATCGAGCTTCCACTTTCGTGGATAGTCCGGATTAACTTCCCCAAAGTCCACCACGGACCCGGAGGGTTAATGAAACGGAATTCCCTAGTTAACCTCCTTCCACTTTCGTGGGTGAGCATTAACTACCCCAATTCCAACCTTCCAACACAAGTGTTGGATGCATTGGGAACTTTCGGACCTAAATACATCCCACTTGAGGGGAGGAAAGGAGTGGGAAATTGATTTCCCAACTAATTATTCACTAATATTGCTAACCCAAATCTAATCACCCATTCACACCCTTAATTACCCCCTAACCCATAGGGTTTCTAGCCACTAATCATGATCAAAACTAAACTAACAACATCCAAACCAACCCTAAACATGATTTCTAACATCAAACAACCATAAACAAGCAAAACAATCAAAGTAGCAAGTAAAGCAATTGAAGAGGCAAGAAAGTAATTAGCAAAGCAATTAATGAAAGAGTTAAGGGAAGAGAATACTTATCAAATGCTGTAAAAGAACAAAGAAAGGCAATGACAATGATAATCCAACAATCTCTCAATTGTTTGAATCTTCAATCCTTGAATAGAACTCAAAATCCACCAAAACCCTAGAATAATTAACGCTAATCTCTCTCTAAAAATTACTAATAAAAAGCTGGAAAATTAGAAATCTAAAACTAAAATCCGATCCCCATCAAAGACGTCACTTGGAGTATATATACAACGTAAGGCAGTTGGGAAAAACACTGCCGTTTAAGGCTGGAAATATGCACAGAAATCTGCGGATCGCGGGCGTTATCTAAGAGATAGAGGGCACGATTTGAGCGAAAATAGCCAGGCGAATCTGGGCTTCGCGGGGCGTGCGCTCACGGAGGATAGCAGTGCGGTCTCATACATCGGCCAAGTTGAGCAGGTGAAGCAGCGTAGCAGGTGTCACGCGAGGGGTAACGGGGGCTACAACCCTGTTTTCTTCCCTTTGCTTTCTTCCTTCCAAGGGTTGGAACGCCCGCTACAAGGGTCGTAGCGGGTGTTACCTCACTGATTAGTACCAAAACTAGGGAAAAATGATCCCGGGTCGTTTCCGCATCGGCTCTCGGCTCGGGAATCGCTCGGGAATCCCTAAAAAACCTCTAAAACAACCCATTTTGCCTCGTTTTATTGTAAAACGCCAAAACCTACAAAATAACCAAAAACACAATAAAAGGCACGAATAAGACTCAGAATCGAGCTAAAATACCAAGATATAAGGCGGTATTTAGGCCCAAAAATAGGGCTAAACAGGATCCAACGGGGATTTTTTTAAAACTATCAAAAATCTAATTAAATTTTAATCGGATCCGGTTTTTAATCGGACCCTATTTTTAACCTGTTCAAAATACAACATATTTAACTTGCTCAAGTAATAATACGTCAAAATCAAATAATAATACAGAAAAAAGTGTTATTCGGAAAAAAATATAATAATAAAACAGAACTTGCAAATAGAAAAGTATGTGTTAAACTATCCATTAACATTTTACCACTCAAAAGAACCAATGCCAAACACTAAATATCCCTCAAACAAGATGGATTACCACACAGATTTTCTACAACATTCAGATGCATTAACTAAACACATAAACAAGAGTATATATTTGAAGAACACCCCCAAAACTAAAGACAACTCATAGAGAAATTCCCCTATGCAAACGCTAATCATCAAAAATAACCCGAAAAACATCAGTAAACTAAACTACTTCGATTTCAGGTCATCACTAAACACATAAACAAGGGGTAACAGACAGTAAAAAAACAACCCCATAAACCACAAATTCATGCCAAAAATCTGATGGTGCCCAATGCCCACCACTCACAACCTCAGAAAATGAATTCATATGACCACCCCAAATAAAAAAAAGCCCTAAAAAAACCTAAAAAACAGTCCAATTCAACAAATCTCACAAGCCCAAGGATTCACAGTTCTAATTTACCCAAACAGGAGCTGATTAGGAAATGATACCAGTGCAAGCTCACTTAGTATGCGGAGTAGACTGCACGATATTTTGCTTGATTTCTTCTTGGTTTGATTCTTGGTTTCAAGTCGCCTGTCCAAGCAAAAAGGAGAAGAGGTTAATGTATATTGTCGCGATTTTAATTAGTCGCAGGCATTTTAACAGTTACTAAGCACATGAACCGCAGTTGTTCATACATGGCATGTCAGCGAGCATAGATTCAGAAATGAACACCCACTTAACAAAGTTACAGAGCTTTGAAGACACATACTGAGACTTAAACACACACACACATCAGAGAATGAGAGGGAGATCTGACCGAGCGAGCGATTCAGGAGCAGCGATTCAGCAAACAAACGAACGCTCTGAGACTTGAGAAGTTGAGAGAATGACGGTTTAGCGATTCAACGATTCAGGAGCACAGCGCACTGAGTGATTGAGAGGAGGGAAGGTCGCAGAGATTCGTCTGAACTCTGAAGGGAGGAGCGAGCGAGGGCTGTGAGAGTGGGAGGCAGGGAGCGAGAGTCGACAGAATGAGAGATTAGGTTTAGGGTTTCTGAGATTCGTCGTCATCTGAATTCAAAACTCAAAAGCATTCAGCGAATAATGGAAGTGAGGGAAGCGGCAGTGCCAATTTAGGTTTAGGGTTTCCAAGAAGTGAGAATAAATTGGAAAATTACTACTTTGTCCTTTCCATTAATATATATATTAAATTTGAATAAAGGTTATTCGGTAATTTTAACATTTTCGGGGATGGGGATTCGGGGATGGGGACGGGGAATTCACCCGGCGGGAAAAATGGGGACGGGGATGGGGAAAATTTTGTCCCCATCCCCGCCTCGCTCCGAATGATTTCAAAAATCGTCATTCCCGCCCCATTGCCATCCCTAGAGAGAGAGAGAGAGAGAGAGAGAGAGAGAGGATGAGGAAAGGGCAAGCTGCTAGGGTTTTTACTGAATTGCTGCTTGTGAGTTGTGAGGCAAATAAATGAAATAGAAATGGACACAAGGGCTATACTTATGTTCATTATCAAAAAGACAACAATAAGGCCCATTTCCAAGCCCTTTTGTTACTACACTACAACTATGAAAAAAAAAATTAAAAAAAATGAAAAAGGTAAGAGAGCTTCATGTGGGATACAGCTGGAAAGCTCAAATATTAAGTGAAAGAACTAAAAAAATTGAAAAAACAACCATAAATATTTTTCTGTTAGGTAGGATACAACTAGAAGGTAGTGGGCCATACTACCAGTAGTGACGCCTTAAAGTGCTACTCAGTACCCAATGATGCTCTTAACTGTTGATACTCTAGATTGACTAACTTTTTATGTAACGTGTGAGGGAGCAGTCACTTAATATGTGTCACTATTGGGCCCTTCTTTTGTAGTGAAGGTTTGTAACTTTATCCTCCTAGATAGAACTTGAACTTTGAATCCCCTAAACTTATCGTCATCGATGTGTCTCGTGCCTATCCATAGTAAGAGAATAAAAGACTCTTGTGGTAGAACAAGCTAGTTATTGCATTTATGCTAATGGTTTGGTGTATGTCCTTTAAGAGAGATATTCCCAACTCCCAAGTAATAGTAGAAGGACATCATGAACTCATTGTATGAGTTATTGTGATCACTACCAAAAAAGGGTCCTCCTTCCACGCTTAAAACGGCTTCTAGCAACGCCTATAAGCGAGGCTGAGAATCCTTACCACATATAAATAAGCGTGGAAAGGGAATGCGTGGGGAAAATTTTGCCACGCTTATTAAGCGTGGCAAGAAGAAATTCGCTAATAAGCGTGCATGGAGCAACTTTGCCACGCTTATTAAGCGTGCATGGACGAGCAGCTCTCCACCTACTATAATTTTTCTTTTTTGAATGTAGATTCGAACCCCCGACCACAGCACATAAGAATGAGTGACTAACCAAACCCTTACTGCTTGAGTATTAAAGATTATTTGATTCTAATAACTAATTTAATACTATATATACACAAATACCACTTGACTTTTTTTATCTTCTATTCTACCTTTAACTAATAGATGGGTATATTAAAAAAATTATAATTATTATTTTTTAAATATTCTTGAAATTAATATAATACTATATGTACACAAATACTACTTGGCTTCTAATATCAACGCGCCCAAAATTCAATATTCCTTAATGTTTCTTTTAATTTTTTTGAAATTATTTTTAAGACTAAATTAATTCCTTAATTAAACCTGGTCCTGATTAAAAGATTATACTTTTTTGCAAAAAAACAATATAATGTAAAATTGTTGTCTGACACGCATATTATATGTGTAAATATAGGTTTGTTTGGGAGAATGTTATAACCTCACTTAATAAGCGTGGCCAAACTCTTACGACGCGCTAGCACGCTTATATGCGTGCTTACCGTTTGACCACTCTTACTAAGCGTGGCCATTGCATATAGTAGAAATTTGCACAATTTTTTTTCCACTCATTTAAATAAGCGTGGGAAAATATGCGTGGAATGATGCATATTTTCTTGTAGTGATGAATCTTTTTTTCTTGGCAATTTCACACTTTGATTATAGATGTTCAATATGAATTATAGTAGCTAGAACAATATCAAATTTGAAATATCTTCAGGGAAGGTAACTAAATGGTTGATTGGTTAGTGGAACTAGGTAATTATCTATATATTATATTAAAACAAAACAAATTCATCCACCAATTGACATGTGACGCTCTATAAAAAAAACCTCTTAATTTATTAAAAAATAAAAGAATCATTTATTACACATTATTATACATCTCACATCATTATTACAATGGTTATAAACACACCTCCTAATTATATATCCATTATTCTAATTATTATAAACTATTGAGATGTTTTATTTAAAAAAAAAGAAAATGTTGATAAGTTATATGTCTTTTCAAGTCCATAAAGATACCTAATGCTTGAATTATAAATATTAATTTTCTCTTCATTGAATTTTTTAAATAAATATTATATATTATACTTAATGTTTTTTGTGCCATTTTTTCCAACTTGGTCAAATATCAAAAGTAAAATATCTTCAACAAGCATTTAACAAAATAAAATAATGAAATTCGGTAAATTTAGCATTAGTCTTTAAATCCAACATTTTAAAAAAGTAGAGAAAACATACTTACAATAAATTAAAAAATAAAAAATAAGACAAAATAACCCGTGCTTCCATTATATTATAATGTTTTTACCAGCAGTCTCATCTCCTAAGTACCAAAATGTACTATGTTGATTATAGAACAACAACAAACATACATAAGTGGGGTTCGAGGAACCTAGATGTTGATGATATTTTTATGTTGTTTATAACTAATCAGTTCACTTTCATCAAAATAAAAAATTTCCATAAAATCACTAATGAGGATCGTTTAGAGCCGAGTCAAAAATAAATGGAAAAGCAAAATACATGTTACTAGATCCAATAAGTATTTATCCAATCTCGGATAAGCAAATCTTTTTTTTCTTCATTAAGCTTTTTTTTAATAGATAAATAAAATAGGAATTTTTCTCTTTCCTATTCCAATCAAAGAATTAATGATATTTCTTTTTTAGTCTATTATAACCAATCCTAGTGAATATTTAGAATCAAAATCATATTGTTTTCATAGTCGAGTTAATAATTAAATTCCAACCTAACCAACTACAATTGAATCTAAAAAGGAGATCTAGGAACGCCTACTTAAATTTTTTGTAGGCAAGCCGGGGTTTTAAAATCTCTTTAATAAAAAAAAATTATTTCATTGGAAATTTTGTAAAAGATATTTTTTGTCTTCATGTACCTGATCTACTCAGTAAACACAAAAAAGTAGTCTTTTCTTTCCTTCTACAATCAATAGAAACTACTCCTTCCGAATTCAAATTAAATAAAATAAACCAATATGATTCTAATTATGAAATAGAAATTCCTTAAAATTCTAGTATGCCTGAATTCTCTATTCAAAATTCTAAATTATGAAAAAAATAGAATGAAATAATTATTTAATAAAAAATAAAAAATTTGAAAAATAAAAGAGAATTCTATTTAAAATTTTGTTCTTTTATTTTTTATTTACAGAAAACCGAGATAGAAATGAGAAAGGCTTTTTTTCATATGTATAAGATAAGAACAATCTATATTTCTATATTCTATATAATTAGAATAAGAATATAAGTTAAGTGGAATGGAATACAAAACTGAAATAAGATTTAAGTCAATAACTCTTTAAACGAGACACGTCATGTAAATGTAGTAAACAAATGAAACTAAACTCCGTTCGGTGGTTTGGTCAAAATGAATTGTTGTTTTGACTAAGGAGTTATGGATAACTTGACAATTCCAATCTGAACCAACTAATTGGGCATATTTTCCACATTCATAAGGAGTTTGTTTATGTTTCTACTTTATGAATATGATATTTCCTAGGCATTTTTAACAATATCAATTGTTATTCCTATTTTAGCATTTCTGTTTTCTAGAATTTTAGCTCCAATTAGCAAAGGACCAGAGAAACTTTCTAGTTATGAATCCGGTATAGAACCAATGGAGGATGCTTGGTTACAATTTCGAATCCATTATAATATGTTTACTCTAGTTTTTGTTGTTTTTAATGTTGAAACAATTTTTCTTTATCCATGGGCAATGAGTTTCGATGTATTGCGTGTATCTGTATTGTTGGTTTAGTTTATTGTGTCATATAGAAGCTTTAATTTCCGTGCTTATCTTAATTGTTGGTTTAGTTTATGCATGACGAAAACGAGCATTGGAATGGTCTTAATCCATGAATATTCCGACAATAAATTGAAAAAAGAAAAAAAAAAGATTGAAACAGTTATGAATTCTATTGAGTTTCCCCTACTTACTCGAATAACCCAAAATTCAGTTATTTCAACTACATCAAATGATCTTTCAAATTGGTCAAGACTCTCTAGTTTATGGCGCTTCTCTATGGTACCAGTTGTTGCTTCATTGAATTTGCTTCATTAATAGGCTCACGATTCGACTTTGATCGTTATGGACTGGTACCAAGATCGAGCCCTCGACAAGCAAATCTAATTTTAACAGCCGGCGCTGTAACAATGAAAATGGCACCTTCATTAGTGAGATTATATGAGCAAATGCCTGGACCAAAATATGTTATTGCTAAGGGAGCCTGTACAATTACAGGGGGGATGTTTAGTACCAATTCTTATAGTACTGTTCAGGGGGTTGATAAACTAATTCCCGTGGATGTCTATTTGTCGGGCTGTCCACCTAAACCAGAAGTCGTTATCGATGCTATAACAATACTTCGTAAGAAAATATCTCGGGAAATCTATGAAGATAAAATTCAGTCTCAACAGAATAATCGATGTTTTGCTATCAATCACAAGTTTCGTGTTGGACGTAGTATTCATACCGGAAATTATGATCAAGGGTTACTATATAAATCTTCATCTACTTCAGAGATTCCTCCGGAAACATTTTTCAAATACAAAAGTTGCGTATTTTCTCACGAATTAGTGAATTTTCAGAAATTTCATCGTATCATAAAAAAAAACAACATAAAATATTTATACAAATAAAAAAGTACGGGAGATATAAACAAGATGTAGGGTCCTTTGTCTGCTTAGCTAATCAAACACAGGCTAGTTCATAGATCTTTGGGTTTTGATTACCAAGGATATGAATAGAGACTTTACAAATAAAGCCCAAAGATTGGCATTCCATTGTTGTCATTTTATATGTATATGGTTACATTTATCTACTTACTCAATGTGCCTACGACGTACAGCCTGGCGGGTTGTTAGGTAGTGTGTATCATCTTACATGAATAGAGTACAGTGTGGATCAACCGGAAGAGGTATGCATAAAAGTATTTGCTCCAAGGAGCAATCCTCGAATTCCATCCGTTTTCTAGGTTTGGAAAAGCGCAGATTTTCAAGAGCGGGAATCCTATTATATGTTAGGAATCTATTATTGTTGGGTTTTGTGGCCCATTGGATCCTCGGTGGGGTTCAGAACGAGAGAAGAAGAGGAAACGAGAGAAGAATCGGCATCGGGAAGCAGGCGCTACCAGCGCCTTGTGTTGCGGAGTCAGGGGCTTGAGGCGCTACTCCCTCCATTCGAACGTTGCCAGCGTCCAACACAACGGTTGTGATATTGAAGGCGCTGTAGGAGGTAAAAAATTGTCGGCAAATCAGAAAATTACACGTGAAAAATAAATTAAATTTATTTGGCTAATTATTGTCCGCCACGTGTGAAATTAATTACGACGGTCCATTTAATTAAATTTTAAATGGAAATGTACCCTGGCCAATACCATCGTGACACGTGTCAATTATGATGCAGAAAATCATAATTATTTCTTTATTTAAAAATTAAAGGAATAATTATTAATTTGGGCCTAAGCCCAAAGCCGACTCAAACCCTAGGCAATCCTAGGCCTCCAGAGCCTATAAATAGGGGTCTTCTTCCTCATTTTCAACAGACACTGCAGGCTACCCCGGCGGCATTCGGCATTCTGCACTCCAGAGGCTTGGAAGATCAAGCGCGGATCTCGGCTACCAAGCGCCAAGGATCAAAGTCTGCAAAAGCTCAAGATCGAGTCTCCAAGCCTCTACCGCGTCAAGATCAAGAACTGCTTCAGAGTTCTTCACCAAGACCTGCAAAGCCTTCAGAAGATCGAACTACAAGCGACCTCCAGCTACCAAGCGCCAAGGACCAACGTCTGCTAGTTCGACAGCTTCTGTTCTTCACATCAAAGATTGCAGTCATCTTCTTCGTTTGGTTTGTCGATCGAGATCAAGCACTCAAGCCCTCGCATCCAAGAACCTAAAGAACTACTACTCAAGACCTTCACCTATCAAGCAAGGATCAACGTTCAAGACCTTCAGCTCAAGAATTGCTACAAGAGTTCTTCAGCTAGACCTGCGTTTGAGATCGAGATCAAGCGTCCGCGCCCTCGGCTCACCCAAATTTCAGGAGATCGAATCAGAGGACTACTTTATTGTATTTAATACAGAGATTGTACCCGCTTACATTCAAATATTAATACAAATTAATTTGTTTCTCATATTTCTTGTCTTTATTTATTTCAGGCTCGAAATTTGTGTTTACAGGCGCTACCAGCGCTCTCTTAGGCGCTGCCAGCGCTAGGGTCGGTCTTCATCTACGTTGTTGGGCTGCCGCTCATGAAGCCCGACAGCTAGCGACTAGGGTTGTCTTAGGTTATTGTTTTTAACCTAGTTTCCTTTCTTCTCTATTAGTATAAATACTACACATGTATCTCCATTATAATCACGACCCGGCGCACGGCACATGACGCACTGCGCACGATGCTCATCGAGTACGGCGAACAATGATCGAGTTATAGAGAGTCAGAGAGGGAGAAAATATTGAGAGGGAAAAGGGTCTCACCAATATTTTCGATCCCAATTGTATCTTGAGAGAGAAAGATTGTGAGTTGTGAGTGAGAGAGATTGTGATAGTAATCTCCTCTGTTGTGGATAGCATCACACCCTGTGATAGTGATCGGGTTGTACTCCTCCTTTCTCATAGTGGATTGTTTTCTGATTTTCGCCGTCCGTGGGTTTTTCCCCGAGTTCTTCGGTTTCCCACGTAAACCTTGTGGTTGTCTTCTTTTATTGCTCTTATTATTTTGTTCCTGAATTTTGTTGTAATTTCCGTCATCTCAATTTGATTTATTATTCGCTTCCGCTATTACCTTACTACTTTTTTTACTCTAACAAGTGGTATCAGAGTCTCACAATGGTATCTGAGTCTAACAATTATGATAATCATCCATGCCTGAAACGTATTTTAATGTCCGAAAGTTGGATATGATGGCCCTTACGTAAAGATTATATTGTCCCCAACTTTTATGCCGACCCACTTACTATCTATTACTTGATTGACTAATCCTTTATATGGGAATAATTCCTCACGAGGAGATGAATCAAGATAATTTTAAATTAAAGTTCTGCATTTTTGTTCATCCCTCGCCATAATAGTATCTTGGGGTTTGCAACGATAACTTGGTATATCTACTATACCACCATTAACTAAAATATGTCTATGGTTAACTAATTGGCGGGCTGCCAGAATAGTTGGAGCCATATCCAATCGAAAAAGGATGTTATCCAAAAGCATTTTAAGTAATTGTAGTAAAACTTGACCTGTTAACCCTTTGGCTTTTTTAGCGATACGTACGTATTTAAGTAATTGCCGTTCTGTAATACCATAATGAAAACGCAATTTTTGTTTTTCTTCTAGACGAATACGATATTGAGACATTTTCTCGGAACGTGATTGGTTTCTAAGATCTGTTCCGGCTCTAGGCCTTTTATTAGTTAATCCGGGCAAAGCTCCTAGACGACGTATTTTTTTGAAACGAGGCCCTCGGTAACGCGACATAAAGACTCCTTCCTTTCTTTTTTCTTTATTTATTTTCTTTATTTATATTTCATTTTACAAAGTAATTCAAAATTAAAACTGAACTAAATGATAAATGAAGTGAAATCCCCTAAAGTATTGTATAATTCGAATAATTAATGAAATTCTTTTTTATTGTATAAATATCGTATACGAATCCTTTTTTGTATTATATATTTTATTTTGTATTTTTATTTTCAAATATGTAAGGAAAATAAAAGGAAAAGAAACGGTTAAATCGCGGTACACCAAATCAAATCAGGAAAAAGACTCTTTCTTTTCCTTTTATTCATATGAAGACGGAAACAGGACCTTATTGTTTGTTTTTTGATTTCAAAAAATAATTCATCATGTAAAATAAATTGAACAAATGGTCGAAAAAATAGAGAAAATTAAAGTCGGCTATCGGATCAAGCTGATGACCATCGCATTATAAATGCGATGCTCTAACCTCTGAGCTAAGCAGACTCACAGAAATTCTACATACTATAGGAATTCGATAAACTATATCTTAGTTTAGGCTTAGCTATTAACTATTCATTTTTATTCTTTTATAATAATCAAATATTTATTTCAAATCAAATAAATATTAAATTTCATTTTTTTTATTTCTTTCATTTCTATATATTTTTTATTTTTGTCAAGAACAATTCAATTCTATTTCATTCAATTTAGCAATTATATGAAATTCTATTTATATTTAGCAGGGCTATGAATTTTCAAATTCATTTCGAATCGAAATTGAAAATTATTATATTATTAATATAAATGGATATTGATTTTCATTTTTGTTATAGTATATAGGTTTGCCCTAATAAAAAACCTAAAAAAGGAAAGAAATGATAAGAATAAAAAAATTCATTAAAAAAATCGAATTCTAAGAATTTAGAATCAATAAAGTAGAAATCCATACCATAATAACATAATAAGACATTCTTCTACTTTCATTTAGAGACTAAGATGAAAACAAAGAATCGAACCTTTGATAAAAAAAATTGCATGGAAAAGTTAAATGATAAGAGAATATATATGGTATATATCCATCCATATTGAATTGCAGCTACACAAATGATAGAATAATTTCTAATTAGGTCAAATCAAAAATCAAATAAATAAATGTTTTCGATAGAGATGAAAGAAGTTAGACAAAAAATAAAGAGAAAACACTTTTCAGTATAGGAATCGATATAGTAATCCGTATCAAATCTAATGAATTCAACAATTCCGACATAAAAGGAAAAAAAAGGAAAAACATTCCACTGATATTCGAATTTTAAAACAAAGTACGTAAAGTGGATATGGCGAAATCGGTAGACGCTACAAACTTAATTCGCTTGATCCTTAGTATATATGAAAACCTACTAAGTGAAAACTTTCAAATATATATATATATATATATATATATATATATATATATATATAGGAAAATTGGATTCTAATAATCCCTACTTTTGCAAATTGGATGACAATAATCCCTACTTTCAATTTGTATTTTGGTGTTCCAAAAAAAAAATAAAATTGTATTGTAGTGGATATTCCCAACTGAAGCATCTCTGTAGGGATATCTTTCAAAAGATGCATGGACCGTCGTGAAAAAACTGCTACCGAAGTCTGCGAATGGAGAACTGGCTGCTGTTTGCTCATGGGCTGACTTATTTGAAGTTCGTACACATTACAACTGGAGCATGGAATTGCATTTCGTTGACACCCCTGACTTTAGATGCAACTACGATTATTGCAGTAAGTGAATCGCCACACAAACACACACATATACATGTACTCAATCTTCATTTCTTCAAGTTCCTTTTGCAAATATGCTTGGGAATATAATCAACTATGAAATAGGACCAGCAAAATACAATAAATATATCAATTGTACTACTAGAACACAATAACAATTTAAATGGGAGCATTAAAATATAATTAAAATAATAATTTATTTAGCCACCACAGATAAAAAAATGCTGCGATGGACCGTTTCTATTGTAATTTAAATGTTAAAACTAAACTTTACATAATACTGAATAGGAGACTGTCACGACTCAGCTGGAGAAAAGAACAGATGCGTGACTGGAGCAATTTACAACTACACAACGCAGCTAACATAGGCTTGTCGCAACCCTTCTTCTGAAACCAGATGTATGTCCTTTTTCTTCTCTTCACTTATTAATCATGAAAAAAAAGTAGTAGATAATATGGAAACTCATGAACTACTCTTATGTAGACAACTTCACCGAGGCTCTTATGTTCTTAGCACACTTTATTGGTGACGTTCATCAGGTAAATCCTCCTAATTTCTAGCTAGTGTTTTTCAACTAAAGGTTTGGATCCCTTATGAATTTGGTGTCTTCCAAAATGGATTTTATTTATATATATAGGCCTGTAAAATTCATAGTTGAAAATAGATTGAACTCTAAAAATAAAGTTTTCGTAATTATTCGTATGTATAAAATTAAATAATGTTTTCATTGAATTTTATAACTATAATATCACATATAACTTGTATAAAGTTATATTTTTATTCATTATTTTTTATATTTCAAAAGAACGCCTAAAAATGTCTAACATATGGTATTGATTCAATTAGGGTATATTTGAGCTCTTTGGCTTCCAAAGCTTCTAACAATTGATAATTATTACTTACTTTTAAAAAATTATTGATAATTAAGAGAAATTCTACCATAGTTGAATTTGTTTTCAACTACGGTAGTTGAAATGTATAATTACCCTTAGTTCTGTCATTAAAAATTAAAATTAATATATATATTCATTATAGGACTTGTTACAATAAGTAAATCTATATGTTAAGTTATAATTTTTCACAAAATTGAATATTTTAAAGGAAATTCTACAATAGCTTACTTTTTTTCAACTATCGTAGTTGAAAAGTGAAAAAACCATTAATTTTACCATAAAAATTCAAAATCAATGTAGGTTGATCAAAGTAACTTGATACAATAATTAACCATGTTTAGGAGAATATAAATCTTTTTAAAAAATATGAATTATTTTTTATAAATGAATGGTATAAAATTTTGAACTAACCATAATTGAAAATAAATTCAACTATAGTAGAATTTTCAATTGAAATAAGACACATATCATCGATCAGCTTTTACCATATTGGTTGGAGTATATATGCAACTAACATGACTTCCTCTATCGACGCTCTGCAGCCTCTACATGGCGGTTTCATAGGGGATTTGGGTGGAAACAAGATCCCTGTCTATTGGTACCACAGGAATGCTAACTTGCACCACGTATCAATCTCTCTCTCTCTCTAAGTTTCTGTACATCACATTCATTCCCATAATTAAGTTGTCCATATTTTTCTGGATGACGAACAAATATATCAGTGAATTAATGATTTTTCGCCCGGAGACCTTCATGCACAAGCCAACAAGGTTTCCACAGCTAATTAAACAAGATATATATGAGTTGTATCAACGTTTTCTTCAACATGTACGTGTTTTGATGCTTCCACAAAAATATTTACTTTCCTCTTCTTGGCTTCTACATTGAATTTGTGTAAACAACCTACGCTATCTTCTATTTGAATTACTTTGATGGATCTTCACCTAATTGTATCCATCTGTTTTCCTGCAGGTGTGGGATTCAGCGATTATTTACACTGCAGTGGATAGATTCTATGATTCAAACTTGAGCAATATGATTGAAACTATTCAAGCAAATATTACGGTACCATGCATTCTCTAGCTTTCCCAAAAGAAGTAATGCTTTACATAAACACATGAAGCAGTAATGAATGTAATCTAACAACATTCTAATTGTATCAATCGTATTCAGGAAAATTGGTCAAATTCTATTGCTTCATGGGAAGTATGTCATTCTAACCGCACTGTTTGTCCTAATCCGCAAGTGCACTCGCTGCAGATCCATTCCACCCCACCCTGGAATAAAAAAATAAGGTCCTACGTACTTACAGTTTTCAAAATCAACCTCAAAATAAAGCTCTACTATATATAGATGATCCAAACTTCCACATAGGCCTATCAATTCGGTCGGAGGGAGGGTTCCGGGTTGGTGGTATATCGGGTTCGGGTAAATACGAGCGGTGTATTTCGGTTTCTTGTCAACCCAACGGGTTATGATTGCGACATTTTTTTGTTTTTTCTTTTTAAAAAATGGTCTCTAAATACTATTTTTTGCACAATATACATAATAAAATAGGATTATATTCTAATAATGATAGATTATTGTAGTTATTTTAACTTAAATTAGAGAAATAACAAATAAATAAGTTGCGCTTATAGTTTAGTAGTTAAAAATTCCAATGAAAAGTCACAAATTTTAATAAAGTTGAACTTTAAAAGTTAATTTTTCGGGTCAAACGGGCAAATTGGGTTTGACCCGCTAATTTTCGGGTTTGGTGTATTTTGGGTTTAGTTGAAAAAATCATGTTCAAAACCTAGAAATTTCGGGCGGATTCAGGTCGGATTATTGGGTCGGGTCAGAAACTGTCAAGCCTACTTCTACATATTCTTTAACTATAGTTAAAGGCACTCTTTTTTTTGTTGGTATGCTGCTTTGTCTGCTTGCTTACTTGTGTTCACAAAGTGTGAGAGCGGTACCTAGTGAGGTGTCTTACTTACAGTTGTTTTTACTTATTCTTATATATATAGGGAATTGATCATTTAAGCATAGGCCTTTTGTGAACATGAATTGGTGCGAAAATTATGGTATCATGAATTGGCTTAGTAAACGAATGCTAAACCTTTTATAATTAGTAAATAATCATAATTACTAAAGAAATTGGTGCAAAAATTCATTATAAATAATAATTTGAAGAAAAAAGTCATTTAAAATGTTTTTTTTTTGGACAAGTGTCCATTGTCAACAAGTGATGTCCATTATACTTCATCGAGAAATGGTTTAATTTTTTAGGTATGCATCAGAGAGTATCAGCCTAGCTTGCAAATATGCATAGAAAAATGCCAGACCGGGAAGCAAATTAGAAGGTAATATTTTGCGAAAGATATGTAAACATACCCATGGGAAAGTCTGTCTTTCAATGAACTTCAGTTAAATGGGAGGATGCTGTCTATACGTGGATTCCTTAGACCACACTCATATGTATTCCGATAGGATTTGCTAATATTGTTGTATAAGTAAACGCAAAAACCATCATCGGTTGGAATCTAAACTTGTTGTGATATGACTATTTGCTTGACACTAAATGGATTTGCTTCTTGGTTGTTTCTGAAATATATACAGATGACTACTTTCTCTCTCGGCTACCTATTGTTGTGGAAAGCTAGGCTGGCTCAAGGTGGGGTTCGATTGGCTGCTACTCTAAACCGTATTTTTAACTCATGCGGCCTCATCTCGAACTTGCACAAGGGACAGAAAGGAGTGGCTTATGCATGATTTGTCCATTCTAGCAACCCCCATGTTAGTTGCTTATTGATCAGATCGTCCATCACTGTAATCGTCTATTGAAATATGTTTTCTTTAGAGTCGTTGTATCTCTAAAAATGAGGAAACTCTTACTCTACTCTCGCTTTTGGTATCAATAATGGTTTAGTCAAATGATGATTAGCCACTTTTCTTTGAAAACGGTTTGGATTGGTGCTATATATGGAAAAGGAAGGAAGGGGAGAGATATAAAATAACTCATATTTATCGTTATTTGGAAAAAAAAAAAAAGAATGTAAGGGAAGGGAAGAGAAGAGAAGGGAAGGGAAGGAGAGGTGAACCATTCACCCCTTTCCCTTCCATTGACGTCCTTTTCCTTAGCTTCAACGGGGTTAAAGGAAGGAAAAGTAAGTGAATATCTATTAAAAAAAAATAAAGTTATAGAAAAAAATAATAAAGTAATAAGAATAACTTTAAGAGGTATCTTTCTTTTTGGAAAATAATTTCTAGGACCCTATATTTTAAACCTAATATTCAAGTCCGCTGTTGATGTACCGATAATTATCATATCATCTATTTTAATTAATAGAAAAACTTATTTGGACTTAGTTTTGAGCATGTGAGAGTTCTTCAGGGCAACGCCTTGCACAGGGGCGTGTTGATGATGATAGTCGAGGTGATTATTTAGACCGATGAGTCGGATCATGGTTCAAGGTGGAGACTGTTGGGTTTTTTAATGGCTATTGGATCCGCTAAGGTCCAAATAGTGGGAGACTAAAGTGCAACTCGCACCAAAAGAAGCGTTAGGCGTGCCCTAGACAGAGGGAGATGAAAGGGAGGCACATGCAGCGCCCCAGATAGAGGGAGAAGAAAGGGAGGTGTAGGCAGCGCCTGAAGAGGCGCCACCCGCACCTAATACAGAAGCAGAAGAAAGGGCATTTAAAGGAGACACTGGCCATGTCTCTGGGACGCTGCAGCAACTCACGCCAAGAATTTTCACTCCCCGCCCCTACATCTCTCTTCAAGTCGGATACTACTGTTGTTATTTGAGTTTTAATCTAACTCTAATTCTCCTAACCGCCCTATATATAAGATACATTTTCTCCACTTTAGCTATCAATTAAATCAGATAGAATATTAAGAGAGATAGAGTTTCACCAATATTTTGTCATTGTTATGACGAGAGAGATTGTGAATCGAGAGATTAAGAGATTGTATTGTAATCTCCATTGTTGATTGTACCACACCCTGTGATAGTAATCGAGTTGTATTCCTCCTTTTTCTCATAATGGATTATTTTCTGGTTGTCGCCGTCTGTGGGTTTTTCTCTGAATCCTTCAGTTTCCCACGTATATCTGGTATTTGTTTTATCGCTTAAGTTTTTGTTTCTAAATTTTCTTATAATCTCGTCATCTCGTTTGCTTCCATTGTAATCGCAACTGGCAGTTATTTTCTCTTACAACCCTCACAAAAGGTTATCAAATCTACTTTGAATGGAATCCTTAATTGATTACTCACCTACATGACAAATGATCCTAAAACTTTAAATGTGATTAAGAGAAGATTGAATATGAGTAAAAACTATGAAAGAAAAAATGGTAGATTGAATCATAGAGTGATCCTCATTTTAGATTGTCATTTACATTTCCTTTTTTCTTCACCTTGAAAATATGCACCATATTTAATGCTTTTGTTTTTCTTTTTTGTTTTTTTTATTGGTGAGATAAGTGTTGCTAGTTAAGGACAACAATTCTCTCTAGTTGTAAAGTTTAGAGTTTAGGGTTAGGACATTTTTTGTGCTTATTGTCTATTTAATTTTTTAAATAATAAATTCTCTATAAATATTAAAATTATCTCCATTCACAGTCTCAAAATTAATAAATAATTCATACATTAAGGTCACGTTCTTTTGTGTGATTGGTAAGATGCGGAAATTGTGCGATGTGAAGAAATTGTGGGAAATGCGGTAAGGTGTGGAATGATATAATAAATTTGTGGAAAGTTTGGTTGATGTGGTAGATGAGGAGAAATAATGTGAAAAATAGAAGAGAGAAGAGTGAGGAGAGAGAAAAGTGAAGAAATATATTGGCAATCATTGTAGTAAAGTGCGGTGAAGTTTAGAAGAATATTGAATATTATAGTGAGGTGTTGTACCGCACCACACAAAAGAACATGACCTAAAATCAGTGGCGGATATGTAGCCTTGGTAGGGGTGTCCACCGACACCCTTAGCCAAAGAAAAATTTATGATTCTCTAATATTATTTGGAGGAATTTTCTTAATTGGAGCAATTGGACACCGTAAAAAAATAAATCCAAAAAATGTAAAACGAATGTTCAATTTAGTAGCAACCCCAGAAACCCTAAAATATTACTCCCTCTATCCCAAATAAATTATCCACATTGACTAATTAAGTCAAAAATTTTAAATTTGATCGTTAGTTTATCAAATTATATGTTGAGTTATTACAAGACTACCACTATTAGATTTGTGATGAAAAATATTTTTTTACCTAAATAAAGTATTATTAGTCTTGCTAAGATAAAACCTGGAAAATTAACGGTTAAAGTGTTGCAAGACCGTGAAAAGATAAACTGGACCAGTTAATTGAGACGGAGGGAGTACCAAATTATTTTTTTATAAAAAAAAGTATAAGTCAATGAATTGGGTAATTGAGTATCAAAATATGTTTTAAGATACAAATATCTAGTTAATGTGAAATTTCAATTAATTTGGTGGACATATTTATATGACGATGTGAAATTTTGTTAGCTTGTGAATATGTCATTTAATATTTATTTTTATTGTTATTGTTATTTATTTATTTATTTTTAATTTATTTATTTTTCGAAAGCGCTTATGTAATAATAAATATATTGGAAACCCCTAAATTAAGGGTCTGCATCCGCCACTGCCTAAAACTATAACATTATTAAAAAGAACTCACAAAAACAAATTATTATAAGCAATACTTACACTATGGTTTTTGGATGATAATATTCTGACTTCTTTGGGTGTTGGATTGTAATATACCAACCTTTATTATTGGATAACAATATCCATGACCTTTATTCATAGGTGACATTATTACACCAAAAGTAAGTAAGGGGGTGGTGAACTAGTGTCCATGCTGATGTGGCTGGCGGAGGGAGAGAAATTGTCCCAAGCCAATAATCCCGTTAACTCGTCCGTTTTTTTCTCACTAACCTAAATTATAAGATATTGGTTGGTTGTGTGCCATGTCATTACGAAGACCAATTCACCACCATCTTAGTCATTGTGTTCGAGCCAATTTTTTTTAATTTTTTATCGTGGGTTACTGTGAAAAATGGAGAAGTTAACAGGCTTACTTGGCAATGGTCGATTATTTTCCCCCACCTATCACGTTAGAATAGAAACCATTTAACCAGTTACCACCCCTTAGTCGTTGTTGGTACAATAATCTCACCTAATTTTAAAGGTAAGAGATATTGTTGTCCAATAGTAAATATCAGTATATTACAATCCACTACCCCAAAGGTCGTTATATTGTCATCCAATATTCCCTTACACTAAATTACCATTAGTTGAGATTTATGCATTTGTAATGCATCGCAGCACTTTTTAAGTGTGGAGCCCTGATCAGTAATCACGCTAGCAATCCAATTCAAATTTAGATGTGCCTCACTGTATGGATCACCTAACTAGTTTATACTTAGAAACGATGTAATGGATTGTGTTAAGGTTTCTGAGAGAACGCCATTTCATTAAAGTTTGGAAGAGCTAGTTGTTCATCTATGATTGGTCACTGTCGACATCTTAACCTCATTTTCTATTCTAATTCCAATGATATCCTCAAACCAGCTGAGGTTTACACCTTCATTCGAATTCATCCGGATCCAGAACGGCAAATATATCCGAAATTTCTAACTATACTGGCCTTTGAATTCTGGTAAGTTTCAGTGACCCCTTTTGTGTGTTTTCGGTTATCAAACACATATAGCAGTAATTTGAAGTTGTAATTTCTCCCCTTTAGGTTTTTATAGACATGGGGCTATTGAAGGTTTCGTGGCTCCTTGGAGTTTCAATTGTGCTTCTCCAATTGTATCCTGGAATTGTTTGTTGGGGAAACCATGGCCACTATGTAATTTGTAAAATCGCAGAGGTAAGAGTTATTCTCAACTCTGCAAAATGCAAATTTTGCAGTGCACATCCACCTTTATCTGGGTTTGAACTGAATTGCCTCAAATTGGGACTCAAGAATCATTCTAACAAGCAAATACTCTAGATAGATAGTGCCCAATAATATTTAGATAATCCCCACAACTTCCTTTGGTTTGATTCATTGTCTGAGTACTCCCTTAGCATTATCGTAATTGGGTTGTGACTCATTTATCCTGCTGACCAAAACCAAGAAAAAGGGAAAATAAAAGGCCAAAATCAATCCTCCAAAACAAGAGAGATTGGTTTCAATTGACATTTGACCCAGCTGACCTTAAGCTTGGTAAATGGTTACCTGAGTCAGTGTAATTGTATTTGATCTTGTTGTTAAATATGTTTGGCCTGAACTGGGCTGTGTTTGCTGTTTATATTGGATCTTCTTTGTTATTATGTTGTATCAAGTTTTGATCATTTGTGGTTATGACATCAGTTGGCTCAGTAAGCTTGTCAGGAAGTGTATTCAATATTTTCATCAATCAAATATCAGGTTTGTTTGATCTATGGTTAAGTCATTCGGTTGAAATACAGGCTTATAACGTTGATGAGGCAATATATTTTTTTGGTTTGCTAGAATGCAGGTTGTTTAATTGCATTTTGCAATATGCATCACTTAAACCTGTTGCTCATTTTATACTTTTGTGGGTTTCAAATCACCCAGAAAAGAGAGACCCAAGTCCATTTGTGTACTTTCATACGACTAAAAACATATTTCAGGGATATCTTTCTAAAGATGCCTGGACTGTTGTGAAACAACTGTTACCGGAGTCTGCTGAAGGAGAACTAGCTGCTGTCTGCTCATGGGCTGATTTATTTCAAGTTAAAGCCCACTATTACTGGAGCCGGGCATTGCATTTTGTTGATACCCCTGATTTTAGGTGCAATTATGATTACTGCAGTAAGTGACTCGCATTCTACGCATTAACCTTACAAATTTTCCTACTGCATTTTATCCTGATTCCTGGTGCATACTCTTATTGTGTGAAGTCAATAGTTTTCATACCCGATGTGAATAATTCCCTGAATCCATAGGGGACTGCCATGACTCTGCTGGGCGTAAGAACAGATGTGTGACTGGAGCGATTTACAACTACACAGTGCAGTTGACATCAACTTGTCGTAGCTCTTCTTCTGAGATGAGATGTATGGAACACCATTCGTGTCCTCTTTTTTAACCCGCTTTAAATGGTTTTTGAAAGTTGTTTTTTTGGGTTCACCGGAATCAACCTCTTGATGCACTTCTGTGCATGGGGGAGGAAGGTTGTCTACATCTAGATCCCCTTGGCCCACTCCTTAGCAGGACTATAATGGGGTTTGTAGTAGTAGTTGTTGACTTGTTGAAATTGATGTTGGACACTCTTGAGCTTCTCTTTTACAGATAACTTGACAGAGGCTCTCATGTTCTTGTCACACTTTATGGGTGATGTTCATCAGGTTTGTTCCCTTAACTTAGCTGCGCTTCTCCTAGGATGTTCTGTTTAACTAAGAGGTTGGATTATGTATCAATTTGTTCTTCTTTAAGTATGAATTCTGCTTAAAAGACAGACAGATGGCTGTTCATTTTTTTCTTCGTTTTTGTTTGATCTAAATGATTTGTGAGCCACTTTGGTCTCTGAAGCATTGTACTAATTTCTTTGTCCACAGCCTCTGCATTGTGGTTTCATAGGAGATCTGGGTGGCAACAAGATCCATCTCCATTGGTACCACAGGAAAGCTAACTTGCACCATGTACGTCTCTTTTGCTTCCTTTCTTAGAATGTTGCAATTTTATGCATATCTGATATGTCCCCATATGCTTTTACCTTGTACATTCATGAATGGATTTAGCGAGTGACTGTACTGAAAGATATCTACAACAAACAAAAAAGCCCTCCATAGCTTGTATACAGATAGAATTTATCTATTTATCTTCTTCAAGCTAAGTTTTACCGAATAAACCTATGATTTTGTAGTGTCTGTTTGCTTGCAGGTATGGGACACGGCAATCATTGACACTGCCTTGAAAAGATTCTACGACTCAAATCTAAGCAATATGATTGAAACTCTTCAGAAAAACCTTACGGTACAAATTCATTTCTGGTTTAGGAAAAGAATTGTATATATGCTATTGCCTACCATAACCAAGATCCTCTGGTCAACTTTCTGTCATTGAATTTTAGCCAGAATAGATTATGATTGGCATGGGTGTCAAATGCTCTTGGACAAAACCCATAAGCACACAATAAAGCTATATCTTTTCTCCATACCTGCAATTCAGAACTTTTACCTAGTGTTTAGCCTCACAAAGTGATCCTCTGTAGTGCTTGTAAAGAGTGAAGTGACAAGTGTGTACATTTTTTACTCTAGCTGATGATGGTGGTGATGTTGCATTTGCTGACCTCCTTACTCTTTTCCTGGTTCAATTGTTTTCAGGAAAATTGGTGTAATTCTATTGCTTCTTGGGAAACATGTGAATCAAATCACACAGTTTGTCCTAATCCGTAAGTTACTTGATCAAGATTAGTAAGAGATAGAATATTAGCAATTAACAAAATGGTACGATCAACCTCAAATTTAAGTAATTAGTAAGAGACAGAATACATCAATCTAAGGGTATCTGCACAAAATATGGTCTTATTTTGTAGGTATGCATCGGAGAGTGTCAGCCTGGCTTGTAAATATGCATACAAGAATGCCACACCAGGAAGCACATTGGGAGGTAATTCTGGGAAAAATACATAAAGCCCGATAATCATTATGCCTAGGAACTTAAAATACATAAAACCCAAGTACTCATATGTTTTAGACAGCTTCAGTGATCCTCTTATTAGCTTCTTATTGGGCTGTTTGTGATGATTCATTATACAGATGAATATTTCCTGTCTCGGCTGCCTATTGTTGAGCAGAGGCTGGCCCAAAGTGGGGTTCGCTTGGCTGCTACATTGAACCGTATTTTTGAATCCTGTGGGCTGATCTCGGATTTACACAAACCGGAGAAAGGGGTGGCTTATGTATGATCAATGTGTAGATTGAGAGCAAGCACAGTATAGTTGCTTCCTGTGTTATGAAATAAGTCAAAGACTCGACATGAGTAATCAGATTGTAGGATGACTGTAATCATCTGGTGGAATATATCACCTTCAGAATTATTCTTTTATTGCAGAAAAAATAGAGAAGTTCTTGGTGCAATCTTACATAATATTGTATCAATAAGTGCTTAGTCAAGCATGTATGCATGATGATTCATGATTGAAACTACTTTTACATATACTTGTACATATCCTTTTTGAACTATGATCTTAAATATCAGTACACTTTATTCTGAAATTAATGCCGCAACTAGCAAATACCCGGGCATTGCCCCGAATCAAAAAAATAAATGCCCGGATGTCCATATAAATATTCACGCCTTCAATAATCACAATATATATTATATGCACCCGGAGCATGTGCTCCAGATACTTGCGAGTGAACAATTATATGAATCAGAGTAAACAATCATAACAATCAGAATGAACAACTTAATACATATGGATGAACAATTATAGAATGCGGACGCGTCTTTCGAAGACCTAATAAATTGCACAATACTCGAGCAATGCTTGGTACGAATATGATCATACATCAAGATGAAACTCAAAATATCCATGATTAATTTGCTTTGTATGATCATACAACCTCCTTTTGATCCACAGGTACAACCGCACAACGTTTGACAATGTTTGGTGCTACTATTTCAATTGATTGCTCTTATTTGCCCATCTATTTATCTATTAGAATGCATCATGTTTGGGATCTCTTTTGCTGTTGAATTAAGAGAGAAAGAACTGTCCCGAAAATTGGTTTAGTAGCAGAGGAGAAACAAACAAATCATGTCCTTGATCCCCAAAAAAATCAAATATTTTATTACACATTGTGAGGGTTCATGCCTACATAATGTGAAATGTGAACAAAAGAAAGAGATAGTGGTTTTGTTTCTCTGCTTTTTGTTTCATGAGTTGGTAGATGTTGTCTATTTATACTGTGTATATTGAATTGTTTCAATTGTCTCATTTTGACAGTGGTTGTTTGCGGACTCTTACCCGTTTTCGGGCTATAAATAATCGGAAAAAAAGAAAGAGATAGTGGAAACTCAACACTAATAGTGAGAAAGTGATAAACCAACGAAGAAAGAATGAGGACAATGACCCTAACAGCCATTTCTGTGATTTCTATCTCCCTATGTTAGTTCATGCCTACCCAGCGTGCATCTTATCAAGTTTATTTATGGAACGATGTAACGTTGTTACTCTTTAGTCATTACCCTTTCAAAATATACCTTTTATTGGCCATGAGTAAATTTATGGTTTAGCAATATTTTTGTATAAAGTCCCCCACATACGTCATTGATAAGTTAACTATTCCCTCCCTTTTATATTAATTGTCATAATTTTGACTTTCACGGTACGTTTTCAATGTCACTCTGATTGATAGTTTCTTATACAATATGTTATTAACAATTGCAATATTTTACTTTTATAATAGTATTTTTCGTTACAAATCTAATGATAGTAATTTTATATAACAACTTATTGTATATATTGAGAAATTTATAATCAAAATTTTTAAATTTGACGGTATAATTTTTAAAGACAGCAATTAATATGGAACGGAGATGGTAAATTATACCTTCGCAAGCCCTAGTAAACACTTGTTTGGTTGCTTACAAATGTCAGTTACTATTTAAAAAGTACATATTTTTTTTTTACTTTACCTTAATGAAAACATGTGACATGCTTAGCATAATTAATTTTTCTTTTTGTCAATTCAGTTAATATTAACCGTGTAGACCCGTACTATTTACTTACATTTTAAAACCACAATAACGCAATTGCACCACAGATAATAGTAAAAATGGAAAGATTCGTTTGACTAAGGCTTTATTCTTTGAAAGGTTAAACTATAAATAAGACTTTTCTACTAACTCATACTCAATGTTACTACCTCCGACCTTAAATGAGTGTCAAATTTCCTAACTGCCTTATTCCTTTTTATTTGTCAATTTTACAATTTCAATAATTAAAATACCAATTTTACCCTCAATTAATGAATGAAATATTTTCTAGGTAAATTTATCCTCTTTATTTTTTTGTTAAGTCAAAGGGTATATTTGTCAAAGTCTAATTTTTAAAGTCAATTTCCTAGGTTTATTGGACTCCTAAAGGTAGTTTTGGTGAAACTCAATTAATAAGGGACGAAGGTAGTACTTTTTTTAGGTCTTGTTTTTTAAAATGTTAAATTAGGGGTATCTTATCATTTGTTTACCTTACTTAATTATCTGAATCCCTTACAAATATTAAAATCGATGTCATTTGATTTTCCCCAAAAGATTCAGAATTTAATAATAAAATAGATTTACTCTACAACTAAGTTACCTACTATTTTCTTACTTTTTCTTTCCTTACCAACCTTGCTTTACCTAACTTGATCCTACCACTTTAAAGCGTATACCGAAACTTAAGTAAATTTATGTAATTTTTATACTTCTTTGACAATTTATTATCTACGTCTACTTACTTATAAATACATTACTCAACCCTACTCAAATTTATTGAAGCTTACTTAATTACCCAACTTATACATACATAAATTAGCATAATTAGCATAATTTAATAGGGATGAGAGAGAGATGAGAGATGAGCAAAATTGTGGATGAGAGAAGCTAATTAATTCTAAAGCTAATTTATACTAATTACAATGTACGTAAAATTGTATACAAATGCTAATTTCTATTCTCATTTGTTAGTTACTAATTACAATGTACGTAAAATTGTGGATGACAGAGAGATGAGATAAGCAAAAGATGAAAAATAAAACCCACGTTAATAGGGATGAGAGAAGTCACAATCTCACAGAGTGACAGATTGAAGAAATGAAACGGTTAACCACGTTTTGTGCAAACTTTTACAGATAAAAATTATTTTCTTTTAATGTTACTATTCAATGGCTACGATATTCCCAATATATAGATCAACGGCTAAATATGGTCAACTTTTCATGAGTCATTCTGGTGTTAGTCAACCCCATTTTGCTACTATAATAGTAAGATTTGTCTTCATAGCGAAGTATTGATGTTAAAATTGTGATTCTTTTAGTCCATATCTTGTGAGTTGTGTCTAGGGTCTAGGCATTGGATTATTTGTGTTTACAGTAAGTCATGTAGAAACAAAAGATTAAAAATGCCAGGTAGACTTGTTAATTAAGGTGGGCGGGTGAAATGCGGGCTGGGAGGATCGAGTGTATTTTGGATTCAAGTAAATATGGACATTGTGTACAAAATTGGGTCAATTGTACCCAATAGGCAATAGATTATGACGGTGACTTTTTCCCTCTTTTTTCTTTGGGTTGTAAATACACACACACACTCTCTCTTTATGGTTGTGGCCATTCTAGATTTTAGGCAAGGATAGATCAATTCGCACTCAGCCATAATCTCTTCATATATGTTGGTTTCTTTTCAAGTTGCCACAGGGTTTGTCATTTCTTTTGGAAATAGCTTGATTTATCTCCAAAGAGAATGTAGCACATGTCAATAGGCAGATAATAATCTTCATAAAATAGGAAGTAAATTACTCAAAACTTAAGATAAATTATTCTCCAAGATTTAAGAGATTTAACAGAAGATTCTACACTTAAATACTCGAATCCATAACTTATCATGTCAAGGACATTGAAACTATTAGAACCAGTCAATAATTTCAATCAAGATTAAGTTTTGGCTTTTAAATGAAAACTAATTAAGCCTGTTAAGGGCCCTGAACCTGTTAAGAACACTGAGGGTCTCTTGAATCTCCCCCATTTTTTATGAAAGACAAAATTCGATAAAAAAATTGGAGAGTAAACAATTAAGGCAAAATTATTCTCCATGCGTTTGAATTTCACCAAAAAGATCTTGAAGGAAAAATAGCAAGATAGGTATTTCCCCCTTAATGCAACAAATGTGATAGTTAATCAAAAACTTCATGTTTTCGCTATTATACTCATAATATTTTCTTAAAAAAAATACAATATTATACTTTTTCAATAGTACTTTTTATTACCAATCTAATGATATTAATTTTTTTTGATGAATCATTATATAAATTAAGGTATTAACAGTCAAAATTTTTGATATAATCACCTAGATGACACTTGAATAAAAACAGAGGTACTACCTCCGTTTTTATTTATCTGTCGCGCTAGGAAATTGTGTTAAAAACTTCGACCATTAATATCTTAATTTGTATAACGATTCATCATACAAAATTGATGCCATTAGATTCGTAATGAAAAATACTATTAGAAAAGTATAATATTATATTTTTTAGTAAAAATTTTATGCTGAAAATTATTGATTAAAAATTGACACTGAAAATTGTAAATGACATATAAAAAAGAATGGAGGGAGTAGTAGTTAGTTAGTTAATATTCTTTTCTTTATTTTATTGTTTCAGTTATGTAATTAAGAGTTGAGGAGTACATTATGAATATTCTGACTGTTCTTATTCTCCTTCATATATGAAATATCCATCCTTTGTCTAAATTTCTCTGTGATTCTCTCTCTCTTTCGTTTCTCTAATTCTCTAATTTTTCTTATGCTCCTTCATATGAACTATTCAGTCTTTGCCTAAATTTCTCTCGGATTCCCTCCCTTTCATTTCTCCAATTCTTTGATTCAAAAATCTGTGAATCTTTATTATTGGACTATAAAATGTTTAGCATGAGATATGTGATCCAAAAAGAAATTTTAACATTTATTATTGGACTATAAAATGTTTAGCATGTGATCTGGTTTACAAATAATTAATGATTTTGGTTTCTTTATTGTAGAGTTGGCATAAGAATGAAAGCATCCGTGAAGTTTCCTAGAAGTGATTAATTTAGTTATAAGATGCAAATTATTGGAGCTAATTAAACATAGACATTGGGCACACGCTCCTTGGTTATTGGCGGAGTAATTAGATTAATCAAAAATTCAAAATTCAACTTCGATTGAGATGAGCTTGAATTATTACACATTCAACCATGCTCACCTGGTTTGCGCATTGTAGAACATATTAGTGTAACCTATCTCGTTAAAATAAGCAAGACATCTTTCTCACCTACAATTAAAAGTATTCATCTACTAGTTTAAGCCTTGTTAGGAAAGTGTCCTAAAATCACCAAATCTCTTGATACCACAATTATTTGTTTCCTAATTGTATTAGGATATTATTTAGGTTTACTTATTATGTTGGGTTTCCTAATTGTTGGAGTGGGAGTTAAGTTAGGTTATAGGGAGTTTTCCCTATAAATAGGGTACATGCTTCTCCATCAAAAACACATCGGTAAACACAGAGAGCTAGAGAGAGAGAAAATATTGAGAGAGAAAGGGGTCTCACCAATATTTTCCCCAATGTATCTTGAGAGATTGTGAGTTGAGTGTTGAGAGATTGTTATTGTAATCTCCTTTGTGGATCGTATCACACCCTGTGATAGTGATCAGGTTGTACTCCTCCTTTCTCATAGTGGATTATTTTAGTTTGTCGTGTCCGTGGGTTTTTCTCCGAGTTCTTCGGTTTCCCACGTAATTCTGGTGTTTGATTTTATCGCTTATTTTTCGTTCCTAAATTTTGTTGTAATATCCGTCATCTCGTTTTCGATTCTATTATTCGCTTCTGCTGTTACCTCGCTACTCACTTTTCTTTAACAAGTGGTATCAGAGCAAGGTGGAGATGGCTTCAATTATGAAGTGTGATATTCCAAAATTTGTTGGAAAGAGGAGTTTTGCTATGTGGAGACTGCAGATGAAGGCGGTCCTGATTCAGCACGGGTTATGGGATGTGATTGAGTATCCCGACACGAAGACTAATGCGACAATGAGCGATGATGAATTCAAACAGCTCCAGAAGGATATCAAGGGGAATCTGACTCCAAGGGAATGGAAGAAGCTTGAAGATAAGACTCTGGCAGGGATTTAGCTGTGCTTGGCGGAGCACATTCAGAGAAAGGTGATGCATATCGAGAAACCTCGGGTGCTCTGGACCAAACTGGAAGAGATGTACATGTCGAAGAGTCGTGCAAACAAGTACCGAATGAAGAAGAAATTCTACAGGCTGAAGATGCCCCAAGGTACTTCTATTCAGGCACATCTTAGTGAATTTGATTATATTATTACTGAATTGGAATTAATGGATATAAAACACACTGATGAGGATAAGGCTTTACACTTAATTTTATCCTTACCTGCATCACAGAAACAATTTAAGGAAATCATGTTGTATGGGAATCGTGGTGTCCTTAACCTTAGTGAAGTAAAGGCTAGTTTACTGTCTAAGGAGAAACTTGATACCGATGGTGATGACCAGGGTGGTGATGCTATGGTTGTAAGGGGTAGGAATACTGAACGTAAGGGAAACGGGTCTAGAGGGAGGTCTAAACACCGTTCAAAGTCTAGGAATCCTCACAAGAATAAGAAGTGTAACTACTGTAGTAAGATGGGGCATATAGAGAGAGACTGTCGGGCAAAACAGAGAGACCAGAAGCAGGAGAGTAAGGATAATCACACCAAACTTGGTACCTTAAACTGCATAGAGCCCGAGTCAGATGGTGATGGGTTTTTAGTTACGGATGATGCCTTGGCTACCACATCGAGTAGGATAGCTAGAGATGAATGGGTTCTTGACACGGGGTGCACCTATCATGTGTCCTCACAAGGACTGGTTCGAGTCTTATGAGAGTTTTGACACCGGTGATGTATATTTGATGGCCATATACATCAAGGGCATCAAGGAAGACATCAAATACTCACCTACATGGAAGAAGAGTTCAAGTCTCTTACATATCTCTCTACTATGGTAGGATTCTACAAGGGTACTCAAGTAATTTGCTCCTTATTTCAAAAACCATAAAGCTATCATGGAAGATGTCCTAGAGTGGATTAATCTACATTCAAAGAGTTTTCATTTGGTTCAAGAATCTTGAGATTTGGATAAGAAACGAAGGAGTTATTATCATTTGTAATCTAGCTTAGTTCATTTGTTTCTTTATGATGTCATACTAGTTTAGGATGATGTAAGCTAGAATCCCTTGTATTTCTTGATTTGTACACGCCAAGGGGGCTTCCATTTAGTATAAATAGACCCCTTGGGTGCCTTGTAATCAACATTCAATCTATCAAGAACCATTCGTCCACTCCATATTCATCCAAAAAACGTTCAAGGTGTCATCGTTCATCATCATTCATCAATCGTTCATCCATTCAATTCGTCATTCATCCATCATTCATCAAAACTTCAATTGATCTTCAATCTTGGTAAACGAATTTCATCATCTTTTCGTTTATCTACGTACTTTTTCATTCCATTTTGGATCCTTAAGAACTTTGAGAAGCAAGATTCCTATCTTGGTTTTTAAAGATCCTGTTTGCAAGTATAATGAGATCCCATTGATCCCATTATACATCAAAATTGGTATCAGAGCTTAGGAGATTGATTCTCTTAGTTCTTGATCTATCTTTTACCATCTTTTCACCATCTTTCCTTCACAAATTCATCCCCCATCACTCCCATCTCACGTCCACCAAGAACCACAACAAAGAACCCCCAAATCAAACACAAAACCCACCTAAACACAATCCCCCTCTCGTCCTTCACCCCCAAAAAACCCAAAACCGTGAGTCTTGCAATCTTGTTGCACCAATATTGTTCAAGATGGAAGGTTCAAGCACTCTCACACCTACACCTACGGAGTCCCAAGAAGAGGTAGAAGCGATGAAGCAAAGAATCATCTATCTCAATGATCAACTAAAGAAATACATGCATCTACAACATAGGATGAACTGTGGTGATAGTGAAACCAATGATAATGATGAAGAAGTCCCAAGAAGACGTCCCCCAAAGGAGGAACGATTCGACTTTAAAGTTGAGATCCCGGAGTTTAATGGTAATCTTGATCCCGAGATTTTCTTAGGTTGGATGCAAACTATTGAACGTGTTTTTGATCTTAAAGAAGTCCTTGATGAGAAGAAAGTGAAATATGTGGCTCTTAAGTTGCGAAAACATGCGTCCATTTGTTGGGCCAATTTGCAAAAGAAGAGACAAGCTAAGAGCAAGGACAAGATTAGAACATGGGATAAGATGAAGAAGAAGCTCCAAGAGAAGTTTCTACCACCAAGTTATCTCCAAGATAACTACTACAAGCTACAACGATTGGTTCAAGGAAGCAAAAGTGTGGAGGAGTACACAAAGGAGTTTGAACATCTTCTTTGGCGTTGTGATATCAAGGAGAATGAACCACAAACTTTGGTACGTTATCTTTTTGGTCTTAATGATTGGATTAGACACATTGTTGAATTGCAACAATACAAAACCTTGGATGAGTTGAGTTCCTTATCCCTTAAAGTTGAAAGGCAAAGGAGGAATAAGGGAAAAGAAGCCTTGAACAAGTACCAAACTCTACAAGAATCATCCCACCCTACATTCCCACACACGCCACAACAAAATTCCACATTCCCTACAAAACTCCCAAACACAAAAACTCCACAAAATCAGCCCCCATCCATCCATAAACCCCACGTTCAAGAAACCAAATTCCTAGCATCAAGAAGGTGTTTTCGATGCCAAGATTTGGGACATTATGCTTCGGAGTGCCCAAACAAGAGAGTAGTATCTTTGGTGGAATAACAAAGTGCTTTGTATGTAGAACCGGAGTGTCATGAAAATGAGAGTGAAGAGGAAGTAGGAGTTGACGTGAATGAGGAAGAAAATGTTGAAGAGGAATGTGTAGAGGAGTCGGATGATGGAGAGTTACTTGTAGTAGGAAGGGCCTTAAATGAAGCTCAAGTGCCAAATGATCAAGTACAAAGGGAGGCTATCTTTCGCTCTCGTTGTACCATCAAAGGGAAAGTATGCTCATTGATCATAGATGGAGGAAGTTGCACCAATGCCGCTTTTACAACAATGGTCGAGAAATTGCAATTGGAGATTAGCCCTCATCCCACACCCTACACTATACAATGGCTAAGCCTAGGACAAGGCATTCGTGTGGATCAAAGGGTTTTGGTAAGTCTTTCAATTGGGAAGAATTATAAAGATTCCTTATGGTGTGATATTATTCCTATGGATACTTGTCATATTTTGTTGGGAAGACCATGGTTGTTTGATAGAAGTGTCATACATGATGGGAGGGCCAACACTTACACTCTCACCCTCCATCAAAAGAAGATCACTTTAACACCTCTACCACCATCTTCTAACCCTCGACCTAAGGAGGATGAAAGTAGCATTGTAACAATCATGAAGAAGGAATATCATGGGTATGAAGAGCATAAGGGTCTTGTTTTTTAAAACTTGGAGGAAAGCAAAACAAGCAACCATCCAATTTTGAATTCTCCAATGAAACGAATCTATCATGTGCACCCTAGAGATATCCACTTGAATCTTATGGTTGAAATGCCAAGGATTCGAAGAGGACAAGAGATTATAGTCACGGCTGATCATTCAAGAGTAGATCGCTTCATATTAAATGATGAAGGCCAAATTGTAGATTTTGAAATTTTGGAGTTACATGGAATTCCTACATCCATGGTGGAGTATCAAAAATCAAGGTCCAAAAGTGTCATTGGTGTCATTTTTGAAGAAGTTGAAGAAGTTTTGTAAGGGAGTCTATGATGACTTCAAAGCATTTAAGAAGAAGGATTGTAATTCCTTGTGAAGAAGGTGAGCAAGAGAGTAGATTTTTTTCAACCGGGGGAGTATGATGTATATTTGATGGCCATATACATCAAGGGCATCAAGGAAGACATCAAATACTCACCTACACAGAAGAAGAGTTCAAGTCTCATACATATCTCTCTACTATGGTAGGATTCTACAAGGGTACTCAAGTAATTTGCTCCTTATTTCAAAAACCATAAAGCTATCATGGAAGATGTCCTAGAGTGGATTAATCTACATTCAAAGAGCTTTCATTTGGTTCAAGAATCTTGAGATTTGGATAAGAAACGAAGGAGTTATTATCATTTGTAATCTAGCTTAGTTCATTTGTTTCTTTATGATGTCATACTAGTTTAGGATGATGTAAGCTAGAATCCCTTGTATTTCTTGATTTGTACACGCCAAGGGGGCTTCCATTTAGTATAAATAGACCCCTTGGGTGCCTTGTAATCAACATTCAATCTATCAAGAACCATTCGTCCACTCCATATTCATCCAACAAACGTTCAAGGTGTCATCGTTCATCATCATTCATCAATCGTTCATCCATTCAATTCGTCATTCATCCATCATTCATCAAAACTTCAATTGATCTTCAATCTTGGTAAACGAATTTCATCATCTTTTCGTTTATCTACGTACTTTTTCATTCCATTGGATCCTTAAGAACTTTGAGAAGCAAAATTCCTATCTTGGTTTTTAAAGATCCTGTTTGCAAGTATAATGAGATCCCATTAATCCCATTATACATCAACCGGGGTCGTAGTCATGGGTAATGACACAGCCTGCAAGGTTGCAGAAATCGGTAGCATCAAAATCAAGACTCATGATGGCATCGTTAGAACTCTCAAGGAGGTTCGTCATATCCTTAACATGACTCGAAATTTAATTTCTTTGGGTACTCTTGAAGCTAACGGCTGCAGGTACAAAGGAGAAGATGGTATTTTGAAAGTGTGTAGGGGTTCCATGGTTCTCATGAAGGGAATCAGGAAGGGCAGTCTATACATCCTGCAGGGGTCTACAGTGACAGGATCTGCAGCGACAATCCTAAATCTTGATGAGTCCGACAACACAAAACTGTGGCACATGAGACTAGGCCACATGGGCGTGAAGAGAATGTCAATGTTGAGCAAGAAGGGATATCTTGAAGGCACAAAGATCGCCAAGTTGGAGTTTTGCGATCACTGTGTCTACGGGAAACAGAAGAGGGTTAGCTTTTTAAGGGCTAAACATACAACAGCAGGGATCCTTGATTATATTCATTCAGATTTGTGGGGTCTTGTTAAAGTGCCATCACTAGGTGGCAAGCGCTACATGTTGACATTCGTGGATGAGTTCTCGAGGAAGACTTGAGTTTATTTCCTGCGGCACAAGAATGAGACATTCTCATATTTCAAGAAGTTCAAAGCTTTGGTGGAGAACCAAACAGGCAGGAAAATCAAGAAACTCAGGACTGACAATGGGTTAGAGTTTATTGATTCTGAATTTACTGAATTCTGCGAGGAGCATGGGATTGCGAGGCATCGAACCTTAGTGGTAAGCCTCAACAAAACGGGGTAGCCGAGAGAATCAACAGGACACTCCTGGAGAAAGCCTGCTGCATGCTCTCGAACGCAAGGCTTTGGAAGAAAAAATCGTTCTGGGCAGAGGTGATATCTACTGCCTCCTACCTGCTGAACAGATCACCTCATGCCTCTATCGAATACCAGATTCTAGAGGAAGTATGGACAGGTAATCCAGTTAATTATTCTAATTTGAGAATTTTTGGATGTCTTGTATATATCCATGTGAATGTTGGGAAGCTGTCTCCCAGGGCTGTTAAATGCATGTTTCTAGGTTACGGGTCTGAGTCTAAGGGATATAGAATGTGGTGTCCTGATTTGATGAAAGTTATTCAGTCTAGAGATGTAACCTTTAATGAAACTGCTATGTTATCTGGAATGGAATCTACCGGTACTTCTGATGACGCAGGAAATCAGGAGAAGGATGCAGGAAGAATGGTGTTCGAGGTGGAGCAGGCTCAAGGTGGAGCTGCTGGAACCTGCAATCAGGAGCAAACTACTGATGCTCCTGAACCAACTCAGGTTGATAAGCCTGAGATTGAGACGAATGTTCCTCAGGTGGAGGAACAACCATGCATTGCTAGAGATCGTCCCAGGAGGGAGATCAGGAGACGTGCCGATCAAATACTGAAGAAGATGATGCTATGATTGCTTATGCGCTGAGTGTTGCAGAGGAGACTCCTGAAGGTGCTGAACCTTCTACCTATTAGGAGGCCATCTCTTGTCCGAATGCCTCAAACTGGATAGGAGCTATGCAAGAGGAGATGGAGAGTCTGCAGAAAAATCATACATGGGAGCTATGTGAGTTGCCTAAAGGGCGACGAGCTCTTACTGCGAAGTGGGTGTACAAGAGAAAGGAAGGTATCCCTGGTGTAGAGAGTGCAAGGTGGAAGGCCAGATTAGTGGTAAGGGGTTGCAACCAGAAAGAAGGAATCGACTACTACAAAGTATTCTCGCCAGTCGTGAGGCATACGTCGATCCGCACCTTGCTTGCCTTTGTTGCTTTATTTGATTTGGAGTTGGAGCAACTTGATGTCAAGATAACTTTCCTCCATGGCGAGTTGGAGGAGGAAATATATATGAGGCAACCAGAGGATTTCATCGTTCCTGGTAAACAGGAACAGGTATGCAGATTAAGGAAGTCCTTGTATGGACTTAAACAGGCACCCAGGCAGTGGTACAAAAGGTTTGATACCTTTATGGTAGGGCAAGGGTACACAAGAAGTCACTACGATAATTGTGTGTACTACAAGCAATTTGAAGAAAGGTCTTTCATTTATTTATTATTGTATGTGGATGACATGTTGATTGCCTCTAGGGACATGTCACTAATAAAGAAGCTAAAATCTCAACTCAACCAGGAGTTTGAGATGAAAGACCTCAGAGCGGCGAAGAAGATTTTGGGTATGGAGATCCAAAGGGATAGAAAGGCAGGGAAGATGTTCCTGTCTCAGAAGAAATATCTGGAGAAGGTGTTGGACAGATTCAACATAAGAAACTGTAAAGAAGTTTCAACTCCTTTAGCTGCACACTTCAAGTTGTCTGGTGAGAACTGTCCTAAATCTGATTTGGAGGTAAGGAGGATGTCTAATATTCCCTATGCTAGTGCAGTTGGTAGTTTGATGTATGCTATGGTGTGTACTAGACCTGACCTGTCCCACGCAGTTAGTGTGGTGAGTAGATATATGCAGAATCCAGGGAAGGAGCATTGGGAAGGAGTGAAGTGGATCCTTCGCTATGTGAAGGGTACTTTAGAGAAGGGCATCCTGTATGATAGAGGCAGTGCTGCAACGTCTGATGTTGCAGGTTATGTTGATGCTGATTATGGCCGATGGAGATCTGGATAGGAGACGCGCAATTTCAGGGTATGTGTTCGTCATGTGTGGAGGAGCAATATCTTGGAAAGCTTCACTTCAGTCTATAACAACCCTTTCAACAACTGAGGCTGAATATATTGCTGCAACGGAAGGAGTGAAGGAGGCCATCTGGTTGAGGGGATTGGTCATGGAGCTTGGAGTACCACAAGGCGAGACCGTGGTTTATTATGATAGTCAGAGTGCTATACATCTGACTAAGAATGACACTTATCACTCGAAGACCAAGCATATAAGCGTCAGGTATCACTTCATCAGAGATAGAGTTGCTACGGGAGAGATTGTGGTGAAGAAGGTGCATACTTCTGATAATCCTGCAAACATGTTAACCAAGCCTCTATCTATAGCTAAGTTCGAACATTGTTTGGACTTAGTTGGTGTTTCTAGCATGTGAGAGCCCTGCGGGGCCACGCCCTGCGGAGGGGCGTGTGATGGTGACAGTCAAGATGTTTATCTGGACCGATGATTCGTTGATTTTAGTCCAAGGTGGAGTTTGTTAGGAAAGTGTCCTAAAATCACCAAATCTCTTGATATCACAATTATTTGTTTCCTAATTGTATTAGGATATTATTTAGGTTTCCTTATTATGTTGGGTTTCCTAATTGTATTAGATTCTAAATCTAATTGGAGTGGGAGTCAAGTTAGGTTATAGGGAGTTTTCCCTATAAATAGGGTACATGTTTCTCCACCAAAAACACATAGGTAAACACAGAGAGCTAGAGAGAGAGAAAATATTGAGAGAGAAAGAGGTCTCACCAATATTTTCCCCAGTGTATCCTGAGAGATTGTTATTGTAATCTCCTTTGTGGATCGTATCACACCATGTGATAGTGATCAGGTTGTACTCCTCCTTTCTCATAGTGGATTATTTTCTGGCTGTCGCCGTCCGTGGGTTTTTCTCCGAGTTTTTCGGTTTCCCACGTAATTCTGGTGTTTGATTTTATCGCTTATTTTTCGTTCCTAAATTTTGTTGTAATATCCATCATCTCATTTTGTGATTCTATTATTCGCTTCCGCTGTTACCTTACTACTCACTTTTCTCTAACAAGCCTAAAATTTCCCTTTAATTATTTCCCTCTTCCCTATTAAAAATGAAAGGTCAATTTAAGGTGAGTGAAATCATAATTAAAGTTAGGATTTTATTTTCCCTCAACAGATTAAGGCCTTCGAGTTTCTATTTTACTAAAGGAGAGCTACAGCTCACAAAACAAATGAAATCTTCCATCACTAATTTTCGAATATTTTACAAATACCTTCCCTTAGTTATTTTGACATAATAAAAACCAACTTTGACCTTTTAGCGTTATGATATACCTCTTCTAGACTTTTTAACCAATATAGTTTAGAGCCTTTTCTAGCGACTTTTATGCCGAAGTTGTTATTGTTGGAGTATTTTCAAAAGTTAAAAAGATTAATTAAGGTTGGAAATCACTAAACACGAGTCAAGAATTAATCAGGAAGGTCAACATAAGCATAGGAGCGGAAACTAGGATGACATGGACCGTGTCTGGTGAGACACGAGTTATGTCAGTGACCAGTAGCTCAAGGAAAGGCACATGTTAGCTTGACAATCCGTGTGAAATCTCGGTCATACGGGATTTTGATTTCCATGATTTTAGCTTTTAGTATTAACACATGGAGATTTAACTGTGGTTTAATATTGACTGTTTTGATCAGTCAATATTGACTCCCCCATTATATTAATGTTAAAAACTGAAGGGAGGTATGTGCAAATTACTTCTAATTTTCTTCATCCGGTCATAAGACTCAAACCAAATTAAACTTTAGTTAAAGGTAAACAGCTTTGAAATTGTATAATGTAAAACGTTAGTACTAGTAATTAACATGTATACGTATAGTTACATCTACTTGCTTGTTAATGTCAACGTTCATGGTTGTACTTGTATCAACCATGGATATAATTGCAAGAACAAAACGAGTATATCTCATTGTGTGAGAAGAGAATATGCCATGAAGGAATATATAAACAAATGTTTTCTTCAGCTTGTTGATTACTTTAAACAATTCAGTTAACATGTGAAACTTGCATTGCACTTAACGCAAACGTCCTTAGCTACCTTCTAATACTCTATATAATATATGTGTTCACTTTGCTGTATAATACCAAGTCATTTTGTTTGCCTTTGACAACTAATTGATTCTGATTGATCAGAAACTTAATTAGATAGTTTTTATTCCATGGTTAATAAGGTTAGAGACCTTAAAATAATGTCGTCTTCGTCGTTTGGTTTTGTTTTCTGCTGTTTGGTTTTCTGCTTCATTGTTGGGGCTCAAGCATGGAGCAAGGAGGGCCATATGATCACCTGCAAAATTGCCCAGGTATGGATACTTAACCCAGTACCATCTGATTATCTTAATATCTTTATTTGAGTAATCCCCCCTTGATCATCTCGTAATAGTCTACTTAATCAATTCAACTTGTGGGATATGAGTCCATACCAAAATTTTATCTATGTATATATATCATGGGAATAAAACGTCACAAATGGCAAAAGAATCATCATATGCTTTGCATATACCCTCTTCAGATTTACGAAATTAATAAATCCAACTTTGACATTTTTGAGTTAATATTTACTTCCCTTGACTTTTTGAAACAATTTAATTTAGCAACTTTTTGGGTGAATTTTCAACACATTTTGTAGATGTTATTTGCCAAAACATTCTTTTGCTAAAATTGTAGTTATTTAAGCAAATAAATTTCATTATAAATAACACATTCACCAAAAAAGTTGTAAAAGTAATTTGGTTCGAAAGCTCAAAAGAGGTAAATATCAAGTCAAAAAAGCCAGAGTAAGGTTTATAAATATCGTATACATATATGAGAACATGTGCAAAGTTTCCATATATATATCATGTGTAAATTTTCTGCATGTAATAAGATTTCATTATAAATGACATCTTTATCAAAAAAGTTGCTCAAGTAATTTGATTCTAAAATTCAGAGGAGGTAAATATAAAGTCAAAAAGGTCAAAGTGAGTTTTATAAATGTCAAACACCTAAAGAAGACCATGTGCAAATTTTCCATATATCGTGTGTAAATTGTAATTCTGCAAGTAATTAAACAGGTATCCAATCAAATGTCATCTGACGAAAGATCCATCTCAATCCATCTATTGATAATATATATATATTTAATTATGTCCCCCTTTCCTTCTTACAATAATGTAATATGTATAGTTTCTAAAAATAGATATCATTCAAATATATATGCAGAGCCTAACTAGAGAACATATCATATATATTTAAATGTATATATGCTAATACCATAAGAAAAACAAATTTCAATTCTAGACAAAACATACATAAACACGGTTTGGTCCCTTGAGTACGAGTAATCTTCCCCCTATGAATTAAAGTTTACAAACCAATAAATTCAAGTTCGAAGATGAAGGTTGATCCCTTCATTTAATTACATGTATGATAATATCCCTCCTATACCATGTTTTGTAAATGGGATGCCATGCTTAATTGACGTGTGAAATTTTACATCTAGCTAGCTAGTTTGTTAAGAATGATAACGTGAACCCTTTTTTTTTTTATTAAGAATATATAAAAACATACATGATGTAGATGCTAAAATATATATATAGGTGTTTGTTTTTATAAAAACTACATGCTTAATTTATGATAAAGAGTAACTTTCATAAATGTGTAGACTTTCATAATAGCACTGGCTAAAGAATTTGTTTGAAAACCTAGGTGTTTAAATATTGGTATAATTCACATTTAAAGTGTTGGACGATTACCAAGTACTCCTTTATGGAAACAGAACAAGGGATGATATGAATTACGTAACACCCATGCCAAACACCTGATTGGAGTAGAAGCTAAAAAAGTTAGTTAGGAGTCAACATCGCATGGATAAACATTACAAGTATACACCTCGTAATACCTAACATCTAAATATTAGTTATTCTCTCTAACCCTTAACGTTTGCTTGCACAATTGGTACATATAAATTAAAAACTCTTATGTCATCTTCTAAGCGACTTCTACCCCTTTTGAGTGAAGTGTACGCAAAACATTGATGAAAAAAAACTAAAACAACACTCTTCCATTAAGGGCGAGTCAAATTGATGGGTAAAAAATAGTTCGGTATAAGTTAAATTTTAGTAAATTTTGATAATTTTTGATAAATTTAGATAATTTTTATCAATTTTGCACTACTATAACAAAATTAATTTTTTTTGTTTTTTTAACTTTGATAACTTTTAGTAAATTGAGTCAAAAACTGATAAATTTTGGTAAATTAGAGTTACACATGGATTTGAGAGACCCTAACTTGGAAAACAGTTTAATTCTCAAATCTCAAATTATTGCAAGTTATGAATGCGTTAAAATTGGAAGTTACTGGCGAGTATATATTTACAAGTCTAAAGTAAGCAGCTAACATGCATGAATTGAAAATAGAACTTGCTAGAACCAGAGGCAGCTGATGCAGTGAAGAACTTATTACCAGAAAACGTGGATGGAGACCTGTCAGCACTGTGTGTATGGCCGGACCAAGTTAGGCATTGGTACAAATATCGTTGGAGTAGCCCTCTTCACTTCATTGACACTCCTGATAATGCCTGTACTTTTGACTATAATCGTAAGTCCCCACAAATCTCTACCCCTCCTCCATAATCAACCCTATAAATAAATCTTGCATCATTAATAAGGGTTTTTGGACATTAATATACTCAACTTTTAAATAAGGGTGTTGGACAATAATGCACCCGAAAATCAGTATATTAGCGTCCAAAATTCTGATTAATAAAGACTAAACAAGCTTGTAAATTCCTTAAGTTGTGTATATATTGATTGATTAACTAAGCTACTAAGCAATTTTGTTTAATTAACTCAAACTTTTTGTTATTAGGGGATTGCCATGACACTCATGGTGTTAAGGATATGTGTGTGGCTGGTGCCATCCAGAATTTTACTTCTCAACTTCAACACTATCGTGAAGGAACTTCTGATCGCCGATGTAATCTTTCTGTGTTTAACTAAACATGTTCACGATGCTAGAATTGCATGTTTTTCCACCCCCATAAGTAGATACAACAAGACACAATTTTCTTATCTATATACTTTTGCTTGAAAATGTAGATAATTTGACAGAGGCACTGCTATTTTTGTCACACTTCATGGGAGATATCCATCAGGTTTGCATTGATCAACGCTATAGTAATAATATTTGTTGTTCAATATATTATAAGACCCTAAGTACTTAAAATCTTAAATGTGTTAATTAACCATCTAAAACGCTATATTGCAGCCAATGCATTGTGCGTTTACGAGTGATGAAGGAGGCAACTCTATCGATTTACGTTGGTTTAGACATAAATCTAATCTTCATCATGTATGTATTACTTCCATAATAATAATTACTTATTCCATGTATAATCTTCTCCTGATATATACTACATAGAATGTGTACTAATATGGATTCTATGTCCGATATACATGATAGGTGTGGGATAGGGAGATCATTCTAACAGCCATGAAGGACTACTATGACAAAGACATGGATCTACTACAGCAAGCAATTGAAGGAAATTTCACTGATGTAAGATTTTAGTTATTCTATTTTTTTTTTCAAAGTATAATATAGAGGATTTCCAAAGATCCTGCTATATACTTATGGATTATACACCCTGTAACATGATTTTAATTTACTGTAGGGGATATGGTCTGATGATGTCGAATCGTGGACAGATTGTAACAGTCTTCATGCTTGTGTAACAAAGTATGCATGCTTAAGTCTTGTTCTGATTTCTCATCAATTTTGCTGGTAAATTATATATAAGTAGATATACAAATGACATACATGCTGATAAATCTCTACCTCATAGGTATGCTACCGAGAGCATTAACATAGCCTGTAAATGGGGCTACAAAGGCGTTGAGCCCGGAATAACTCTTGCAGGTAAAACCAACATCACTTGCATTTAGCTTTTGGTTCAAGTTCTAAATTTTTGATGGGTAACCTATGCCTTCATTAGCTCGGAATAACTCTTGCAGGTAACCACATATGTTGGACGTATAGTAGGAGTTATAGTTGAAATTTATGCATCAATGATATTTGTGTCGTACATTACGCACTCTATAGAGCTTGAAGAGGCCATTTGAATCTTGCGTGCCTTAAAATTTGATGACAAATTGTTGTTGGTTTGATGTGTTTGTTGACAGATGAATACTTCAACTCGAGGCTGCCATTTGTGATGAAACGTATAGCGCAGGGTGGAGTTCGATTAGCCATGATTTTGAACAAGGTGTTCAACCATGGCCATGAAGCAATGGCAGCTGCTACATAATTAACATAATGAGGAAAAAGGGAGGGCCACATTTAGTGTATATCATTCTTTGGCTAACAGTTAGCCCATCAGATTGTCCCCATTTCATTTACCTTAAATAAACAAATAATTTGTAGTGATCAAAGTAAATACTTTCTTCTAATTAACTGTATTTTTTTTATTTACACATGTTTTACGACTTAAGTATTGCTGTCAAATTCAGATCCATATTGTGTTGGCTATATTTCAACAGTATGTTGGAGAAAATACCAAGACTGAAATTCATGCGTAATGGTTGAACTTTATAACCATTCTAAGGTCTGCAGATAATTATGCAACCATATATAGGATTCAAATTGCAAGCACCAAAAAGCTCAAAAAACTCCAATATATCAACAAAATCAGTTTGGAAACAAGGTATGGAACTTAGCATCAAAATAGCTCCTTCCTAACCATGTAGGATTAGATTTTGGGGCATGAGTTTAGCACCCAACAAGCCATGAAAAAATCAGCAGAAAGAAAGGTAGCTATAAAATTGAAACATAAAACCAAAGACTAGAATTAGGTATGATCACCTCTAAAGAATTTAACAACATGCATATTTAACAACATGCATGAACATTATGGAAATATGTAAAAGCCACCTACTTGTGTCACCATGTAGTCGACATTCAGTAATGTCCCTGTGTGCATCGTGTATATATATATAAGTAAACTCTCAATATGGAGATTCAGTAATGACCATATTTGACAAGTACATGTAGTTTCTCAATGACCATATTTATAAGTAAACTCTCAACAACTACCTGCTTGTGTTATCATATTCTTGACATTCAATAATGTATTCATAAGTAAACTCCATACTTCTGCACGAAATCCTTGAACACATCGGTTACCCCTTCCTTCATCGCCAAGTCTTGATCGGTAACAATTGTATTTGATTGATGACCTTGCATTGTATCAACAAACTTTTCAAACAGCCACACCAAAGATGGAGTTTTCCATCTCTCAACAGTCCTATCTCAAATGACACTAACTTCAGGTGATGGTTTAGCCCGGTAAACACAGCAAACACCATCTTATACTTGTTAGTTTGAGGTTTAGTGCATGTTGGAACGAAGAAGGAAGAAAACACAGGCTGCGTTACCTTGATGGGCTTCGTCCAAAGGCCCATATGTGTGTTATATTTTTTAGCGGCAAGTTTTTTAGGGTTTTCAGTTATTGTTAACCTAGTTCCTCTTATGTTTCTCTAGTATATATAGGGGTTCAGGTTCTCCCTATTTTGTATCCCTGAGATCAAGTGAGATAGAGAGAAACACAACCTTGTATTGTAATCCTCATATTACTAGTGCATCGATTCCGTGGTTTTTTTTCCCGCTTTGGGTTTTTTTCCACGTTAAAATCCTGGAGTCAAATTTCTTATTTCTTTTCCGCTATTATTTCCTATTGTTTGTGTTTTGCTTGAGTACTCTTCGATCCTAACAACTGGTATCAGAGCTTTCAGGGTTTCTGAAAGAGAACTCGCTTTCAAACAATGGCAGGAGATAAGTATGAAATAGACAAATTTGATGGATCTGACTTCATCTACTGGAAGTTGCAGATTGAGGATCTTCTATATGCAAAGTCGCTGCATGTTCCACTGTTGGATAAGCCAGATAAGATGGAGCAGGCTGAATACGATCTGCTGGATCGACAGGCGATGTCCCTAATCAGGATGTCATTGGCTCGGAACGTCATGTTTAACGTCATGGAGAAAAACACAACGAAGGAATTGCTGAAGGCACTGGAGAATATGTATGAGAAGCCAAGTGCACCAAATCAGGTATATTTGTTCACTAAATTAACCAGCTCTAAGATGGCTGAAGGTGGGGATGTGGCTAATCATATTAATGAGATTACTAAAATTTTATCGCAACTTGCTTCAGTAAAGATGGCTTTTCCTGAGAATGTTAGGGCTTGCGTTTTATTATCTTCTATGCCTGAGTCTTGGAGAACCCTTGTAACTACTTTTAGTAGTGCTAAGGATACTGACGAGATGAAATTTGATGATGTCAAGTCTGTATTGCTTAATGAGGGTCTTTGCAGGAAGAATTCCGGCGAGGAATCTTCGGGAATTGCGTTAAGTGTCAGGGGTAGGAAGACCAATAAGAATTCTGGTAATTCCAGGGGACGGTCGAAGTCTAGGGGTAAAAGCAGGCCTAGGGACATGAGCAATGTTGTGTGTTATGGTTGTGGGGATAAAGGTCACTTTAAGAGGGATTGCCCTAAACCTAAGAAGGGGAAGGGTAACAATGACCGTGACTCTGTCAACTCTGCTGAAGATCTCTGTGAAGCACTTGTCTTGAGTGTGTCTAGTCCTGAGGAGTCTTGGATTGTTGATACTGGCGCATCCTTTCATGTTTCTTCAAACAGGGAGTTATTTCGTAATTTCAGGTGTGGAAATTTTGGTAGGGTTTATCTTGCTGATAACAAATATTATGAGATAACAGGTAGAGGAGACGTGACAATTAAGACTGCTAATGGTGGTCTTTGGAAGTTGGAGGATGTCAGATACATTCCAGGTATTAAAAGGAATTTAATCTCTGTTAATCAGCTTGATGAGATGGGCTATTCTGCAGGTGTTGTGAATGGAAAATGGAAGATTGTGAAAGGTGCTATGGTAGTGGCGAAGGGGTTGAGATCCGGTACATTGTACTCCACAAGGGATAGCGCTAACGTGATTTCTAATGTCAATACTACTTCTTGTTCTAGTTTATGGCATTGCAGGCTTGGTCATATGAGTGAAAAGGGCATGGAGATTCTAGCTTCAAAGGGCGTTTTGGAGAATCTAAAAGCCGAAGATATGGAACTCTGCGAGAGTTGTGTCCTCGGTAAACAGAAGAGAATCAGTTTCACCAAAACAGGCAGGGAACCGAAACCAGAGAAGTTGGAGTTGGTGCATTCAGATGTGTGGGGGCCTACGCCAGTCAATTCCATGGGTGGTGCTCAATATTATGTCACCTTCATTGATGATCACAGTCGAAAGGTATGGGTTTATTTTTTGAAGAATAAATCTGATGTGTTCAGTGTTTTCTTGAAGTGGAAAGCACAGGTTGAGACACAGACTGGGTTGAAGGTGAAGTGTTTGAGGACAGATAATGGAGGAGAGTATGAAAAGAAGGAGTTCATGGAATATTGCGAACAGAACGGCATTAGATTACTCAGAACCGTTCCCGGGACACCACGGCAGAATGGAATAGCAGAGAGGATGAAACGGACTCTGAACGAGAGAGCCAGGAGCATGAGGATTCATGCTGGACTGCCCAAATATATGTGAGCAGAAGCAGTAAACACAGCAGCATACCTAATCAACAGGAGTCCATCGGTTCCTTTAGATTTGAAGGTACCTGAGGAGGTATGGGGTGGTAAGAAAGTTGATTACTCCTTTCTTCGTATTTTTGGTTGTACTGCTTATGTGATGACTGATCCTGGCAAGCGTGATAAATTGGATCCTAAGTCCAAGAAGTGTTTTTTAGTTGGCTATGGGACTGATGCTTTTGGATACAGGCTGTGGGATGGTAAGAAGATGTTGAGACACTGTGATGTAGTCTTTAATGAGAATCTGTTATATAAAGACTGGCAGGCATCAAGTGACTCAGGAAACAAGGAGTTAGTGGGAGCAAAGGTGATGGAGCCAAAAACTGTCAAGTTTTCTGATGGTGCACCGGAGAAGAAAACAATGGAGACAGGGGCATCACAGGAAGTTCCACAGACTACTGATCAGGCTGCTGAAGAACCTGATCCACTAGAGTTGGCTGGAAGCTCTAGTGATGATGAACAAACTCCACCACCCACTGTGAGGAGATCCATGAGGGCTACCAGAGGTAATGCACCTGAAAGATATTCTCCATCTTTGCATTATTTATTACTGACAGATGCTGGTGAGCTAGAATCCTATACTGAAGCTATGCAGGTTGAGGATCGTTCCAAGTGGGAGCAGGCAATAGATGATGAGATTGCCTCACTTGAGAAGAACAAAACTTGGGAATTGACCAAGTTACCTGCATGTAAGAAAGCCTTGTTGAATAAGTGGGTCTAGGGGATCAAGAATAAGCCTAATGGTGATGTGAGATACAAGGCTCGGTTAGTGGTTAAGGGATTTTCACAAAAGGAAGGTATTGATTATAATGAGATTTTTTCTCCTGTTGTGAAACTAACCACTGTTAGAATTGTCCTTAGTATGGTTGCAGTGGAAAATTTACATCTGGAGCAGATGGATGTAAAAACAACCTTCTTGCATGGAGATCTAGAGGACGACTTGTATATGAAGCAACCTTGAGGATATGAAGTTCAGGAAGGAACACTTGGTATGTAGACTTCGAAAAAGTCTATATGGGTTGAAACAGGCTCCAAGGCAATGGTATATCAAGTTTGACACCTTCATGTGCAACAATGGGTTCAAGAGGAGTGATAAGGATCAATGTTGTTATTATAAGAGCCTTCCTAACTCTTACATTATTCTACTTCTCTATGTGGATGATATGTTGATTGCAGGAGCAAGCATGAAGGAGATTACCGGGCTTAAGGAGAGGATGTCCAAAGAGTTTGAGATGAAGGATTTGGGTGCTGCAAATCAAATCCTTGGCATGAGGATTACTAGAGACAGGGACAAAGGAGTTTTGAGGCTGTCTCAGGAGGACTACATCAACAGGGTGCTAGAGAGGTTCAGTGTGGCTGATTCAAAACCTAGGGGCACTCCTATGGCAAACCATCTCAAATTATCTAAAGAACAACAACCCAGAACCAAGGAGGAGAAAGAATACATGGCTAGAGTTCCTTATGCTTCAGCAGTTGGGAGCTTGATGTACGCCATGGTCTGCACGAGACCGGATATTTCTTTTGCAGTGGGAGCGGTGTCCCGCTTCATGTCCAATCCGGGGAAATCACACTGGGAAGCTGTGAAATGGCTGTTGAGGTATTTGAAAGGTACCTCTCATTATTGTCTTATGTTTGGCGGAACTAACCTTGATCTGAAAGGTTATGTAGATGCTGATTTGAGTGGGGATTTCGATACGAGCAAGAGTACAACAGGCTATGTGTTCACTCTTGGTGGCTCGGCAATCAGTTGGATGTCAAGATTACAGAAGTGCATTGCTATGTCAACTACAGAATCAGAATATATTGCTCTGTCTGAGGCAGGCAAAGAAATGATATGGCTGCAGGATTTCTTGGAGGTTCTTGACCAGGGGCAGGATGGTGTTCTTCATTGTGACAGCCAGAGTGCCATTCAACTAATGAAAAATTCGGTGTTACACTCAAGGACAAAGCATATTAGAAGGAGATATCACTTCATTCGAAACTTGGTGGAAAGTGGTGAAGTGAAGCTCGAGAAGATCGCAGGCAGTAAGAACCCGGCTGACATGCTAACCAAGCCAGTGAATGTTGGGAAACTGAGGCTCTGTATGGCCTCAGTAGGCCTCTCTGACTAATGAGGAGGTCAGTCGATGCACTAGGAGAACTTGTGGTGAAAGTTGAGGATGATTGAGGTTTGATCTCCAAGTGGGAGATTGTTGGGTGTGAAGACCAAACTGAGGAATGAAGAAGGAAGAAAACGTAGGCTGCGTTACCTTGATGGGCTTCGTCCAAAGGCCCATATGTGTGTTATATTTTTGAATGCCAAGTTTTTTAGGGTTTTCAGTTATTGTTAACCTAGTTCCTCTTATGTTTCTCTAGTATATATAGGGGTTCAGGTTCTCCCTATTTTGTATCCTTGAGATCAAGTGAGATAGAGAGAAACACAACCTTGTATTGTAATCCTCATATTACTAGTGCATCGATTCCGTGGTTTTTTTTTCCCGCTTTGGGTTTTTTTCGACGTTAAAATCCCGGTGTCAAATTTCTTATTTCTTTTCCGCTATTATTTCCTATTGTTTGTGTTTTGCTTGAGTACTCTTCGATCCTAACAGTGCAGTGGCGGATCTAGGATTGAGGGTCAGTGAAGTCAATAATAATTTTTTAAATAAAAAAATTAAAATTTAATAGCACTAAAAAAACTTAAATGCTACAAAAATAATCAATTTAATATTAGTCATGAAATGATATTTGTGATGTTGTTTGAGATTATGATATTTTTGATGTACTATCTCTCTTACACTTTCTTCACTTAATGGAGATTTTGTTGATTCGGAGCTCGAATGAAATATTGATTCCCATCTAATTTTTGTAAAAAGTCTCTCCATGTTAAGTTGAAGTTATAAATTATAATTAGTTACATACATACAACACAACAATAAAACATAAAAAGAACCAATAATTAACGCAATGAGAGTGTCATTAATAAGTTGACAAATTAGAAAGCCCTAAAACATAAATTGAGCTATTAATTAGTTAAATACACAACACAAACTTAAACATAAAAGAACCAACAAGTAAAACATAAAGTTACCAATTAAGTCTTCTAAATCCTAATTTAACCACATTAAGTTATTAACAAGTTGGCAAATTGGACATTCAATCATTCAACTAGCTATTAGTATTCCAAATCCTAACAAAATTGACAATCTCTCATATAGAATAAGTCTGAGACAATCTCACCATAAATTTATCATAAAATGCATAATTTTGTGATGATTTTTTTTTTAATGAATGTATATATCTTTTCAGCCTGCTACGTAAGATTGCCACCAAGTCAGTCATCGCCGAAATCGTTATGGGTGCATTATTGTCCATCACCCATCAAAATTCAGTACATTATTGTCCAAGGTCAAAGTTTAGTGCATTATTATCCAATACCTAGAAAATTCAGTATATTAGCATCCAAAAATCATTTAAAATATGTATCATTGTTACTATGAAAATCTCTATAATACTAATAATAAAGTCTGTGGGACCAAAGCAATCATGCAATTGAGATTAAAATTAAGAATTTGAACAAATTAGGTTTAAGATAATTATTTTTATTTATGAAAATTCAATATTTTATTTATTAAGTGCTAATTTTCCAAAATTTGGTTTATTTACAATTAGGTTTAAGATAATTCTTATTGTGTTTGCTATGGTAATTATAAGAGCAGATATATTAGCGAAACCAAAAATAAGATGGTTATCGAATATTGAGAAAAATAAATGCTAGAGTAAAGGAGACAATAATTTAACATGGAAACTTAAATTGAGAAAAAACCACCAGCAGCGCAAACTCAATCAAATCCACTATTGGTAGAAAGTACAACGAACGATCTTCTCTGTTGGAGGAAAGGGAGTAAACGGTATATGAAACAATGTAAACTCGCTTGGATAACGCTAAGAGTCGTGGCTTAACACTCACTTTCCTTAAGAACTATTTACTATATTGTAAATGTTCAAAGGGATAAAACTTAGCTCTTGTAACACTCAAGAAATAGATTCTCACTTGAATAACTCAAGTATAGCTGCAGTCTAGACAAGAATGAGGTTGAGCTTAGAATGGTGTATCAAATAGCTTGGTAATGTCTCCTATTTATAGGAGACTTCCAACCCCCTTAGGATACCCTAGTCAAAGGGTAATCAAGGGACTTTAATGGAGGATCATGATCTTAATATGACCTTGACCAAGTCAAGTCATATAGCTGTTGCAATCTCATAATAATCGTGCTTAATAATAATATCAAACACTAATTACACAAAATCATATAGCCGTTAGCATTTAAAACTGTTATGGGTTCCAACATGGTCCGTGTTGGATCAACACGGTCCGTGTTGGGTGCAATACGACCCGTGTTGTTCCAACACGACCCGTGTTGAGCCCAGGAACATTCTCCTTACTCTCTGGAAGCCAACACGACCCGTGTTGATTCCAGTTTCACCCGTGTTGATCATATTCTTGACGTTTTACTTATATATGATCCTTATACTTGGCTATATTCTTATTTTATACTCTTGAAATATTTCCAACAATCCCCCACTATTTCAAGAGTATGTAAAACCTTGAAATAACTATACCTGAGAAACTTATACCCCCGCTATTTGAAATATACCTTAACTTGTAATCACCCGAGAAACTCAAAACATATGCCTAATGAAAAGTAGATTACTCTTTGAACTTTTCAATTAGTGTATATGAGCCAAAATTGAATTCAAATCACAAAGTAGACATAGCTTTGAACTTTGGATTTATATTGACCAACTATACTCATAACACACATACATTTTTAAATCTTGAGTGTAAATACCTTTGACACTATTATCTGGCCTTGTGTCCTTATTCTTCATAAGTGTTTTGGAACTCTAGCTCATAGTTCCTTTATGCGGCCACACTTTACACTTACATAGGTAAACTTTGCAACATACCACCCCTGTAACTAGGCTTTCCACAAAGTTTACTAAGAGTATTACTACTCAACCTCTTGTCATTACAGTTTGCTAAGCATCACTTGACCTTGGGATAAAAAAATTTTGATGTTTTCTACTAACTAAGACAACTCCGCACTCATTTGAACTTTAGAAATTGGTTGTATTCCAATTTGTAAAGTTGAGTCTTTGTTGTGAGTAGTAGATATTCGAGCTACACTTAAACCCATCCCCTTTGAAGTGCCTTTTATCAAATCTCTAGACAACCCTTTGGTTAAAGGATCGGCTAAGTTTTCTTTTGATTTGATATATCTTGATGTCACTACTCCATCACTTATAAGTTGATGTATATAAGCATGTCTCAAACCAATGTGCCTTGACTTGCCATTGTAAACATGACTATACACAACATCAAGAGTAGTTTTACTATCACAATGAATTGTGATGGGAGCCATTGGCTTATACCAAACCGGTATTTCCAACAATAAGTTCCTTAACCATTCCGCTTCCTTACAAGCAGCGTATAACGCTACTAATTCCGAAGACATAGTAGAGTCCGCTATATTAGCTTGTTTCTTAGAACCCTAAGAAACCGCTCCACCTCCTAGTAGGAACACCCATCCACTGGTAGAGGAGAAATCCCCTTTATTTATCCAACTCGCATCCGAGTATTCTTCTAATACCGAAGGTTCTCCCTTATAAGTGAGTTGATAACCTTTAGTACCAGCTAAGTATCTTAATACTCTCCGAATTGCAAACCAATGCATATTACTCGGATTACTTGTAAACCTACTTAACATGCCAATTGCATAACCAATGTCTGGCCTTGTACTTGTCATAGCATACATGAGACTTCCTATCAACTTAGCATACTCAAGTTGATTAACCGGAGAACCCAAATTTTTCTCTAGTTTCTTATTTGAATCATAAGGTGTCACTGCCGGATATATCTTATCACCTCCAAACTTGTTTAATATTTTCTCAATGTAATGCTCTTGAGATAAACTTATTCCATCATTATTTCTAGTGATCTTAATACCAAGAATTACATCCGCTTCACCCATGTCCTTCATAGAGAACTTTGAGGATAGAAATTCTTTGGTCTTATCAACTTGTTTCATGTTGGTCCCAAAGATCAACATGTCATCAACGTATAGGCATATAATCACCCCTTTTCCATTCTCAAACTTAGAGTATATGCACTTATCCGATTCATTGATCTTATATCCACTTGAAAGCACTACTTTATCAAACTTTTGATGCCATTGCTTAGGTGCTTGGTTAAGTCCATATAAGGACCTTATAAGTTTACAAACTTTCTTTTCTTAACCTTCAACAAGAAACCCTTCGTGTTGTTCCAAATACACCTCCTCTTCTAGTTCTCCATTTAAGAATGCCGTTTTGACATCCATTTGATGGATAACTAGCTTTTGGATGGTAGCTAAAGCCAACAATACACGTATTGAAGCTATCCTAGCTACCGGTGCATATGTATCAAAGTAGTCAATACCATACTTTTGAGTAAAGCCCCTTACCACCAACCGGGCTTTATACCTCTCAATGGTACCATCTAATTTTCTTTTCCTTTTAAAGATCCACTTAGAGGTAATTGGTTTACTTCCCAGAGGAAGGTCAACCAATATCCAAACATTGTTTTCCATTATTGAATCAATCTCATCTTGTACCGCTTCTTTCCACAAAGAAGCATCATGAGATTGCATAGCCTCTTTAAAAGTTTTAGGATCCTTATCTATGTTGTACATACATAGGGTCTCACTTTCAATTGAGTCCCTTGAACCTTCTACTAAATAAACATAAAAGTCCGAACCAAAATCCTTTGGTTTCCTTGATCTTTTACTCCTTCTTAATTCAATACTTTCATCTTCTTCATCATGAGTAACATCATGACTCAAAAGATTATCTTGTATGGATATACCCTCATGATTTTCATCTTGAGGCTCAATTAGAGGAACAATATCTTGACTCATATCTTTAGGTCTAGGAATTGAAGATAACCTAGTCTCATCAAAAATTGCATCTATTGATTCCATAACGGTATTCACCGAAATGTACTCATTTGGCTCAACCACCAAAAACCTATAAGCTTTGCTATCTTGAGCATAGCCTATAAAGGTGCACTCAATTCCTCTTTCACCTAACTTTCTTTTCTTAGGTTCCGGGACTCTTAAAATAGCCCTACAACCCCAAATCTTAAAATACTTAAGATTTGGCTTTCTTTTGTTCCATAACTCATATGGGGTACTAGAATTCCCTTTGAAAGGAACTCTATTCAAAATATAACAAGCCGTTAATATGGCTTCACCCCAAAATCCATTACTTAAACCGGAGTTAGACAATATAGAATTCACCATTTCTTTTAAAGTTCTATTTTTCCTTTCCGCAACCCCATTTTGTTGTGGTGTATACGGGGCAGTTGTCTCATGAACAATGCCCGTTTCTTGGAAAAACTTTGGATCATAAAATTCCCCTCCCCTATCGGATCTTAAAGTTTTAATCAAGGTCTCACATTGAAGTTCACTTCTAGTTTTGTAAACTCTAAACTTTTCAAGTGTTTCATCTTTAGAACTCAAAAGATAAACTTGACAATATCTAGAATAATCATCAATGAACGTCACATAATACTTCTTACCACCCATAGAAGGTGTACTATGAAAATCTCCTAAATCACTATGAATTAAATCAAGCAATTTAGAAGTTCTTTTTACACTTGAGAATGAACTTTTGGTGATTTTATTAAGCACGCATGTCTTACATTTTTCTATGTCATCATTCAACTTAGGAATCAAATCTAGATTAGACATTTCCTTCAACTTTGAAAAGTTCACATGTCCTAATCTAGCATGCCATAGAAAAGACTTATTCAAAATAGACACATGCATATAAGCGGAAATCATGCCATCTTTATTACTTTTCGCATTCAATTTAAACATCTCCCCATAAGCATATCCCTTCCCTACAAAAGTCCCACCCTTGGAAAGTACATAATTATCTCCATCATAAACTTGCATAAAACCAAACTTGCTAAGGAGATAACCGGATACAAGATTCTTACAAACTTCCGGAGCTAAATACACATAATTTAAAAGCAAAGTTTTACCGGAAGTGAAAACTAGTTCCACTTGCCCAATGCCTTCAACTTTCACTGGATGGTTGTTGCCCATGTAGAGTTTCACACCATCATCCGCCGGTTTGAGAGTCTTGAATAAACTCTTGTCAACGCAAACATGCCTTGACGCACCCGAGTCAATATACTAATCATTACAACCAATGGATACCATGTTAATATGATCCTTAATCATGGCTATAAAGGAATTAGGTTCCTTTTCCTTACTCTTGCCCTTAGATGTATCTTTGTTCAAAAGACCATGCTTCTTTTTCCATTGGTAACACTCTCTCTTTGTGTGCCCCGGTTTGCCACATTCTCAACAAGCTTGCTTAGGCTTTTGAATTCCCTTGCTAGATTTGTTGTGGCTTTTGTTCTTATTCTTGTTTCCCTTATTCTCTTGCACCATATGGACCTTAGATTGCTCTTTGGAACCATCTTGTAGGCGTAACTCCTCTTCAATTCGAAGATGGTTAGCCAAACCTTCAAGAGACATAGCCTCTTTTCGGTGCATGAGAGTTCTTTTAGTCTCATTCCAAGAAGAAAGTAGCTTGTTAATAATAGAGGATACGATTATAGATTCATCCATATTCAAATTGTGTTGCTTGAAGTTACTTAAAATACGTTGAATCTCATGGAATTGATCTAGAATTTTCCTATTATCATCCATCTTGAAATTCATGAATTGACTAACAAGAAAATTCTTACTTGACGCATCTTCCGACATGTACTTAGCCTCAAGCATCTCCCAAAGTTTCTTCGCCGTCTCCACATGTTGATAAAAATCGAAGAGGGTGTCGCTCATCCCGTTGAGAATGCATCCTTTACATATGTAGTCGTCATTCTCCATCTTTAGCCTTTGCCGAGTAGCCTCCGCATCTTCCATGGGCACCTTGTCTTTTCCTTGTTCCTTGCCTCCATCTCCCGTGGAAATCTTGGCGGCTGCATCTTCTTTTGGAGATTCCTCGGTTGTCACCTTCTCGAACGAAGGTTCTTGATTCACCTTGGGAGAGATCTCAATGTTAAGCACATATGCCACATTGAGAGTCGTTAGCAAGAAATGCATCTTGCTTTGCCAACGTCGAAAATCCACTCCTTCAAAGCGCTCTAGCTTTTGGAAGTTGCTAGACATATCACGAAGCGAGGCCATTTCTAAGAATGTTGGAGGAAAGGGGGTAAACGGTATGTGAAACAATGTAAACTCGCTTGGATAACGCTAAGAGTCGTGGCTTAACACTCACTTTCCTTAAGAACTATTTACTATACCGTAAATGTTCAAAGGGATAAAACTTAGCTCTTGTAACACTCAAGAAATAGATTCTCACTTGAATCACTCGAGTATAGCTGCAGTCTAGACAAGAATGAGGTTGTGATTAGCTTAGAATGGTGGATCAAATAGCTTGGTAATGTCTCCTATTTATAGGAGGCTTCCAACCCCCTTAGGATACCCTAGTCAAAGGGTAATCATGGGACTTTAATGGAGGATCATGATCTTAATATGACCTTGACCAAGTCAAGTCATATAGCTGTTGCAATCTCATAATAATCGTGCTTAATAATAATATCAAACACTAATTACACAAAATCATATAGCCGTTAGCATTTAAAACTGTTCTGGGTTCGAACACGGTCCGTGTTGGGTGCAACACGACCCGTGTTGAGCCCAGGAACATTTTCCTTGCTCTCTGGAAGCCAAAACGACCCGTGTTGATTCCAGTTTCACCCGTGTTGATCATATTCTTGATGTTTTACTAATATATGATCTTTTGTACTTGGCTATATTCTTATTTTATACTCTGGAAATATTTCGAACATTCTCTTGAGATCCAACAAAGAGAATATTACAAAGATCTCAAACACAAAAAAAAGATCAACCCAAAAGGGGCACATGCTCTTATTCCAGAAAACTCTCAACAAATCTCTCTTACCATCCAACATTTTCTCCAATGGGCAACAAACTTGGCCACACTCAAAATTTACCCTACTGGGCACCGATCTTGGCCGCACCAAACAAGGCGAACAAAACCCTATATTTAGCACCTGTTTGGATTCAATTTAGAGGGGAATGAAGGGGAAGGGAAAGAAGGGAGGGAAAGAGAAGGGCGGTGATTAACGTTAACCTCTTTTGGATATATTCATGAGGGGAAGGGAAAGAAAGTATTAAAATTCTTCCCTTCCCCCTTTTACCCCTCATTTTGAGGGTTAAGAAAATGAAGTGCAATGGAGGGGAAGGGAGGTAAATTGTTCCCCTCCATTCACTCCCTATTTTTATTCTCAAACAAGACGAAAATGAATAATAACCTCCCTTCCCTTCGTGATAATCAAAATGGAATTGTATTTCGCCTCCCCCTTTTTGTCATTCAAAACAAACAGATTGTAACACCCCTAGATTAAACAATCTTCAAATTAAAATTAAACACCATTAACTCAAAGATTAATGCAATGGATATTAAAGAAATCCAAGGGCATTACCACCATCCAAATGGACTCGACTATAACCATCGAACGACACTAATTGACACATAACCAACCAACCATATACATACCATACTTGAACTTGAGAACACAAAAATTTACACCTCTGATTCAAGGTTACATGCATCTTAATCAATCATATATATGACTCTAAAGGGTTGCCATGTCACCCCTATAATACGTCAAAATACTTCACCCCAAACATAAAGGTAACCAACCATAGTAAAAGTGCTTGATTACTCCAACCACATCAAAAGCTTCCCCTTCTTTGCTTAACTGAGTTGTTTATCGGAGCTTGCCTTAATCACCTTATTCTTAGAAGCACCAGGTAAAACAAAACATAAAACATTTTCACAAATGAGTCGAAACTCAATACGCATACCCCTGTACAGGTAAATAAAATTATGCAATTAATTCTATTTCATTTCATTTTAAAACAAATACAAAAGGATAAATAACAATAATTAAAACTTGCTTGCCAGATTATTATTATCTACGTGGTTCCCTACTTATGATTATCGGACTAAGCCTATATATATATGTGCATACCCAGACCGATTGAAAGGTCCGGTTGACACTTGCCAAATATTAATTCGAGTAGTGCACTATGGGCACAAGTAATTTGGGTCGAGATGACATTTAGGTGAGAAAAACATGTAAAGCGTTAATTATTCACATTAAAATTAATAAACTTGCTTACTTGAACAGAAATAAGTGAGTTTGGGTAAAGTACATACAATATGCATACCTTAAAAGCTGAACCCGCAAATAAAGCGACTTGAAAACTTGATTGGATTCGAACAGGGAGCAGCAACAACTCTTGGACCACACTTGAGATAAGAATACTAAAGTGAATTAAGTTGGATTCTTGGTAAGGAGGAAGTCTCCTAATTAACTTATTGAAAGTTGTTAGAATTAAAGGTGTCTAATTTTCTTTTATTTTATGTTTTAGGTTGTTGTAAGGGGTTAGCTGAGGTGGATTTTAGTTTTCTTTCTTTTTCTTTCCTTTTTTATGGCGACAGCTGGGCTATATATTCAGCTTTGCCTTCTTCTTGTATCTGCAATTGTATTCTCAGTATTTCTCTTTCAATAAAATAAGTTCCTCTCTATTCTTCTTTGGTTTCCAGTTTCACCATGAGTGAAACTTAGCATAGTATCAGAGCCTTTGTAGACTAAGGTCCATTTTTTTTTTCTTCCTGATCTCTTTTCTCACCATGACTGAACCTCCAAAACCCTCCTTCGTTCCAGATCATTGTGACCCCCTTAACATACATCCTTCCGATCAACTGGGGATGTCTCTTGTGGCTGAACCTTTCTCAGGTGACAATTTCAACACTTGGAGGAGGTCAGCTACCGTCGCCCTTTCTGCCAAAAACAAGGTAGCTTTTGTCGATGGATCCCTTCCAAAACCAGGAGCTAATGATCCTCGTCTCCCTTATTGGAAAAGGGAAACGATATGGTTCTTTCTTGGATTTTAAATTCATTGCAAAAGAGTATTCGAGACAGTGTTTTGTATTCCACGACCGCACAAGACCTATGGAACGAGTTAGTAAAAAGGTTCGGACAGGCAAACAAAGCGAAATTATATTCAATTCAATAGAAGGTGTCAAGGTTTTCACAAGATTCAATTGATATAGCAAGTTATTACACGAAGGTGAAGAAACTATGGGAAGAGATTGGGGCAGTCACCAATTTTCTAGCTTGTCAATGTGGCAAATGTACCTGCAAGCCTCAAATCAATAAGCAGTTTGAGATGTACTTCGAAGAACAAAAGCTCTCACAGTTTTTGATGGGTTTGAACAACAACTATACGAGCGTAAGGGGGAATATTCTAATGATGAGCCCCTTACCATCTTTAAGTCAGGTCTACGTCATTCTGTCTCAAGAACAAAAACAAAGGCAGGTAAAAGTGCATACGAGATTTCTGAGTGATTCAGCTTCTTTTTATGCTAACAAGGGTCCTCAAAGGAATCAATCTGATGTAAGATCTACTGAGAAGAATCAAGAAGCAAAGAAAACAACTTTGTTTTGTGATCATTGTAAGAGACCTGGCCATACCATAGATAGATGCTACAAGATCTATGGTTACCCTCCCAAGAATTAAAATAAGCCACAATACAGACCCTCTAGTCAGCAGAACACCAGGAAAGTTGCCAATGCTGCTTGGCAAGAAACAGACAAATCCGTCACAGGAGAGGATGGTGTTGGTCCTTCATCTTCTTTTGTGTTGAATGAAGATCAAGCCAAGTAACTTCTGCATCAGCTTCTAAACACTCTTACAAGTGAGTCATCATCTTCCAATCCTAAGTCAAAAACTGACTCAGTGTCAGGTAAATTCCAAGCTCCCTTCTTGAATCATATGTCAAATGTTGTTGCTTTTTTTGCAATTTGACTGAAAATGATTGGATATTGGATTCTGGGGCTACTAATCATATGTGTGGCAACAAGGATGTTATGCATTTTGTGAAATACTTGAACAAACCTGTTAGTATAACCTTGCCTGATGGAAATGAGGTCCTAGTTAAGCAGTTTGAGAAGTTAGCTGTCACAGAGAATATAGTGTTGGATAATGTTCTATATGTTCCCCACTTAAGGTTCAATTTGATATCTGTTAAAGGTTTATGTAGACAACTGCATTGTAGCATTACCTTCAGCAAAAATGAGTGTGTGATGTAGGCCCCTTCATTGAGGAGGCCAATGGCTCTTGGTAAAGAAGTAAATGGGTTGTATTTCTTGGACAGAAGATTGTTGCAAGATCATCTTGATACTTCAAAAGATTTTGGTGGTGGTAGAATTTTAAACTGTAATGAAATAGTGCTTCTGTTAAAAGTGACTTCTGGCATAAATGTTTAGGACACATGTCAAGAGCTAAGATGAAGATGTTACCTATATGTACTTTTGTTCCCTACTCTGGCAGTTGTGATGTTTGTCATAAAGCAAAACAAAAATGTTTATCATTTCAGGCAAGCACTATTTCTATTGCTAAATGTTTTGAGTTAATACATGTTGACACTTGGGGTCCTTTTCATACTACAAGTTATTCTGGTCACAAATATTTTTTTTACCAACGTGGATGATTTTTCAAGATGTACTTGGACCCATCTTATGGTCATGTAACATGAAGCTTTTGGTTTATTACAGTCCTTTGTAGCTATGGTAAAGAATCAATTTAGTACAAATGTAAAAGAATTAGATTTGATAATGCCTTAGAAATAAGGAGGAGTAATCAAGCTATTGAATACTTTGCTGAGAAGAGAATTCTTCATGAGACTAGTTGCACTCAGAGGCCTCAACAGAATGGAGTTGTGGAGAGAAAACATAGACATTTATTGGAAGTAGTCAGGGCTCTTATGTTTCAATCTGGAATGCCTTTGAAGTTTTGGGGAAAGAGCATTCTAACTACTTCATATCTTATAAATAGGATGTCCACTCCTTTGTTGGGAAATAAAACTCCTTTTGAAAGATTGCTAGGAAAGAAACCTCCTTATAATCATTTGAAAGTTTTTGGTTGTCAATGATATGTTAGCACCCTTAAACATTGCAGATAAGTTCCAAGAGAGGGCAGAGAGATGTGTGTTTGTAGGATACCCCCAGGGAAGAAAAGCTTACAGACTTTACTCTTTGACATCCAATAGTTCATTATTTCTAGGGACGTTGTCTTTCAAGAATCTGTTTTTCCTTTCAAGAATCAAAATCTTTCCAAACAATCTTCTGTCTGGTCAGCAGATAAATATGGAGAAGTCTGAAGTTTTCTAGGGACGTTGTCTTTCAAAATTTGTAGAGGATCGCCGACCATCACTCATCTTTTATTTGCTGATGATAGTATCTTTTTTATTAAAGATAGATGGGAAGATATTGAAGCCCTGCAGAAGGTCTTGGAGAAATATGAGCTTCTCTCGGGTCAGCAGATAAATATGGAGAAGTCTGAAGTTTTCTTCAGTAGTAATGTGATAGAGGAGAGAAGGACCAGGATTTTAGCAAAGCTGAAAATGAAAGAAATGCAGCAGCACAAGAAGTATTTGGGCCAACCATTACTAGTTGGTAGATCGAAAAAAGCCATCTTCGAAGACTTGAAGAAAAAGATTTGGGCTCGTTGCCATAGATGGAAAAGGAAATGGGTGTCACAAGCGGGTAGGGAAGTGCTGTTGAAGGCTATTATCCAAGCGACACCTCTTTATGCAATGAGCATTTTCAAGCTCCCGGATTCCTTTCACGAAGAAGTTGGTAGTATGATGAGCAAGTTTTGGTGGAGTGGTGATAGTGACAAGAAAGGTCTGCATTGGATTCGGTGGAAAGAGGTGTAAAGGGAAGGATGGGGGAGGAATGGGGTTCCGGGAAATGAAATGCTTCAATATCGCGATGTTAGCTAAACAAGCCTTCCGTGTACTAACAAAACCGGATTCACTGGCTGGTGCTTTGATGAAGGCACAGTATTTTCCTCGTGGGGATTTCTTGACAGCAAAAGTGGGTTTCCAGCCAAGTTTTGTATGGAGAAGTATTTTGGAAGGGAGATCACTGTTGCTACAGGGAGTGGGCTGGAATGTAGGGGATGGGCAGAGCATAAAGTTGTGGGGTGACAGATGGGCTAATTTGAATGGCAGCATCTTCCTGGGTTGCCCCGAGTTAGATCAGATGGATTGGAAGGTGGAGTGTTTACTGAAGGAAGGGGAGGAGAATGAATGGAATGAAGAGCTTCTGCATTCTCTCTTCGAACCTGATCAAGTCCAAGCTATCCTAGATCTGCCTCTTCCACGGAACAAAGGAAGCGATCAAATTAGGTGGTTATACAAGGAAAATGGAGAGTATTCGGTTAGAAGCGGATACCACCTGGCTAAAAGCTCAACCGATGGTTCTTCATCTATACCTCCGTCCTAGACAATATGGAAGAAAATATGGTCTTTACCGGTACAACCGAAGATCAAGAACTTGGTGTGGCGGTTGGCGAAAGACATTGTTCCAGCGAGGCTAAACATGAGACGCAGACATTGTGCAGATTCATCGATGTGTATTATTTGCCGGGAGAGTGTGGAGACTATCAGTCATGCGCTGACTGAGTGTAACTGGACACATACAGTCTGGGCATCGTTGGGCATTCCACATTTTCAATTGAGGAGTGAAAGGAGTGGAGCAGATTGGGTTGAGCACATGCTGGAGTCAGCAGATCGAGAGGAGGCAGTTTTGTGGTGCTATGGGATCTGGAGTATTTGGTGGGCGCGGAATGAATTTGTCCACAAAGGGTGTGTTATAGATCCAAGACTCGTTGCAGAACGGGCAGTAAGATCATGTAAAGAGTTTTCAGATTTGCAATCAAAAAGCAGTAAAGTAAGAAGAGGGGAGCATCGATCAAGGTGGGTTGGTGGTTTCCAGGGTGTCAAGATTAATGTGGATGCGGCCTGTGACGAAGCTAGAGGAACGACTGCACTGGGGGTGATTGCAAGATCAGGGGATGGTAGCTTTCTTTGGGCTACCGGCAAAAAATTGAAAAGACATTGGATGGCTGAGTTTTCTGAACTACAAGCCATTAGTTTTACCTTAGATCTATGCATAGAAATGGAGGTGTCCAAAGGGGTAGTGGAAAGTGATGCTAAAGTGACTGTGGAGCTCCTCAATAATGAAGGGTCTGGAAGGGGTCCTTGGACTTTAATAGTGAAAGAAATCAAAGACAAATGGAGAACTAGTTGCATTGAAGGACTCCAGTGGACAAGGAGAGATGCAAATGAGGTGGCCCATCGTATGTCTATTTGGTGCCTCCACCAGAAAAATGAAGCTGTTTTGTTTTCCAGCCCTCCTCCTTTTTTGATAGATGTAATTCTTGAGGATGCTTATAATTGTTGAATGAAGCTTTGGCCTTTGGGCCTTTTCCTTGCAAAAAAAAAAAAAAAAAATTCTGGCATTTTTCTAACTTGATATTGATTCCAAAATAGACAGAAACTAGACCTAGCCTACCGTATGTCAGCCAAGTTACACCATTAGTATACGATGTTTATTCAAATTCTTGGAAGATAAGAGGAGACTGTTTATCACGAAGAACATAAAAACTTATAGAAAATGAGATAAATGTCTCTTTAAGACCAAAATCGCCACTCGTCCTGAAACGCTATCTCAAGATACAATTATTCTACCCTCAAATTTATTAGTTAATAATCTTATATAAAAGACGATCGCCTATTACTTTAAGTATGTCAATTTCGAATTTGATGGTTAATTTTCCACTTTCATTGTTCGGTTTGCATTTATTTTATTTGTGTGTATTATTATTTGAACAACTTAGTATGGTACTTATTAGGGTTGAGCGGGACCAGAATCCCGATCATTTTTGCTACTCCCGGTCCCAGCCCCGGATGTGTGGGATCAAGTTTTTGCTTCCATTCCCGATCCCGATTGTGACCGGGAGCAAGTTTTTTCTTCCACTCCCAGTCCCGCCGGGACTAGGAAATGTTCCGGGAGTTTCTAGTCCCGGCTTTCTAACCTATTTACAATTATTTTTGGTTTATTTCCTTAAAAAACCAACCCAAAAGATTTCAAAAAAATACACAACTCCAGCTCCCTGCTCATCATCAATCATCATCATCAATTTTCACAAGTTACAAGTATATCCCAAATTCCCAATATTCACAGTTCACAACTTCACACCACTGACAGTAGTGAGTGATAGCACCTGTTCAAATTTCAATAATAAAAATAAAAAAATTAGTAAATCTACTGCATTATGCTTTGTTTACAGCAAAATGTATATAATTAAGGTCAAATTTTGCATTATATTAAATTGCTAATATGCTCCGTTTAGTTTAACTTAAATGATAAAGTACATACATCCACAAAATATATGCATTATTACTGCAACAATTTTCCTGGGTTTTGAGTTTGATTATCCATTACAACATTAAACCCTAACCATAAATATTGGGTCAGAAATATTATATAAGAATATGCCCACTGCCCAGTAACATTTATAATTTTTTTTATATATATTATTTAAGACCGGGAGTCGGGACCGAGACCGGGACCGGGACCGGCACTTGAGGCTAAGTCCCACTCCCGGTCCCGTAATAGACCGGAACTTTGTTTTTTATCTCACTCCCGGTCTCGTTCCTAATGGAACCGGGATTTCGAGATCGGAATGGGACCGAGAGTCCCGGAAATTTTGCGCACCCCTAGTACTTATCATGGTATCTTTCCGTTTGATAACATTGTTTATATTTTGGTCTTTCATTAAAATTCAATTTTGTGAATTTTTTATTTGAATAATTTATTATTATTATATGTTTTCTCTTGACAATATGATTCATATTTTGTTCTTTCTGATTTGTATGTATGTGTACTATTTAACTTCCTTTTTCTTTTTCAATTGAAAAACTATTTTAATATATCATATCATATCATATCATATATCATATACTTTATATTAAAAGAGAGCGTTGCCCGTTCGATTTTGTTGAGCTGTTTGCTGTGTTTTGCAGCCTACGTGTAGATTCACACTTAATTTTACCCTTTTGCCCATTTAGTATAAAAGCATCAGCCCACTGCCGTTTTCATGTACTCTATGCTAAACGGGAACTATGCTTTGGTGTGCGCCTGTTAAAATGTATTCACAAGATAAATTACATTTCTGCCCTCCGCTTCTTTTTCATGGTTCTACCATCAGTAAAAATGACGGACTTGGAGCCATCATTGACGATCGTCACTTTGAAGCTTTGCCCAAACTCCTAAACCCAAGAATGGAGGACATTTTAAAGGACAAGCAAGATTCAAACAGTTTAAAATAACAAAATCAAACATCAACACATTAACAGAAAGTTATAAAGTTAAACTCTCAAATCATAACAACAACAAATTGAAAATTTATGAAACCCAAAAAATAACCCTGAATCTAATTTTATATGGCTCTGATTTCCCAATAATAACTGCATGTGTACAAATTTCAGATTTAATTAATGAAGAAGATGAAGTAAAAAAAGAAGAGATTAACGCCTAAATGTAAATCTAAAACTGTATCGCAGCTTCCTTCTTGAATTTGTGCCCGAATCGCATTGAATGATTGTCTTGCTGATTTGGAATTAAAGAAGAGGACAGTGAGAAAGTAATACGGAGCTGACATCGGTAAAAGAGAGTGTTTAGTGATCTCCAGTGTGGATCAAAAATCAGCGATGGAGAAAGATCAGAGAATAGGGGGTGGACGTGGTGTATTTGATTTGCAAATCTGTTTGATTTGTGGTTAATGTGGGCTGGGCGGAAGGATTAGAGAGCAAAAGAATAAAAAGGGGATTTAGAGAGAGGAGAAAAGGGGATGGGCAACTTGGAAATAATCTAAAGGTGGAATATCAGTATAGTACTAGAAACTAGGAGTCTGCTTAGCTCCACGTACAAGTAAATTACTAATCAAAATTATTGGCATTTCGACAATAATCATCCCAAAAAATGCAAATTACACCCTCCGTTCCTTTTAAGACCTTGTTCTTTTATCGGTGTGGTGCGATATGGTGTGGTGAAACTGTGGTGGGTTATTGGTAAGTTGTGATGAGTTTTTTGTATATATATATATATATATATATATATATATAAATATTGTATTGGTAATTGTAAAAAAGTAATTGGAAAAAGTAAGTTGAAATATTGTATTGGTAATTATGAAAAAGTATTGATTGAAAATTTAAATTAAAGATATATAATAAATTTGAAAAAGTAATTTGTGGCAGGTTGTCGTGAATTGTAGTGAAATGATATGTTGTGATGGATTGTGACAAAATGTAGTGGACTGTGGCACCGCAGATTGCCAGTCATATAAAAAAACAGGGTCTAAATTGTCACTTTGAAAGGGTAAAGAAAAATCTAGATAATCAACAAATTTAGCAAAAAAAAAAATTATAAAATTATTTACATGGATAAAAATTAGTCACTCCCTCCTTCCCAAATTAAGTGTCACTTGGGACACAATTTAAAAGACCAAGAAAACTTCTCATCTATATTAATTTAGTGCATTGAAAATATGGAAATGTTGAATAAAATGGTGAATAAAAAAGGAAAAATGTGAATAAAAAAGAAAAAAGAATGAAAAAGATGTAATTAATAAGGTTAATTTAATAAATTAGTAATTAATGTGCTATTGGAAATATAAAGTGACAGATATTATGGTAAAAAAGAAAGTTAGCCAAAGTGACAGATAATATGGGAAGGAGGGAGTACCAATGAAGCATATAGATCTAAATTAGTAAAAGTTACATTTTCAATGTAAACTAACAAATAATTAGGGATAAAAAATTAGTTAAGTAAATAAATAAATAATAGACACAAAGGTAGTACAATAAATCATTTTTAAAATAAAATTTTCCAATGAAATATTAATTATAAACTTAACTAGAGCATGTTCTTTTATACGGCTGATTGCGGTTGGTTGCGGTGCGTTGGAGAAAAAATGTGGTGGATTGTGGTGGAATGGGAAAGTTTGTGATGGGTGTAAAAAGATAAATTAAATTGAAAAAGTAGGTTGTGGTGGGTTGTGGTAAATTGTGGTGGATTGTGGCGGGTTGTGGTAGAATATGGAAAGTAGTGGTACGGTGTGGAACCACAACCAATCAGTTGCATAAAAGAACGAGACCTAATTTGTTCATCCTAATATTTTATGTAACACTTAGTTATTTTCTTTTTATCGACGTGAATTTGCAGTGAGGTCAAATTATTGCAAAGTATTTAAAATATTTATGTATAATCCCTACACATAACAAATGAAAAATTAAATTGTCTAAATTTTTATTTATTTAATAGGAATAATATTGATATAGTGATTATCCAAAACGTAAAAATTGCAAGAAAAATGAAAGAAAAATAATTAATTATTGTGACAAAAGAATTAGGATGATCAGAGTATTACACTTGTAAAGTTAAAATAAATGACAAATATTTTTAAAAGACAATAAAATTGTGTGTGACTAATAAAATGAATAGGATCAAGGGCTCGTCGGATGGGCATCATCACTAGTACTAGTATTTTAGAGATAATGGAAGAGTCACAATGATATGTTCCATCGTTACTCCTGCCTTTCGCCTATCAAGCTAAATGTTCTAATTCCCACGTGATTCATAGACAACTTGCACTAAAATTTTATTAAAAAAATAAATCGATAATTATGCACAAGCTCATTACTCATCCATTAATCCCTGCTTTTGTGGTAAAAAGGCGGCACCTTTAGCAAAAGCACATATTCCCTTTAGTCTACAAAATTACAGGATAAGCATGATACAATTTAATCATATTTTATTTTGAAATCTAAGCACATTCTTTTCCATTCTGCTACGTATATAAATATCTCTAGCACTCACATCTTACAGAGCTTAGAACAAATTAAGAATCTATTTTAAACATTTAAACACATCTATTTTTATGTGCTGGGAACAAGGTGCACAGAAGAAATAGGATCAAAGGAAGATCAGATTCAGATGGGTGAAGGAAGAAAGAGCAATGCTATGACAATGAGAACTCAAAAGAGAAGAAGTTCTGACCGTTTGATTCCAAAAAGAGGGAAGATCAAAGCTGAAATTTTAAGGGGCGTCGCTCATTCTATTTCCTTCTTCCTTTCCTTGTATCACCAGCGTGGCTCTGTTCCCTAATTTTTGTCGCTGTAACTGTAGGCAACGTTTGTAAAGTTGGGCAAATAATCATCAACATATTATTCTTTGCTACTCTCTCTATCCTCATTCTTCTTTCTTTTTTTTTCTTTTTTTTTTTGTTAAAAGAAAACTCATACAAGTACATGATTTGAGCAAATGATATTACTCGTAGAATTGTGGGGGAGTTTTGTGATAGTTATTTTTTTTCCCTATTACTATAGTTAAACTTATATAATCGCTTTCTAGAATATAATGCTAACCAATGATTTGATTTTGCTTAACCTGTTGTCGCAATGATTTTATAATACTAATTTTGTAATTATCATTAAATTTGATATTACTTTTATTATTGTAATTTTGTAACAAATATTAAATTTACTTAAAAATATTTATGAATTTTTGGATGTTAATATACTGAACTTTTGGGGTATTGGACAATAATGCACTGAACTTTGACCTTGGACAATAATACACTGAACTTTGGGTGGTGTTGGACAGTAATGCATTCGTAATGATTTTGGCAATGACTGACTTGGTGGCAATCCTATGTAGCACGTGAAGGAGATGAATTGATCCAAAAATATTTAAATTTATGACATGTCAGCTAATCCACACATATGAAAGAGAATCAACTTTGAAAAAAGTAAAACAAAATATAAAATCACATTTATTTAATCGTGTTTCGCAGAGAGATTGTTGTTGTAATTGTATAAAATCACGTTTGCCTGTGTAAATTGGCTGACATGTCGTAAATTTAGATATTATTTAGCCTATTCATCTTCTCGGTCGGCCACGTAAGATCGCCAAAAGTTCATTATTGTCCAAGGTTAAAATTCAGTGCATTATTGTCTGACACTCCTCAAAGTTCAGTGCATTATTGTCCAAGGTTAAAATTCAGTGCATTATTGTCCAATACCCCAAAAGTTCAGTATATTAACGTCCAAAAATCCTTTTTTTATTTGATATATTAAACCTTTTCTTTGGTCTCTATCTCTCGCTGGAACTAGAAGTGTAAGCAAAATGGCAGCACCAGTCTTGGACAGACCACAACCAACAATGTCGGATTAAAAAAGCTTGGGGATCAATTCAAGGTGGTAAGCGGTGTAAACATTCAGCCTTAATATTTTGATTTAATGAAACGACAGAGTGTGAGAAAGTTATTGAGAGTGTGAAACAGAGAAACAAAACATCAGTGGATTCTTATTGATGCAAAGTAATTACAATGAGAGAATGGGATCCTATTTATTCAAAGAATCTGAATACTATCTGTTAGGATCAAAATTCATATATGAAATCACTTGTTAGGGATTAGGTCAAGACTAAACAGATCTAATATTGGAGCGGAAGCCAATGAGATAATTAATTTAGGGATGTTGATGAGGGCACATAGTGACTATATATTGGGAGCATTTTGATAGTGAAATTTGGGGATTAGTGTGCTTAATTGATCTTTTATGTCTTTATTTCACTATCTTAACTGAGTTCTGTGTGGTTTGTTCAATTCGTGCAGATTAATGATATGAACTTCAAAGCTCACATCCATTACTTGATTCATCACTAAAAGACCTTTCCGACGATATATTATAAGGTCAATTCCGAGTTGATATGATGGAGTTATGAGTAAAATAGCAGAAAGTGTGTGAAAACTGATATATGTCCACTCTTTTGGTCACCATCATTTCCACAAGTATGCTATGACTTTGACACTTATGCCAATGAAAAGTAGACTCCTAGAGCTTTCCGAAATGTCAAGAACCAAGTCAATCAGACGTCGGACGAAGGAGATATGGCCGAAACAAGACGACCCAGAAAACTTCGGATCCAACACGACCCGTGTTGACATCAACACGGTCCGTGTTGGCCTCCAGAGAGCTCAATTTCCCCAGAAACCATCAACACGACCCGTGTTGACACCAACACGGTCCGTATGTCAACATGGGTCGTGTTGGCCCTGTTTATGACGATTTGGCCTTTTCAATTTCTCTTAATGGCTATATAATTGTAGATTCGGCTGATTCATCCATCACCATCCACCTTCATTCATTCACTCCCATTCACCATCCATCTCCATCTCTACCATCATCCATCCCTTCCTCCAAAAATCCATCTACATTCATCCATAGTTGAAGATTGAGAGTTTATTGGAGTTTGAAGATCGATTCTCAAGAAATCCATTGAAGGGGAGGAGAAAAAGTCCCCACCGACTACCATTCAAGCGAGGAACGATTTCCATCTCGGTTTACTTCTCTTTCTTTTAGATTTCATGCTTTCTAGAATAGATTTTTATATGTTTTGTGTTTTGAACATGAGTAGTGAGTAGTATCTTTCAGTTTGGGGGATAATCCCTTTCAAGTTTCTCTTATGGATTGAGTATTGTTGGATTGAACAAGTTTGTTTATCTTGTTTGAATGCATTTTATTTATCCTTTGAATATGTATGTCATTGCTTTTGCTTGATCACCATTAGAATGAATTTAGAATGTTGAAGGAAGTACCGAACGGAGAAATTCGATATTCGGAGACCTTAGGATTAAACTGGTTATGAAGTGAACTAGAGATAGAAGACTTTGTAATTAGGGGTGATTAGATAATTTGATCTTTAACTTAGATAAAATTGACACAATAAAGAGTCCAAGAGATCAATTTTACTAAACAATCCGTTTCATTGCCAAAAGCTCGCTACGGAAGAATTTATGCGATTGTCGACCCTAAAATGTAACAAATTAGTGACATACATGTTCAATCCACTTGTTTTATTCATAGAGTTACTTAGGTTTTATCCCCTGAACGTCTTTCTCATATTGATTTCATCTTCTGAATTATGTGAATATTTGATTTATTTGACCTTTTTTAGTGACTAGAACTAGAATTAGTTATTCTCAATCTAAAACCCGACCGATTTAGCTATCACCTAGGAGGCTAGTTTGGTGCGTAATTAGCAAAGTCCCTGTGGGATCGACCTTGATACTTGCTACACGAGCACCCGTGCACTTGCGGCTTATCAAGTTTTTGGCGCCGTTGCCGGGGACTTTGTCCCTAGCCGCCACCGAACGAATATCCTTAGATTGACTAGATCATTTTCCTTTTGTTTTTCCCATTTTTATTATTTTTTCAAAAAAAAATCCAAAAAAAAATGGCAATTATCTATTTCCCCCAATTTGAGCAGGAATTATTTTGGCGTTATTTTGAGCGATTACTTGCTTACCCTGTTCCATGTGGTGTTTTTCCTGGGAAATCAGATATTCTTGATATTGTTGTTGAGGGGGTGAATAGTGAGACTCGTACTCTATTAGAGTATTTTAGTTTTTATGCTAGAACTGTTGATGAAGCTTGGAGTTTGCTTGAGTGGCTTGCACGTGATACACTTTATTTTAAGAATTCTTTTTGTGCATCTGGTTACTCTTACTCTAATCCTTGTGCATCCCATGCTAGATTATATACTCAACCCCATTGTTTGTCTCCTTGTCGTTTATGTTGTTTTCTTGACCATGATGATTCTACATGTCCTGGTTTAGCCAGACTTGAGATTTTAATGAGGGCAATGCTAGAGCAACAAGATAAATTAGAAGCTAATCTAGAGGAAATAGTTGACCTTTCTGAGTCATCTTTGCCAATTGTTGCTCATTCCCATCCTAGCGTACCTAGAGACACTACTGATGGTGTCTTTGCTTTTCATGATGTACCCTTCCCTTTTTCTCAATCGACGGGGTTTAAGATGAGTGAATCCCATGGGTTTGATGCTAGGTATGATGATGATTTTTCTCATGGGTCAATTGATACTATTGATGAGGAGGCTTGTGAGGGGGTTGTGGGTGGATTAGATCCTTCAAGCAAAGAATTTGATGATGTTATACTCCCTACTTCCAATGTCTTATTCCATGCTTCTACTCCTTGTTCACCACTTTACTATTCCCCTAAATGCCTAGATGAGCCACCTTTTGTTGAAGAGACCATATGTGTTCATGTTGATGTGGGCTATGTGGTTAATTCTTATGATATGCTTGATGGGAACAACAATATTCTTTATTTGTCCATAGGTACAATAAGAGGGTACCAGTCCTCTCTTGATTCATATTGTGTTTACCTAGAGGACTTGCCTAGAAAACTCATGTGGACAACTTATTTTGATTCTTTTGATTTTCTAAGGCCTTTGATCTATTTCAGAGAGCGATACTTACATTTTCTACTATAACTCTTTTGTTGCTCTCTTATTTGCAAGCTTGTAAACCGCATGCCGAAGAGTTTGACAAGCTTCTAAGAGCATTGAGCGCGTCCGAAGTGGTGGCCTGGTGTTGAGTTCTTGATGGAGTAGCTGATGCTCCATTCACCCCATTCTTGAAGAGGCGATAGTTTAGGTGCATCTAGCACCTAACCTGGTGAGATCTTTCCTTATTTCCCCTTTTCCAATTTATTTTATTGTGCTTGCATTGAGGGCAATGCTTTGTCCAAGCATGGGGGGAATTGTATAAATGTGTAGTAGTGTCTTGAGTTTGTTTTTCTTAGTTTTTTGGTTTTGTTTATTTATAAATATTGCATCCACCTAGTTGCATTAGTTAGATTCATCCTTGATTTTTATTTTTATTTTTTTCTTAGTTTTTAGTTTGTTTTATTTTCTAGGTTTGCATTTAATTTAGTTTTAGTTTTTATTTCGAAAAAAAAATTCCAAAAAATCAGAAAAATTAAAATGGAAGCTTTCCAAAAAATCAGAAAATTAGAAAAATTAAAAAATTGAGGGAAAAAGTCTAGGTTTTCTTTTAACTAGATTTAATCTTGAGTAGCCCATTTGTGAATAACAGTCATGAAAAGAGTTTGGAAAGCTTAGTGAGTTAAGCACTGCATTTTGAAAGCGATGATTGATTGCCTTTTTATGATCTTTTGGTGTGAGTTTGGCATATACATCTATTTGAGCTAGGTTTATTTGAGAGTTTTTACCCGTGAGACCAAAAAGCCTTAAAATGACTAATCATTTTTATTAGTCTCATATTTTCCATGTGTGACTCATCCTTAGTTTCATTCTCTAGAACTTGCAATGTATCTCTTTGAAATTGCATTTTTGCTTGTGCTTTGATAATATGATAGAGGCATTGTTATATATATTTTAACTACATAGCCAAATAGCCACCCTTTACATGTTAAAATCCGCCTTTAACCCTCTTTTAGCCTTGTATCACTCTTTACCTATATTAAAAGTCATGGCTGAATATTGAATTTCCTACCCTTAAGCCTATGCTTGGAGTGTTAGAGTATGAAGAGTTGGGTTTATTATGGGGTTTTTGTCATTTGGTTTTGTTGGGGATGTTGTGAAGTTGAACATCATGAGATTGCTTCCCATTGTAGCTTGATATGGGTTGTGTTGGAAACTTGTCTAATGTTGCGTATGTGTGTGTTGTGTTGCCATTCACAAGAGGAAAAAAAGATCGAAAAAATTGAAACAAAATGAAAAAAAAATCAGAAAAAAATGAAATGAAAAAAAAAGAGAAATAAAGTGTTTGGCAATTTCTTTTCTTTGCTTTGAGGCGCTTTCCATTTGTTTTGGGATGCTTTATTCTGAATATAAGTGGTGAGAGTATATTTATATGGTTAATTTGGTGAGGTTTATGCTCCAAGCTTTGGCTTTTAGCTCCACCTTTCCCAAATTGTATTTCCACTTCTTACCCTTAACCTTAGCCCCATTACAACCCTTTTGAAAGTCCTCTTGATTGTCATTGTGCATTGCATATTAGCGGTAGAGAATTGAGATGTTTTGCAAGCTTATGGTAGGATGTTGCTTTGGTTTGAGTATTGAGTAAACCTTCAATGATTTATTCATATTTAAACACATAAGAGGAGTGATTCGACATTTCCAAAAGTGAGGTTGCTCTCAATTCACCTAGTTTCATGCTTATACATGTGCATGCTTCCTTCATTTGTGATTAGGGGGTGATTGATTTGAACTTGAGAAGTGTAGTGCTTGTAAATCTTTCCAAAGCTTTTCCTTCCCTTTTGTATGGACTTTGATTCTCTTTTGAGGTATTCTAGATTAGATTTAGTTGATAGAATGATCCTATTGATGCCTTCCTGAGGAGGATTATAAATGAAATATTTGCTTTCATTTTGAGTCTTTTCTTTTGTTTTTGAATCTTATCTCCCCGTATTTATATTTATTTCTTTTCCTTTATTTTTATTTCTTTTATTTTAGTGAGTCTAGACTTGCTTGGGGACAAGCAAGAACTAAGCATGGGGGAATTTGATGAGAGCACATAGTGACTATATATTGGGAGTATTTTGATAGTGAAATTTGGGGATTAGTGTGCTTAATTGATCTTTTATGTCTTTATTTCACTATCTTAACTGAGTTCTGTGTGTTTTGTTCAATTCGTGCAGATTAATGATATGAACTTCAAAGCTCACATTCATTACTTGATTCATCACTAAAAGAACTTTCAGACGATATATTATAAGGTCAATTTCGAGTTGATATGATGGAGTTATGAGTAAAATAGCAGAAAGTGTGTGAAAACTGATATATGTCCACTCTTTTGGTCACCATCATTTCCACAAGTATGTTATGACTTTGAACTTATGCCAATGAAAAGTAGACTCCTAGAGCTTTCCGAAAAGTCAAGAACCAAGTCAATCAGACGTCGAACGAAGGAGATATAGCCGAAACAAGACGACCGAGAAAACTCTGGATCCAACACGACCCGTGTTGACATCAACATGGTCCGTGTTGGCCTCAAGAGAGTTCAATTTCCCCAGAAACCATCAACACGACCCGTGTTGACACCAACACGTTCCGTGTTGGCCCTGTTTATGACGATTTGGCCGTTTCAACTTCTCTTAATGGCTATATAATTGTAGATTCGGCTGATTCATCCATCACCATCCACCTTCATTCATTCACTCCCATTCACCATCCATCTCCATCTCTACCATCATCCATCCCTTCCTCCAAAAATCCATCCACATTCATCCATAGTTGAAGATTGAGAGTTTATTGGAGTTTGAAGATCGATTCTCAAGAAATCCATTGAAGGGGAGGAGAAAAAGTCCCCACCGACTACCATTCAAGCGAGGAACGATTTCCATCTCGGTTTACTTCTCTTTCTTTTAGATTTCATGCTTTCTAGAATAGATTTTTATATGTTTTGTGTTTTGAACATGAGTAGTGAGTAGTATCTTTCAGTTTGGGGGATAATCCCTTTCAAGTTTCTCTTATGGATTGAGTATTGTTGGATTGAACAAGTTTGTTTATCTTGTTTGAATGCATTTTATTTATCCTTTGAATATGTATGTCATTGCTTTTGCTTGATCACCATTAGAATGAATTTAGAATGTTGAAGGAAGTACCGAACGGAGAAATTCGATATTCGGAGACCTTAGGATTAAACTGGTTATGAAGTGAACTAGAGATAGAAGACTTTGTAATTAGGGGTGATTAGATAATTTGATCTTTAACTTAGATAAAATTGACACAATAAAGAGTCCAAGAGATCAATTTTACTAAGCAATCCGTTTCATTGCCAAAAGCTCGCTACGGAAGAATTTATGCGATTGTCGACCCTAAAATGTAACAAATTAGTGACATACATGTTCTATCCACTTGTTTTATTCATAGAGTTACTTAGGTTTTATCTCCTGAACGTCTTTCTCATATTGATTTAATCTTGTGAATTTTGTGAATATTTGATTTATTTGACCTTTTTTAGTGACTAGAACTAGAATTAGTTACTCTCAATCTAAAACCCGACCGATTTAGCAATCACCTAGGAGGCTAGTTTGGTGCGTAGTTAGCAAAGTCCCTGTGGGATCGACCTTGATACTTGCTACACGAGCACCCGTGCACTTGCGGCTTATCAGATGTAGATATTGAAAAAAAAAAACAAGAACAATATAGAGTTGACGAAGACAAGATTTTTACGTGGAAACCTAAAGCGGGAAAAACCCAAAGTGGAAAAAGAACCACGGGAGGTAATATAAAATTCACTATAATAGAGAGGTTACAAAGGATATCCCAAACGACTTACAACACAACCAGATCAAGAAGGAAAGATCTCAAACCGTTATGACACAACGGAAGTAGACTTATCTCAAAAGAAGGGTAACGAGATATAAGAGAGACTACAATCTTATGATAAAAACTCTCAAAGTGGAATATATTAATGAGATCTGATAAGGTGTCGTAGAGACACATAATTTGCCACACCAAACTAGGTTGAATACCCTATCATTTATAGTAAACCCAAGTAGCTCTAGAATAGTCTTGTAGCCTGAATCAACTACTTGAAGACCAAACAGTATCAATCTTTCCAAAACTTGAGTATGAATGGAATTGAAACATTGCCCAACAAACTCCACCTTGGACTAAATTTCATGAAGATACGACATCATCAATATTTCCTTAAAGGGCAATCAAAACCGTCAGATGCGGGAACAATCTTGAAAGGATCTTGTAGAAAAAAATCTCAAAATAGGCTCTTGATTGAACCCAATGTAACTTTGTTGGAATTTCAATCCAAATCTGATTGAACCTGGTTGTCACCAAACATGATAAACTTGGTTGAACCTGGCTCTGATACCACTTGTTAATATCAAAATTCATATATGAAATCACTTGTTAGGGATTATATCTAGATTGAACAGATTTAATATTTTAGCAGAAGTAAACAAGTTAATTAATTTATGGATCTAGGTATTGAGGAAATAAACAAGAATAATATAGAGTTGATGAAGACAAAATTTTTACGTGGAAACCCAAAACGGGAAAAAACCACAAGAGGTAAGATAAAATCCACTATAATGGAGAGATTACAAGTGTATCCCAAACAGCTTATAACGCAACAAGATCAAAAAAGAAAGATCTCAAACGGTTATAGCACAAATGAAATAGAGATATCTCAAAGAAAGAGTAACGAGATATAAGAGAGATTACAATCTCATGATAAAAACTCTTAAAGTGGAACAGAAAAAAGAGATCTCATAAGGTTGTCGTAGAGTTCATAATTTGGTCACGCTAAACTAGGTCGAATACCCTAGTATTTATAGTAAACCCTCGTAGCCCTAGAATAGTCTTCTAGCCGCAATCAACTGCTTGGAGAACAAGTAGTATCAATCACAAAAAGGAAATAATTATTTATTTGCAAAACTTGAGAATGAATGGAATTCGGACACTGCCCAACATTTATCAAACTCCAAGAAATGAGGCCTGGAGTTAACCAACTAAAGGACATGGGGACCTAGGATTCACACAAATCATGTAGATGATGAAAATCCACCCATAAAACTTATAAACACAACAACTAGTTATTAGGGTTTTGGGGTTTTGTGGATGAACAATAATGAAAGCAAGAATCAAAGGATAAGAACAACTATAAAGAGTAAGCACTCACTAAATTGAACTAAGATGTTCAATGACTTGCATAAGAATCACTCCACCATGAATCACCCAAGAAATCTCACTAAAAAGAGGAGGAAGAACACCCACTCACAAAGAATAAGAAATTAACAAGCGATTCCACAAAATGTTTATCTTCTCATTGAAATTAGGGTTTCAAACCTAAAATTACAATCTCTGAGGATTTGAGGATTAAGCTCTCAAGCTTCTATCTCTCTAGTCTATGTGTTATCCACTACAAAATGAGGCTTACAAGTATATATATAAGGGGAGGGGTAAAACTAGAAAAGGGAGAAACAAAAGAGGGAAGTCGGACTTAAAACCCGACACTCTCATAAACATCATAGACGCGATGTAACTTATCGCGGGCATGACCCAAGGCGATTCTTAAATAAGTCTTCTCGTTGTTGGGGGCGCGATGCTTAAGCCTTGTTCAAGCTATAATATAGTCGGGGGTTCAATATCGTATCCACAGGGAGTTGGGGTACCGAACTTAAAAGTCACTCGAACTCTCACCTACTAGGTTGTAATTTCAACAGTTTTTGAGAGTTTTAGAACTAAACTAAAGACACAATAAAAGAACACAAATAAAAGAAGAAAAAGGCTCGGGGGTTGATTTTAGCCACCTAAAGGAAATCTAATCGAAGGAAAATCAAAAGGTTATAACTAAGCTAGGAATAGGTCGTTACTAAAATTTAATCACTCTAAGCACCCTCTTCTAAGGATAACATTAGATTAACTTCCCAAATCCTACCCCTCATTTTCATGAAAACTAAAACCTAAGAGTATAAAGTGTAACAAACCCTAATTAAATCAATCTTCATTTTCATGAATGACAAATCTAACTATCCCACTAAAACCTTACACTAATGCTTTAAAGAAGCCTAGCAATCTTTCAATCAACTAAAACTTCCACAAAAGATAGAAAGTAATGGTGAAAAATTCTAAACTAAGCTAATCATTCCCTTCCAATCAAACCTCAAATTAAACCCCTAATAAGAGCCTAATCACCCCTAACCTAAGATTAACTACTCACTAATCATTTTATTATTTAGAAAAATAATTAAACTAAACTAAGACACAATTAACTTGAACTAAAACTAGATTACCTAAACTAATGGCCTAAGACTTGGACCATTTCTGGCCCAACTAAACCCTAATGAACCTAATCCTAGTGACCCAAAACTATCCTAAAAAGACTTGGTTGGCCCTAAAACTCTAGACACTAACTGACCCAATTAACTTAAACAAACCCAAATCCTTATAACTTAGAATCTATTACTAACTAATTATCCTAATTAGATTAACTAACAACCTCTAACCCTAATAATCTAACAAAGACAAAACACTAACCCACTACTTACTGACACTAACCGAAACAAGGGGAAAAGAAGAAAAGAATGAAAACAGAGTATAGGAACGAAAAAAAAAAAAACAGAGGATAAAAGAATAAAACATACAAACACAAACTATCATTCATAGAAAATACCAATGAAATCTAATCTATCTCTAAAATCGGATTCAACCTCACAAACCATTCAAGAACAATTAACAAAAATCAAACAAAGAAAGTAACAAGATTTAAGATGGGAAATCAAACTTAAAGCACAAAATTATCAAAAATACAAACTGAAATCGAGCCTAAGATATGAAACAAAGCATAAAATTAGATCTAATCTACTTCTAAACTATGAACTAACCCTAAAAGGATGATGGAGGCTCGGGTTGTCACTTCCCCAAAACCAACCATAAAAGCTTCAATCTGGCCTCTCACTTGCATTTATACTCGATTTCCAACCTTCCTTCGAATCTAGGCCGTTCGATCTTGCTTAGATGGACGATGGAGATGCGTTTGATGGCTTAAAGGTGAGGATGGTGGTGGTGTATGCTGATGGTGGTCGAATCCCCTTGTACTTCTCCGTGAATTCTGCCACAACTGAAAAGAGAAGAGAAAATGAGTGAGAACTTAATAAATATCGTGAGAATCTAAGGAGAAGAAAGAGATGAGAAGAAAAAGAAGAGATGAAAAGAGAATGAGAAGTGAAAAGGAGATGGAGATGGAAGCTTGTAGTGGTAGTGGGGTGTGTGGGTGTCTACAGAAAAAGGGAAGAAGAATCAGAGGGGAAGTCAAGGGGAAGGGACGAAGGAAGTGAAATGGGAAAGAAAAGGGGGAAATGTATTAGGCTTTTAGTTAATAGAAAAGAAGGGGATTAGGGGAGGTTGGCCAGGTAGTGGGTCGGTGGGTAGATTAGGTGGAATTTGGATTTGGGTTTCACGGGTAAAGTGGAACAATGGGACAAAAGAGAAAGGAATTAGGCTAGGTAAATGGATAGGCAGGCTGCGGTGGTAGTGGGCTGGGGGGGGGGGGGATTAGGGATTGGGCTAAGGGGGAGAAAGGGTTTGACGTGGGATTAGGCTGAATAGAATTAGGCGGAATTGGGTTGGATAGGTTGGCTGAGGAAAGAGATTGAGAGGGAATTAGGTTGGGCTGGAGTTGTTCTTGGGTTAGAATAGGTTTAGGTTCTTATTATCAAAACTAATAATAATTGCTAATAACAACTAAAATACTAAAATGACATAAAAACTAATAAAAATATAGAGATCAACTAAAACATAATAATAAACCTATTTTAATTATTAAAACAAGCAAAAAGTCATAGAATAAAGGGGTATAAATCATGCAAAATACGGAATAATCACCAACCAAGATTGTTTTTTTTTGTGTGTGTGTGGGGGAGGGGGGGAGGGGTGCATAGTCGACGTGACATGTCAGTTGCGGACGTGACGCTAGCTAGCTTGACCTCTGAGCCTTGTCACGGGCATGACCTACAAGGCCACGATCATGACTCTCCTGCCTGTCATGTTTACTCCCCTACTTGTTTCACACAACAACTTCCATCCCGCCTTGTTATTCGTGCCTTGAATCTCAAGGCCCCTTTGAAGACTTGAGTGGGATCCCGATGAAGATCCGAAACCATGACCTCTGGTCTGGGGTCTTCCCTGAAATGAACACTACCCCCCAATGATGACCCAAAAAGCCCTCCAAGTACCCGGATCCACCTTTAAATGGATCATGTGGCCGAGTTTGAACCGTTGAGAGGGATGGGTGGCTTTAAGTGAGTTGACAACCATAGATAGATCAAAACGGGGCCGACCTGGATATACTTCATACTCCTCTTCTTAAAAAAGAATTGTCCTCAACTCTTGGGAGTTCAAAATCTTCCACATCCTTGTGTGAAATCAAAAGTAGTCCATCAGCTGGAGTAAGGTGGCCCTCGTCCACCCACCCTCCCTAATGTTGTAGAAATTCCGATGAGGAGAAAAATACGGATAGAAAATATTTTGGGAGGGGCTAAGCCGGCATCATGAAGGACCCAAACAAGTCTAGCACCCGTCATTTTGTTGAAAACGACAAGGAACCTGCCATATGAGATTTTGGGTCAAGGTTAGTGGAAACAACCTTTTCCTCGTACAACCTCTATGTGGAAGTAATGAAGCGCGGGTGAGTAGTTATGGACATGTCGTCAAGCAACTCAACTCCATGACAGGGCTCGAGAGTGATTGAGCACGGCTCAACACTTGGAAGCTCTATGCGGAGCCCGGCAGGAGGTGTAGGCAAGGGTGAGGGACAAAGGAAGGAGGTTAGAAATTTTCATGGAGCTAAGGATCGCTCAACCTCACTAGGGCTACTTCTTTGAAAAAGTAAATCCCAATGGGGCTTCCCTTTGCTCAAAGCACTCTCACTCCTGTTTCACTCTCGCGGAGGCTTACCTCCTCACTTCCTACCCCGGTTTGTGGTATATTATCAGTTTCGGAAGGGGCAAAGGAGCAAGTTTGATCATCTCATTCCCCATAATAAAGGAATAAATGTTCTTCATACCATCATGGATGGCATGCCGATTAAATTGCTAAGATCTACCAAGTAGTAGGTGGCAAACATCCATGGAAACAACATCACCAAGAACACTATCCTCGTAAGGGCCAGAGCCACCTGAACGTTACCTCCATCATTTAGCCGTTGCAAGCTATACGGGAGATGGTGAGCCAAGACTAGCAATTGGAGCTTCTCAACCATGTAGGCAGATGTCAAGTTAGTGCAGCTCCCACCATTGATGATGACCTTTCATGCCCTTCCGTTGATGTTGAACTGAGTTCGGAAGATGTTCTCCCATTGAGATTTATCCCCAGAATTCTTAGTCATGATATTGGATCGCCTAGGAGTGGAGCTCTCGTTATAACTATTTATAAAATGTACAAATAATCCATGAAGTGTTTTAAAAAGTCAATCCCAGTCAATTCTCCATCTCATGGAAGTTCAAAGTCTGAAAGATGAAGAAAATGTCCAGAGTTGGTCAAGGTATAGAAGATGGGTAAACGAGGAAGGGTAGCAGTTGTAGTAATAGGCAACATAAGTCCTAGTCCAAGGATGCAGTATCATTATGCTCATTCCCTTGCTTGTTAAGTAATGTGTTTTCCTCATCCTTCTCATCATTTACATCGATCAATATAACTTTTTTTAAGTAACTAAGAGGTACAATATAGTTTATGTTCTCATAAAGTTGGCTAGGTATCTATGGCCGCTTTCTAATGTAGATTTCTCATCTACCTCAACCTTGGTCCAAGGTGATTCCTTGAATTTGATTTCATCTACCTCTACCTCAAAAAGTAACATAGGCTTGTTGTGTTACCTTCAAATTGCCACGCTTATGTAGCCACTTAAGGCTATAGGGCCTAGAATGTGTGACGAAAGGTAAGGTCAACTTCTTAACAAGTGTACATAGTAGATACAACATTCTTAAAGCTTCCACAGTCAATAATCATCTTACAAACCTTGTCGTTGATGGTGCGTCGAGAATAGAAGATCATCTCTCGTTGAGACTCATCCTCGGGAGCCTCAATTGTGTGTAGGATCCTCCTAAAGAGTAAAGCCTTGCCCCCATCTAGATAAACTTCAATGATAGCCTCAACCTTCTCAGGAATAGTTTCATCATTCTTCTTTCTGATCACCTCCTGAAGAACTGATTCTTCTATCTCCTCAAGACCCTCAATAATGTGTAAGATCCTCATAAAGAGTAGCGCATTCGGATTGATAGTGACCATATCCTAGCTACTTGAAGAACTTCTTCCCATCAAACCTCTTTAGGGGGTCCCCAGGAGTGGGATGATTCTCAATGGTAGGTCTAGAGCTTCTAGAAGTCTGGGATTCCATAGGAGGAAGACCATCTTCGATGGAGAAGTTGCTACCCTTTAGTTTAGAAATGTTTCTCATTTCTCCTCTTCTCAACTAGGGTAGATAACTTGTAGAGCTGATCGAGTGATTGATAATTGTGAAACTTGACCTTAGAAGGAATCCTACGATCATGCTCATTTAGAAATCAGGCCATGAGTTGCTCTTCAAATCTCATCAAAAGATGATCAAAGTCTCAAATATATTCAGCAACACTCAATGGACCTTGCTTAAGGGAGAACAACTTATTGTAGAGATCTTACTTGTAACTAGATCTGTCTAGATTAAGTAAATTGTCTCTCCATGCTCTTCTTGAGTTTTTTCTAGGCCTGGACTCTAGATTTTTCTTCCCTTGCTCGTTGCTTCTTGAGGTTCTCATATCATAAGGAAGCATACTTAGATAAGTGAAGGGTAACCACCTTGAACTTCTTAGCCTCCTCATGCTCCTTGATCTCAAATATCCTATCCATAGCTTGTACCAACTCAAAGTAATCACTTGGATTCAAGCTTCCATATATCAAAAGTGAGAGGCTTGACTTGGAGGTCTCCAAGATCATGTCGAGACCTTCTATGAGGAGTTCGCATGCTAGAAGAATAATTGAAAGCTTTACTTGAGTGACCATCATGGGAATCACCAATTGGAGATCTAGAATGTTCTTCAACTCTTCTTGGAGCGTTGACTTGCAAATTGGCCATGTGAGTCATCATGCCTTCCTTTTGTTGAGTCAAAGCATGTTAACTCTCTTGGAGTTATAGGATAGCCTTTTCAAGCCTCGCTTAATGAGCTTGCTCAAGGTCCATTCCTCCAGGAAAAGGTGTAAGAGTAGGGTAAGAGGGGGATCATTAAAATCATGTGGAAATTAATTGGAATAATATGTCATATATGGAGTTTGGTTCTTTAATTTTTTAGGTGTAAAGATGAATGGATGGAGGCTTAGGTTCTTTGTGTTTATGGATTTTTAGTATTAGTTGTTTTTGTGGAGGGAAGATGGGGTGAAACCGGAAAAAAGGAATGCACCAATTTGCTCAAACCCACATGGAGTTCACAACCATCAAGCGGGACCCCCCCACTAGTGTTCATGCAAAATCCAACAATTCAATGATTAAAACTCAACAAAACTCATTTAAATCAACCATAAAACCTCTTTGATCATTTGTATATCAATGAAGATCCTTTAAAACACGCAAAAGGCACCAAAAGTCGACAGGATCACTCCAAAGGTACCAAATAACACAACCGTCCGGAACAACTTATATACCCTTCAATCAAAAATTCACCACATGCTCAATTCAACACCAAATAACACCAAAAAAAATTTCCTACGATTTCACAATGCATCACAGTACCAATTACAATCAACAAGTAGTAGTTTTAGATAAGCAATGGCACAAAAATTCCAACTCAATCAGGCACTAGCACACACACCCAAAATCATTATTATAACAGTCTTCAAATGATTGCTACAACCGTGATCTAATATTGTAGTCACCGAATTTTGTACTGATAAAATTCTCTCAGGAAAATTGGGCCAAGATAGTTGGGCTTTGATCAAAGAAAATAAGAGGGCCACTGGGCCTTGCCCATTTTCAAGGCAAGCCCAGCACCGAACCAAGCCTAAGGAAAAATAGGAAGGGCGGACGACCTTCCTATTTTCCCTAGGCCTCCAGCCAAGCTGAGAAAACGCGCGCCCAGCCTAAGAAAAAGGGAAGGTTAGGCGACCTTCCTATTTTCCTCAAGAAATCAGGCGGGGCGAGGAAGGCGCACCCAGCCCATGGGAAATAAGAAGGCCCGGTGGCCTTCCTCAATTCTATGAACCGGGAGTTGATCACCACGCTTGCGATCCGTGTGCAATTAAATCAGCGGCCAGGCGACCTTTCTATTCAATTCAGATTTTGCCGCCATCTTTTTCCCTCCACTCCAAGGCAATCCCATGATCAAAGCCTTGACTTTTTTTACTGTTGACTTGAGCATGGCCGAGAGGCCTTTGTTGAGCCTCGATTTTACCACTTTTTACCTCAGTTTTTATTGTCTTATTAAACTTGTCTAAGTAATTTAGTATAAGTTTAATAGTGTTTTTTGTCATCTTTGCTAATTGAGACTAATTTGTTTAATTGTCTTATTTTCAGGCAATTTTGACACAAAGTGTTGATGACACATGAGGTAAAAGATTAGAATTAAGGAGCAAAGGAAGCCAACATACTCGCGCTAAAATATTAGAGGCAAAGTTGGGATTTCCATTTTGGCACACCTAGGTGTGCCGATCGGCACAGGCACCCATGCCAAATTGCAGTCTTTTATTTTAAGATGTTTTATTAATTAGAGACAGGGAGTTTTTCATTCTATGTTTTTCTCATTCTGGGTTTTCTATCTAGGCTTGAAGGGAGGTTTCCTCCCAAGCCTCTCTAGTTCTAGGGTTAGATTTCCATTGAAGAATGAGACTAGATTGTCTTTGTTCAAGAATTCAACAACTTTGTTCTTCGCCTTCAATTCAAGACTAAGTTCTTCTATCCCTTTCTCGCTATTTTCTCCTATGTTAATTTCTTGCTAGTTTTGTGTTGTTTGGGTTGTGATTGATGTATTCGATGATGAATTAATCTTGTTTAGGCTTAGTCTATCGAAATTTATGCTTGTAGTTAGAGATTTTCTCTTGCCCACCATGAGTTCGATGAAATGCTTAAGAGAGTTTTCATTTGTATTTCTTTAGCCAATTGATGTATGCCGAGAGGTGAGATTAATTTACTAGTTTGGTAGAGAAAATAGTTAGGGTTTTGGACATGAGAATAGTCGAATTCTAACTAGGTCTAGGGTTGCTATTCTTGTAGTTTAATTAGACTAATTCCATGAGAATAGGTAGTTGGAATAGTTAGACTAGCCCTTGACCCTCGAGAGATGGCTTTGGTGAGCTTTAATGATGCAATCGATCACTCTTAATTGCTTGTATAGAATTGGTAGATTAGGTCGTTCAGATTGGTTAGTTGTTGAATACAGATTTTGTTGCCTGAAAATTTTTTTTATTGCTTTTGTAGCTTAGATCGTCACCACCAACATTCTTGATTAATCTACCTAGCTTGAAACACTTGAGTCGGTTTTGATTGCCTAGAACACAACTCTCTGTGGATACGACAACCGTACTCCCAAAAGTACGACAACAAAATTGGCGCCGTTGCCGGGGAGTTGTTGCTTCCTGGGCTTCGAGCTTTCTTGAGGATTCTTGTTAGGTCTTTAAAAATCAAAAAAATAAAGAATAAAAAAAATCCAAAAAAAAATGAATCTTCCCCACTTCCCTCAATATGAGCAAGAATTGTTTTGTGTTTATTGGAATCGACTAGATGACTATCTTGCTTATTGTGCTCAATGTGATTTTTCTTTAACAAAGTGGGAAGTGTTGTATATTGTGGATGAGGGTGTGAATTTGGAGACTCGTACTCTTTTGAATTACTTTGGTTTTCATGCTAAAAGTGAGTGCGAAGCTTGGGAATTGCTTGAATGGTTGATTTGTGATACTCGTGAGTTTGAGGAGGCTTGTTGTTCTTCGGGTTCTTCTTTTGAGGATCCGTGTGCTTTTCATGCTAAGTCTTTCTATCAGGAACAATATGTGACTTCGTGTCCCCCTTCCCCTCAATTCTCGATGCATGCTCCTTCTTGTTGTGCTCCATTTGATTCGTCTGCTCATGCTACCAACCCTTGCATTGATGTTGCTTCTCCGACCTTTGTTGAAAATGTAGTCAACCATCATGATGAGTGTTTGTCCAGAGTAGCAAATGGTCTCAAATCGATTGTTTCCGACTTGGGTTTGCTTGTGCATCAATTGAAGAGCGATACACTTAATTTGTATGAAAGTGACCCTAGGCTAGAACTTTCCTCACCCAAGGATTGTTTGTTGGATGCATTTGAGTCTTCTCCTCCTTTATACCCCGAAATTCATGTAAGTAACCCTTTGTGTGATTGGAAGGATGATGATTATGATTCTTTTTCTCCTTCATTAGCATGTGAGTCTTCATCTCATGATATGGACCTTGCTCTTAATGGTGCAACTTTGTGTGAATATGAATCATTTTCTATGGGTTATAATCCTGAATGTTGTACTTTCGCTTTTGATGATGTTTTAGATGATGCATTCTTGCCAGTAGCAGTCTCGTCTCCTTCATGTATAGATTCCTCGTCTGATGAGTCAGAGATTGTTGATGATAATGATGCATTTTCCTCTAAGCTTGAGAGTGTCATTATGTGGTATAATCCTACATTTTTCTTATTCACCTCTGATAATTTTGATGAGTCAGATGATGATTGTGAAGCAGGATGTGTGCTTGATGAAACTATTGAGGAAGTTGTGCTTGAGGATCCTCCTTTGTGCTTTGATTATGCCAAGAATGTATCCATGTCTCCCCTTCTTGTAATTGTTTCCCCTTCACTTCGTTCCACCCTCTCACCCGAGCATGCATGCCTTACTTCCTTGGATAATTATAGAGGTCCTAACCCGTTGTATGATCCTTCTTGTCCATACTTAGGGGAGATGTCTATAAAAATTGTGTGGTATGCCTTCTTTTCATCATTCTTTCAATTTTTCTATGACATTGGCTAAATTTAAGAGAATACTCATGTTGTTTGCTATATTTTTGCTAGTATTCTCTTACATATTGCACTGTGAGATGCATGCTTCGGTGTATGATCGGCTCCTGCGAGCCTTAACAGCGTCCGAGTTTCTTAGGTCAAGCTAAGAACCTTAAATTAGCGCTTCTTGGGAGGCAACCCAAGTTTTCATGCTTTCTAGTTTAGGGTCTTCTTTTGTTTTGCTTCATTTTGTTTTGTTTTATTTTGTTTTGTTTTTATTGAAGAAAGGAAGGACAAAAATCAGAAAAAAAAATAATGAAAAAAATGTTGCGAGAGTGTGCCACTACTAAAAATATGTGTATTTCCAACCACTTTTTTCCAACCAATTTAAAATAGTTGGAAAAACCAACCTTTTTAGCAATTATTTGATATTCCAACTAATTTTCAAAAAATTTAGTGGGAAAAATTGTTGGAAATTCCAACCAATTTTTCTAAAATCGGTTGGAAAATTTTCCTACCATCCTTTTTCCTACTATTTGAAATTGGAACCATTTTAAAATAGTAGGAAAATGGATGGTAGGAAAATTTTCCAACCATTTTAGCAAAATTGGTTGGAATTTCCCACCATTTTTCCCACTAATTTTTTTGAAAAATAGTTGAAATATCAAATAGTTGCTAAAGTGGTTGGTTTTTCCAACCATTTTAAATTAGTTGTAAAAGAGTGGTTGGTAATACATATATTTTTAGTAGTGTGCGTTCTTGTTGGTTGAAGGATTTGAATGAAATAAAATGTTTGTTGAGGTTGGAATCGATGTGAATTAATGAAAGTGTGTTTGAGAAGTATTGGTGGGGTTGATTGAAGGTGTTTTGATGTTTCTATGGTGAGTATTGCAGGGTAAATATGTGTTTTGAACTCAAAGTTGATGGAAATTGCTGAAATTTGGAAGCAGCAAATTGGCACACCCACCCGTGCCAAATCGACACACCCAAAACAGCAAGCTTACAAAAACTGCAGAATGCTGGCACACCTACCCGTGCCAATCGGCACACCCATGCTCTTCTACAAGGCTTTCAGCGACATTTCTCCCCTGTTCATTCCTTCACTTCCTCTCTCAAACCCTAATCTCTCCCACCAACCTCCACTCTCTCCCTCACAGCCACCTCCCCGCAGTCACCGGCCACCACCAGTCGCCGGCGCGGCCACATCTCCAGCCACCACCTGCGTCTCCTCTGCTCGCACCACCAACACGCCACCCTCAGGCCACCGACCACTACCACTATGGTCGTCGCAACCTCCGCCCTCACGGACCACCATTGGCCCCGCACCCATTGCTCATGCTACTCCAGCGAATTCCAGCGTTGGAAATCGCACGCCCAGCACCATCCAGTGCGTCACCGACCACTGCAGGCCACGAACCGACCCCTGCGACACCCAACGAGCCGCCTGCATACTCACGAAGCCCTGTCGCCGCTGCTCGCGTGTTCTGTGAGTTCTTGCCCCTCTTTAACCCCTCTTCTTGTTGCTGTTTGATGAATCTGTTGCACCAATTGGGTGCTTTGGTATGTGTAGTTTGATGCTTGAGTGCTGAATTCATGTTCAATTGCACCAGTTTGAGTATATTTTGCTCACATTTCTGCTTGTTCAAGCCGGAATTTTGGAATTGAGTGGATTGTGTTGATATTGTTGCTGCTATATTGCTACAATCGTGAATGACATCTTGCTAGATTTGTGGGTCAAAATTTTTGTGTGCTATATTGAATTTGTGGTGATGTTCTGCTCGAAGCGTGGCTATGTTCACTTTGATGTCTGTATATTGGTGCACTGTGATGTCATGTCATTGAGTTTGTTGTTGCTACATTATTGAATGCACGAGCAACTTCATTGGATGTATGGTGATGATCTGCCAAAATTGTTGCGGAAGTTGTGTTAGTTTGTCCAAAGCATTTTGCTGCATTGGTCACTGACGATTTCCTGCTCTTTTGCACGTTGTTTAGTGTTGTTAATTCCTATAGGTCTGTTGAATTTCCCATCTATGTTCAGTCTTGATTTTTGGTGATGTTTAGTTTGTTTTACTTACTCTATGGCTTGTGATATGGGATTAACAAGGAGAATTTGCTGTGAATCTAACTTGAATTACTTTGTTATGTTGTAATGAACTTGGGTTGCGATCTTAATTGTCAACAAAATTCTCTAGGTTGTCAAGTTGTTTTCTGGGGTTGTTCTGTTCATTGCTAGCTGCTGTGTTTTGGGCTCACTTGATTTGAATTTTGAGGGTTGCTAAGCATGTTTCAATTACTCCCACCAATCTCTTGCAAGTTTTCTACCCTATCTTGTTATGCTCACTTCATTGCATATCCTTTTCATTGGGGACAATGAAAACTGTAAGCATGGGGGAGCGAAGTTTGATATTTGTAGTGATGTATGATTTAATTGACATGTGGTTAATTTGGTTGATTATTTGGTACATAATGTGAGGTGAATCAATTGGTATGGTGTTGAGCATGATGGTATCCGTGTAGTTGCGCTTGCATTTTAAGCTACTACATTAGACTATAGGATTGCATTAGTCTAGGATTATTTTCAAGCTCCATTAGATTTTGATTACATTTTAGTTTAGTTCATGATCATTTTCGCTTGTTTACTAGCATGAAAGTGATTTAGGCAAGAATTACATTTACTTTGCATTGCATGGGCGAAAACAAAGTGAAAGTGGGACGTTGTCAAACACTCAAGGTACATATCAAATCTCCTTCATTTTAGTTTTCGTTTTTATCGTTTTCTTAGATAGTTTAATGCTTTCTTAGATAGTTTATTTTTATTGCTTTCAGTAAAAGGTGGAAAATCATTGGTTTCTTGGCTTGGTTGTTGGTTTCGAAAACCCCTCCTAATGTTCAAGGATGATTTCTTTGTTGGTTGATAGTAATTGTGTATGATGGAAAGCTTGGTTTGACTTGAATGATGTGAGAAACTTGTTGTATGTTTGTTTTGAGGAAATCATTTTATTGTGTGTAATTCATTTACTCTTGAAAGTCCCTTGTGCATGATGGTGATTTCTTGTGTTTGGTTCATCAAAGGAACTAGTTGCAGTGATTGTGGTAAGGTTGAACCCGTGAGGTCTCTTGAGCCTAAAAGACTATCATTTTTATAGTCTAATTTCTTTTTGAGTGCAACCTCTCCTATGTATGTAAACTCTAGAACTTGGCTTGTTTTCTCTTTGAGGCCACACTTGACACTTGCTTGATGATCAACATGATTGAAGCCCATTTTTGTAGCCACTAAGCCAAATAGCCACCCAACCTTTTATCCTTTTTTATTAGCCTATGTTATGCCCTAACCCACATTATGCTTCACCTATTTCTAGCCTTGGCCATTCAATCTTTTTCATATCCCTTCTGCCAAGCATATGAACAACACTTTGTGGGGTGAGAGTATCTTATAGCTTTGATATATTGGTTTGTTGGTTGGTTTTTGGTGAATTGTGAAGGAAAGAGTTTCTTAATGCGAATTTTGTTAGAACTTCCCTTGAAAATCGATTGGGCTTGATGTGTTTTTCCTTGGGGTGAATTAACAGTTGTATTTTGACTCATGTCACTCGCTATGCTTTGTAATATTGAAAAAAAAAGAAGAAAAGAAAAAAAGAGAGAAAACAAAGAAAAAGTATATTTTCAAAAAAAAAAAAAACAAAAAAACCAAAAGAACAAAAAAAGAAAAAAAAAGTTTAGCTCGTTAGTAGTTTTGAATAAAGTGTGTGGCATGAGTAGTTCTCAATGTCTTTCCTCCTTGGTTTAGGTCATTTGTAGGTTGTATATGTTTTCTCTATGGCGGATTAGTGGGGTTATATTGATTCTTAATCTGAGTTAGAAGTTTTGTTCAATCTTGGTTATTAACTCCACATTTCCCAAATTATTTTCCCCTCCTTTCCCTAGCCTAGCCCCGTTACAACCTTATGAAAGTCCTCATGATTGTGATTCTTGCTTGTTGTCCCTAGTGGTGGAGAATGAGATCCTCGCCAAGCCTATGGCAGTGCACATACATTAGGAGAGTTTTGAGTGAAACCGTATATTTTTTTCAAACACAAGAGGGGAGTGTTTCCACATACCCTAAAGCGAGGTCCTATCGATCCCAATTAGTTCTCCAATCACTTGAATGAACTTGAATTGCATGTAGGCTCAAGATTGAATGAATGTTTTTACCACTTGACTTTGTGATCTTTGGAATGAATTGCAACTTTGTTTTGATCTAAATTTGGGCCTTGCCAAGCGACCTATTGTATGTCTTTGCTTTTGACTACCGGGTTTTGTCCGTTGTTCAAAAGGGGGGAGGCTCCTCTTGAGGTTTTTTATTTCTCCCCGATACTTCATGATTAGTCTTGCTTGGGGACAAGCAAGGTTTAAGCATGGGGGATTGTTGAGCCTCGGTTTTACCACTTTTTACCTCAGTTTTTATTGTCTTATTAAACTTGTCCAAGTAATTTAGTATAAGTTTAATAGTGTTTTTTGTCATCTTTGCTAATTGAGACTAATTTGTTTAATTGTCTTATTTTTAGGCAATTTTGACACAAAGTGTTGATGACACATGAGGTAAAAGATTGGAATTAAGGAGCAAAGGAAGCCAACATACTCGCGCTAAAATATTAGAGGCAAAGTTGGGATTTCCAGTTTGGCACACCTAGGTGTGCCGATCGGCACAGGCACCCATGCCAAATTGCAGTCTTTTATTTTAAGATGTTATATTAATTAGAGACGGAGTTTTTCATTCTACATTTTTTTCATTCTGGGTTTTCTATCTAGGCTTGAAGGGAGGTTTCCTCCCAAGCCTCTCTAGTTCTAGGGTTAGATTTCCATTGAAGAATGAGATTAGATTGTCTTTGTTCAAGAATTCAACTTCTTCTTCGTCTTCAATTCAAAACTAAGTTCTTCTATCCCTTTCTCTCTATTTTCTCCTATGTTAATTTCTTGTTAGTTTTGTGTTGTTTGGGTTGTGATTGATGTATTCGGTGATGAATTAATCTTGTTTAGGCCTAATCTTGTTTAGGACAATAATAATCCCTACTTTCAATTTGGATTCAACAACTTCGTTCTTCGCCTTCAATTCAAGAATAAGTTCTTCTATCCCTTTCTCTCTATCCCTTTCATTAAACATCTCTGAGAGTATACCTTAAATATCATAGATTTTGTGTTGCATTTGATTCAAAACTTAGTATAACACTTTACCATGATGTTTAATGAATTTACGGTGTTTCTCTCAATTTTTTTCAATTTGTTTACGATTTTTTAACGATTTTTTCACTTTTGTACCTTTTAAAAAATCATAATAATTGCTCGGAGTCTCAAAAAAATAATTTTAAATTTTTTTTAGTAACTACAATTCATTACCTTTCTGGGGACAAGAACGAAAAGAAAACGTACAATATGGGATAGGAATGAAAAAAATGAAAAGAATGTGGAGGTGGATTTTGTACCACTACAATCCATTTTTTTTTTTTTTACCACCAGAATCCCAATTGATAGTAGGGATTATTATTGTCCAATTCATAAAAGTCGGGATTATTAGAATCCAATTTATAATTTATTCTATTTAATTTTTTTAAAAAGGGTGATGATCGAAATATATAGATTCTAATGAAGGCATTTTTGGAAGTTTATAATTTATTCTATTTAATTTTTTTTAAAAAAAAATCATGTAATATTAATGGGTGTATTAATATATATATATATATATATATATATATATATATATATATATATGTATGTTTGCTGATGACTATTCTTTCTATTCCTTTTTTTTCACATGCACTATTCTTTTTTCCTTTATTCTTTTAGATAAGAAAACTTACTTTTTTCTTTATTTTTTAAATATAAATTAGATAATATTTTCAACAATATGTATGATTTACTTGCGTTCCGTCCTGTACTAATTCGAAAACATGGGTGACGTACCTCTGCGTCATTTATTGCTTCTTTCACCCTAGGTAATTGGAGGTGTGAAGTAAATACTCCCTCCGTTCTTTTTTATTTGTCATTTACGGTTTTAAGTACCAATTTTTAGTCAATAATTTTTAATATAAAAAATTACAATATTATACTTTTCTAATAGTATTTTTTATTAAGAACCTAATGACATCAATTTTATATAATAAACCATTATACAAATTAAGATATTAATATTTAAAGTTTTTAATACAATTTTTTAGATGACAGATAAATAACAACCAAGGTAGCATTATATTATTTTACGCGAGCTATCTCAGGAAACCTGCATGGTGCCTACTTTGGCCGACTTTATTGAAAATTTGAAGTATTGGTCCACACGTTGACCTATCGACCCCACCCAATCGGTCAAAAAAGATGGTCAAGCCCAGTCCAATACATGTGCGTGACAAATTGACCACTCCCAAAATTATCGTTCCACATAAAGTACAATCAAGTAATAAATAAATGAGTTAATTTATTGGGTAAAATTTTCTTGATGTGTTATTAAAATCTATACGTACTTTTCAACTAATTATATAATTTTTAAAAAAATATAATCCAATTTATTTATTTATATATAAAGGGTGATGATTGTAATAAGAGCAAGGTTGTTAAAATCGGGATCCTAACTCGAAACTATGGAGAAGTTAGGATCGTAATTTAGCCCATGTAGGATCGTGGATCGTGTGTAAATAGTAGAATCGCATCGGCGATTTTGGACCATAAAATCGTAGGATCGTAAATCAGGATCGGGATTTTAATAACTATGAATAAGAGTATTTTAGAGAGGGCATTTTTAAAATACATTTATTGGCAGTTTTATGTTACTATTATTATTGTTATCATCATCATGGTCGTTGTCATCATCATCATCAATGGCCATTAACTTTGTTGTTTATTGTCTTTAATTTCAATTTTGATTTTGTAACCTGTCCTTCGTTAATTAATCAATCAATTAATTAATTAATTTTTTATTTCCTTTTGCTTTTAGGTATTACTCAACAAGTCAACATATATCCTATAAATACTAATATGATGAAAATCATATATGCTTTGGGTAAGAACTCTAACCGTCAAAATACATGTTTGCATATTGTTTTACTCTTATTTTTTCTTACATTTTTGTTATATGTTTCCAATCTTAATGTGAATTTGATCATTTCTAAGTATGAGATTTTGGTTGATACCTTCAAAAAGTCATCAAGAATTGTTCAACGATGCACGATGATAATATACACAACCTCTTATCGGTAAGTTAGGAGAAATATATCTCTAAATACATGGTATGATTTTCGTTAATTATTCAAAAATTAAATTATATCTTTTCATGTTATCTAAAATAGTTTTGGCTTCCCTAAAAAATAATTTAACATTAGTTCGTTTTTACTTTCAATTAATTAGTTAGTCCTACATGTTCTTTAAATAATTTTTAAGTTCTTTTAATTAAATAAATTTTATCTTAATGTATATTTATGAATAAATAATATGGAAGCGTTTTTTCTGTTCTATATCTTTAAAACAGGTGGTTCTAAATTATATAATATTTTTTTGTTATTATAGAATTGAGATTCCAACTATTTTTCCATACTAAAAATTTGCAAATGATTGATATAGGTGACTGCAGGTGAGTTCATGTTAAGTTGTAGATATATTAGTAGTATGATTTTAATGTGAAAAATAATATTGTTTACTTAAACCTAACGTGATCACTGATCATGTAGTAAATTAGTTATATCTTATTTGTTATTTGTAAATTTTGAACATAACAATTGCTAAGGATTGTTTGAATATTTCAAACAATTTATTTTTCACAAAATTTACCGTTTTAACCAAACACTGTAAAAATTTCTTGCATACTTTTTTAGTACTATTTCATGACATAAACAAAAGATAGTAGAATTGGCCTTTATGGTTGTGAAATTGTTAGCTTCTAATTTCACCATCTTTTCATCATACATGAATGAAAATAAATATGATTTCAGTTTATCTATAATTTAGGGAGAAAATACAAATGATAACCATCCCACTTTTTTCCATCATTTCTTTTAGATCTGTTTTAATTTTATGTACTATTTCTCTTATTTGTAATTGTTGTTACTTATATAGTTATTCATTTATATTAGTTATCCCTCATATCATTTACGATATAGTCTAACCAATATTTTCAATGTATATGTGATTTACTTTCGTCCCGTGCAAAGCACGGGTTTAAGGACTAGTATATTTTATTTGTCAATGTCGATCAATATCTCTTAGATGGCTAGGGTTTAGGAGGATTTTCTCATGTGATCTCACTATGTAATTAGTATAAATATCTCTTGTGGGTTATGAATAAAGGATTGCTCATTCTCCTCTCTCAATCTCTCTGTGTCTCTATTGTTATTATTCTCTCTGTATCTTGTTCATCTATTATTGTTTCATAACACGTTATCAGCACAGACTCTACTATTTTTTTTCTATATTCTATAAGGGTTTAGAGTTTTTGAGTTTGATGAAGATCAGAGACAAGGGTCAAGAATGTAGAATTAGAAGTAATTTATGAGATCAAAATCTAAATCCTTCTACAGCGATGGCGATGCAAAACAGCAATTGGAAGTAAGGTAATTAATTACACGTATGTTTTTTGTCTCTTCGTTCCCTATCACTTATTCAATTCATATTGGATTCACTCCGATATTCTTTTTCTTATTGGTGAACCAGAAGTTCACCCCATCACTAATATTAAGATTGTCATTCTCATTTGAAGGAGTGTAAATATTAGTAGTGAATCAAAAGTTCACCCCGATAATGAAACTTTTATTTTTCACTAGTGGCCAGAAGTTCACTATGATATTGAAATTTGTATAATCTTCTTGGTGAACCAGAAGTTCACCCTTCTGTTAATATTAAATTTATATAATTTATATTTATGAACAATTTTGTTGTCAGATTGTTGTGTACTAATTTATAGTTTTTAGGTATAAGATTTTATGTGTTTTCATTAACGAACCAGAAGTTCGTCCCAATAATACGAAGTTTATTTTATTTTATTAGTGAACTAGAAATTCACTCCAAATTCTTGATATGTTTAAAGTCTTTTGTTATTTGATATTATGGTTATAGTTAAAGATTGTATAATTTCATTGGTGAACCAGAAGTTCACTCCAGTAGTAAGAATTTTACATTATTTCATCAAGTGAACCAGAAGTTCACTCGTAGATCGCAAATTTTATCTTACCGTTGACCAGAAGTTCACCTTACACTTGATAATATTGTTTGATTTCATTAGTGAATGAGAAATTCACTCTAGTTACGAATATTTCATTTAATCATATCAATGAACTGTAAGTTCACCGGAATGGTAAGAATTTTACCTTACTTCATTAAGTGAACTAGAAGTTCACTCATATGTCAAAAATTTTATCTTATGAGTGAACCAGAAGTTTGCTCTAATATTAATACTGTTATTTAATTTTATTAGTTAACGAGAAGTTATATCAATTTCGTCTTATTTTCATTAGTGAACCTAATGTTCACTCTAATGTTAAGAATTTTATCTAATTTTATTAGTAACCAGAAGTTCACTCTAATATTGAAAAAAAAAATATTTATCCCATTGGTGAACCAGAAATTAATCCTACCACTAATATTGAATTTTGTTTTCGTTGATTACACGTATCAATAGTGAACCAAAAGTTCACTCCAATCATTGAAGCCCTATATAATCTCGTTAGCGACCCAGAAGTTCGCTTTAATTTCCTGCCAATTAGAGTATAGAGTTGTTAATTGGCATAACATCATTGAAAGGCGATGATAGTATACTTGAAGTTGATAAAGTTTATGTTAAATTTAGCATTTTTGTTACATGTGTGGAATTTAATGTTTAGATGAGAAATGTACAAATTTTATTAATAATGACATATCGGATCATCAGAACCCCCAAATGGTTTTGTCTCATTCCCTTAAATGAATGTGGCTGGATATAAACTCAAGAATAATCATGAATAAAACAAAGGTCACGCCAGTAGCCGTGACAATCAACATAGTCATGGTCATAGTCATGCTAATCTTTTAAAAGATGATATCTCTACCAGGAGTAGTTACACGGAATTGAAAAGCATGAATGATACAAAAGTGATAATTGTATTATTAACGAGGAAATGAAAATGACATGTACCTGTTGTACGTCATAATATCTTGATGAACCTTATCAAGCTTAATCAAAATCACAAGATATTATTTTATAAACTTTTGATTGTAAGTGATATTATTGTTTATGTTGTGCACGTTGTTTCAAGTCGCCACTTCTTAGATGTCCCTCTTGACATTGTTCAAATACTTTAGCAATTCTTGTGTTTTAATTATCTTCAGCCCATTTGTTGATTGACATTGAACTCTGTCGAGGACAATTAAATTATTCTAACTTTGGTAACTTAAGTGTTAACTGTGAATTTGATAATGAAGATCTGTTTGGGGGAATCTAGGTCTGGACATTATGAATTTGACCTCCTTGCTAGAAAATTATATGCATGGTGATCAAATATAGCATTGATTATTGGGTTCACGAAAATATTATCATGTTGATATGTACATAATTATTGATTATTATGAGTCCTCATGTGATGTTATTATTTCATGAATATTCGTATGATTTGATGTATGCACCTTATTGAAAATGTTCCGCATACAAATTGTAAGTAATATGCTCTCATCTGTCTAAGACTATATGATATCAATTATTTATTGAAATCTGTTGATCATATTGAATTATTAAGTATTTTCTAGTATCATGAACATGACTGCTTGTTTAATTCGTAATGCCTAATCACAAAGTGCATTGTTATTGATTGACCAAATATGCATGAACTTTGTTTCCTAAACACAATACAAATTATAGTGCGTATTGGATATATGATTGTGATATTATATGAGCATATCGATGGAATCTATCGTTGTGAGAGTTTAATTCATGTGATTATTCATTATGCTCATAGACATGTTTTAAAAGTAATCAATGATCTCGATATCCATGATTAATGCATTTTCACTATGGAGTATTTAACTTTCAAGAGTTATGTATGTGCTTCTGAAGTGGAGTTTCTTTTTAAGAATAAGTGATTAAAGCACTTTCACTATATGTTTTCTATGCATTGATATTATATTATTTATCTTGAATTGAATTTCATGGATACTTGTTTGATTGGAACATGAATAAATGAGGTGATAGATACGTATCCTGCAGACACTAGAACAACACACATTTTTAGTGATAATAAATTACGTACTTCTTGTCCATTGATGAGGGAAGCAAATATTAGCATTATATATATGACAATCTACTTTGATTAAAGGCTCCAGAAGAGCACATATAATATTACTTGGTGTAACTAACTTTTATAGTGTGCAAGGACTTCTCTCCACCAAGAGTCTCAAAGGAACTTATTAATTAAGTTTTAAAGATATTCGTGGAAATGAATACTATGTTGAGACAGCTAGTATTCATATATTATGAAAATTGCTTTGAACAACATGTGTATTGAAAATGATATCACCCTTATTTTATGGGTTATTCTAAACAATTAATCCAATTTGAAGTATATACTCCAGTAAACTAGAAGTTTACTATTGATGAAGACTTTATCATAGTAGGAGCATGTTGGATCAATCCTCTTAAGAAGAACCCATATGGATATATTTTAAAGGACCAGAAGATCCTTAATCAAATGAGTTATAATTAGCTCTCTCTATCAAAGAAAAGTAATTATAACACCATCATTAGCAAAGATAGGGATCAAATGCCTTATATTCCTGGATTGTGTACAAGTGATATTTGTATAGGTCCTAGAGACCCATATGTAAACTATTTGAATATAGTATGACTTTACTAGATGCATCAGTGAGATAGTCACTTGTATGTTTACTATCAACTTGCAACCTGGCGCTTGTAAGATTGTTTGCTCAATTGATTTACGAGCATATTTCAAATTATCAATCAGGAGATTCATCTTGATAGTGATGGTGAAGACTTTTGATAGTTTTTATATGCCAATGGACATAGATGTTAAACATCCTATGTAAAATGTTTATATGTAAAATGATCTTGTATAATCATTAATCAAAAAATTACTTAGAGGTACCCTAACTTTTGAAGAAACAATTTTTTGGTACCCTATCTTTTCAAAACTAATTTTGGGGTACCCTAACTTTTAGGATTAGAAATTACTAGGTGAATTTCCGGCGAAACTCTGATTGATTCAAATCATTTTCGTCCACGAAAACAAAGGGCATTTCAATCCACAAAACCACTTAATCAATTTCCCGCCTAAAACTCACCGTTGAATTCAAATAATTAGCCGAAAATTCACCTAATTATTTCTAATTCTAAAAGTTAGGGTACCCCAAAATTAGTTTTTAAAAGTTGGGGTACCAGAAAAACATTTCACCAAAAGTTAGGGTACCCCTAAGTAATTTTTTGATCATTAATATATGAGATGTTGAATATATAATAAATGGCAAACCTATTACTTTTGAGAGCGGAGCTTACTACAACAGTTCAGGGACATGTCATGTTACATACACCAACATTGATCCAAATAAGGCCAAGAGGTTATCATGAATTTTTATTTCTCCCCTACAATGGTTTCTGGCCATGAGCTAAAAATCTCCCACCTATGAATTTGCGTATGTGCGATGTAAACTCCATAATAACACACTAAGATGAGACCCTGAAGGAATCAGTAATATATGTAGGGTATATCCATATTTAAATATAATAGACCATTCATTGGAGATATACTTATGACACAGTTTGTCGATTATGTTGACACAATTTTCCCAACATTAGGGGGAGAAATCAAGTTGTTGGACAAGGGAATAAGTTGGAACAAATTATTATGATCCTCATACAATGTAATGTGAACTGGAAGTTCAAATATAATTCGTCTGCAAACTTGAGCGAATCTACTGCCAGATATTATACTTACCCACAAAGAGTTGTTAGATCCTATGTCCCAACTGCTAATGCTCATGTAAGAATTGATGTCCCAGTAGGATAAATTGAATTGTTAATGAGTCTTGACCACATATGAAGCGTGGTAGACTAGTCGGTTCCAAAGACAATAGTCCTCGAAAAAGGAAAAGGAGCGAATAATTAATGATAACCGAAATGAGGAAATTTTGACTCTAGAAAAGTCCTCAATCATGACAAAAGTGGAAGTTACACCACAAGCTCAAACACCTGAAATTCGCGAAAATGATGAGATCTCAATTAACTATGTCATGAATTGGATAAGGTGGAACCGAAATAAAGTCGACGTTGGTATAGTATTTGATTATAAAATATAGCACTCACTACTGTGAGTAATCATGAGGATCATGAATTTAGGTCTGTTAATGAATACAGATAAAGATGAGATTGGCCAAGTAGAAAGATGCATTTAGGAATTAGATTCGCTTGTAAAAATCGAAAACATCAGGACCTGTTGTCCATACACCAAATTGGTATAAAAATTGTGGGATACAGTTAAGTCTTTGTGTGAAAAAGAATGAGAAAGGGAGATTATGAGATACAAGGCACAAGATGCAACTTGTTGAATAAATGTTTTCGCAAAGACTTGGTATCAACTATGAAGGAATATACTCCTATGTAATCCATGTCACTACATCACGATACCTTAAATTTGGTAGTACATGAAAAGCTAAGTATACATCTTATAAATATCGTTGTAGCTTATGAAAATTTTGATTATGATGTTTATATAAAACTCTTGAACGGTTCAAAGTGCCGGAAGCACAGATTAAAATTCTCGAGAATATTGGTTATTTAGTTGATAGACATTTATGTAATTAAAGCAATATGGACGGATATTGCATAATCAAAGCAAATGATTAAATGATCTGGATCCTAATTGTTTGTAAATGTTATTGATGGTTTGGACTCCCGAAGAGCGTCAAAAGTTGTGGACTGCTTTACAAGAGTATTTGGAATGGAAGATTTTGGTAAAATCTGTTATTGCCTTGGTTTACAAGTTGCACATTTTGAGAATGATCTTACATGCATAAATTAATTTATATAGCAAAGTACTAAGATAATGTTGCATGAGCAAATCACTCCCTTTTAAATACCCTAGTAGTGGTACAGTCATTTGATATGAAAACAACCCCTCTTTCGATCCTGAAAAGATGATGAGAAATTTAGCGGTCCTGAAGTACCGTATTTGGGTCCTGAAGTACTGTATTTGGATCTTGAAGTATCGTATTTAAATGATATTGAAGCACTGACGTATCTTGCTAATCATACATGATCTAACATATTTCGGTGCCTCGAAGGTACTAGCGATGTAGATATTTATTATCCTCATCAGTTCAAAGTTGGTTTGATTAGCTATGGATATTTACCTAAATCATATGACACTTGATCACATACTAATTATATGCACGCTAAGCAAATTCGTTTCAGTGAGAATTAAGTTGATTCATGTATCAAGTCAGTCATGAAGTTGAATTACATCAACTCAGAGATCTTAATTGATGTTCTCATCAGGGGGAGTTAATGCGCGTTGTACTATTTTTCCCTTATCTGAGGTTTTGTCCCACTGAGTTTTCCTTAGAAAGGTTTTTAATGAAGCAACATATGTGGGCGCATTAAAGAATTATATACTCTTTTTCCTTAGCTAGGCTTTATCCCATTGGGTTTTCCTAGTAAAGTTTTAACGAGGCATATTCTTTAGAACAATGGACATTCAAGGGAGAGTGTTATAAAATAATATATTTTATTTGTGAATGTCCATCAATATCTCTTAGATGGTTAGAGTTTAGGAGGATTTTTCTCATGTGATCTCACTATGTAATTAATATAAATACCCCTTGTGAGTTATGAATAAAGGATCGCTCATTCTCCTCTCTCAATCTCTCTGTGTCTCTATTGTTATTATTCTTTCTGTATCTTGTTCATCTATTATTGTTTAATAACATGATGGAAATTATTGATAATTTTAGAAGCTTAATCGTGAGTTTTAGGTTAAATTTTGGGCCTAATTTGATGATGTACTTATATACTTCTATTCCCCCCCCCCCCACCGATTATCCTATTAGACTTATAATAGATGGAGAAGATTTCGTGGGTCATACCAACTAGCCACTCTAAAAAAATAATGAAAGTCGAACTCCAAACATTTACATAAGAAAAGAATAAAAATAAAAATATTATTAGCAGCAGTAAATAATAACAATGCAATATATATATATATATATATATATATCTTATAAGAAAATAATAAAATTAATAATTGTACTACCTTCATTCTATATTATTTGTCATGTTAATTAAATTTTCTTTTTCACATTATCTATATACTATATTAAAACAAAACAAATGCAATCAGTCATTTGCCATGTGTCAATCATATGGTAGCTCTAGAAAATTTTATTTAAAATTTTATCTACTTGAAAAGGGTATTGACCCAGTTAAAAAACCTCAAACGACAACTAATTTGTAAAGCTGGTGAAAAACTCACAACTACATCAAATGAAATATACAATGATAGAAAAACCACTGATATCCCTTCATTAACTCTCCATTCTATACGTTAAGGCGGTTAAGCAATAAATAATACGGAGTAATCAATTACAGCACACAACCAAAGAGAAACAAAACCTGTCAAAGTTGTATTCAACTAAATAAATAATAATCAATCATATTTAATCTCCCATTAATTAGGAGAAAACTTTTCAAATTCTGAAAATTAGTTACAAAAGTAAAGAGCTAAACTTTTAATCTCCCATTGTAGCTGGATAAAGTACAACAAAGATACCCATATTTAAGCACAACACTCATAGTTAAAGAAGAAGAAGAAGAAGAAGAAGAAGAAGAAGAAGAAGAAGAAGAAGAAGAAGAAGGGGGGGGGGGAGAGAGAGAGAGAGAGAGAGAGAGAGAGAGAGAGAGAGAGAGAGAGAAGAAAGTGTTGTGAGAGGGAAAAGAGTGAAATAAGAGTGAAGGCAGAAGGTATATATGAGCAACAGATAGCCATGGAGGGAAATAAGAGTGAAGGCAGAAGGGATATGTGAGAGGGAAAAGAGTAATATAGTTGTCAAGGCAAACGGGCTCCAGAGGGTTATGATCAATAGACAAGAGAAAGATATTTGAGTTGAAAGTTTACTTCGCTTATTTTCATTTTTTCGTTTTTTTTTTGTACCTTTTATCCATTATTTTACTCACAAATACGGTAAATAATTTCCTAAGATGTGGCAAGAGAAACTCTTCATAGGGAAAATTGAAATATATATTAAAAAGAGTTGACAAAATTTAAAATTGAAATATAAAATGATAAATAAGTAGGGTCTACTAATCTAAATTTGATTAAACAAAAATAATTAAAATCATACACTAAACTAAGACTGTACAAAAAAGAAACTACTCCCTCCGTTCCATATTAGTTATCTCCAATGTTCTTTTTTATTAAGAATTTTTTTATAGCACATATTCTAATGATAGTATTTATCATTAGTAATCTAATGATAATACTTTCGTATAATAGAACATTGCAAATGTTGAGATTAATGATGTCAAAGAACAATGACTATATAACGAGGGAGCACCGTAAATGTTAAGTTAAGTTTAAGGTATGTGAACAATTTTATACTCTAACAAATCCTCAAGTAAATATTTTTGGGTTTGAGACATATATACCACAAATTTCAATTTTTAGGAGAACAATTATCTTTTCTTGCTAATAAAAGAATTATATCGTAGTTAAATTTTTCTTCAATTATACTAACGGTAAATTCCATCAAATAAAAAGATAACATTAGTACAAAAAAATTGTAACTCAAATAGTAGGATTACTTAATTATTGTAAATTTCATAAAATTAAAAATAACATTTAATTTGTAAAAATAGTTATACTAATAAACTATGACAATTTAAAAATTTACAAATGTAGCATAATCACCGGAAATGAAAATTCTATAAAATACTTTGATGCAAAATGAAGTGAGCGCCATTGAATACTAACATTGTCTATTTAGGGGCCCTTAAAACTACATTATAACTATAATTTCTTTAATTTCGTGGGCCCTGGGCGGTGGCCCCTTGGACCTACCCCCAGGGCCGGGCCTAATGATGGTAGTAGAATTTAGTCATATCAGGGCTTAATTTAGGGACTGTGCTGAAGATGAGATGAGATGTGAATTTGTCAAGAACTGTGGGGAAAATTGGATATGAGAGGTTAAAATTTTCGAAAATGTCCATGGAAGCAGATGGATGGGGAGCCATGGAAGCAGCCATGAACTATAGAGGAAGAGAGGGAGGGAAAGAGAGGAAGAGGGAGGAAGGGTAGATAAAGTTAAATTAGATAGAAAAATAAGGGCATTTTCGTCTTTTTCAATATAACTCGTCGGATTTCAGCCAATATAGCCGAAATGTCACCTCCCAGTCACTTAAGTAACTTTAATGACCCTCGGGAATGCATTAAAAAAATGTTGTGACCCGCAAGTCAATTAAAAAAGATGTGTGGCACCCCCTAGCAATTTTTTGGGAATGTGCGGGGTAGGAGCTTAGGAGGGAATTTTTTACTTTTTACCTACATTAAAAATTAAAAATAAAAGATAAAAATATTATAATAGTATAAAATTACTCCCTTCTGAAAAAATTGTCCATATTCGATTAATGTAATCAAACATTGTAAAGTTTGATCGTTAATTAAACAAATTATATAGTGAATTATTGTATAGTACTACTATCATTACATTTGTGATGAAAAATATTTTTACTTAAATATATAATTTCAAGTATTGTTAAGATAAAATGTGAAAAGTTAACCTTCAAAATATTCCAATAAAGACTGTGAAAAAGTAAAATGTACTATTTTGTTTTGTGATGGAAGGAGTAATTTTAATTATAAATCTATAATAGTAGTTTCATCACGCAAAAAATTTATATATTGAAAAATTTATAACCAATCCTTTAAAAGAAACCAATTAACAACATATGGTTTAAAACATTTGAGTAACTACATAAAATATGTAGGATGGTATCACTATGTTTGCACTCTAAAATAATATATTTACTGAACATTTCCAAAATGTGTTGGCGAGAAAAGACGATGAAAACTTTTGCAAATTTAGTATCACTATTTGAACCGAACAATGAGCAAAGAAATTTTACTTGAACTAAGAAAGGGAAAACATACTTGAAAAAAAAAAATTGTAAAACAACAAATAATACAAGAAAAACCCGTACATTGCACGGGTATAAGCACTAGTTTGTCATTTTAAAAGTCTAATGTTGCATCCAATTTATTTGATTTATATACCCAACTTTTTCTTTTCCATTCTCTCTAATACAACTAAAAAATCAATCCACCTATCCATATTTTATTGGTTTCCTACTTTTTCTTAAAATGACTTATGAGTTGCACTTTGGGAGGTGGGGAGAGTACTAGACTTATTGCATGCATGGGCGAGTCCCTGGGTAGTGTAGGGGTGTTCACGGACACACTTAGGCTCTGTTCTTTTATGCGGTATGATATAGTGAAATTGTAGAGGGTTGTGGTGTAATTGTGGTGGGTTATTGGTATATTGTGGTGGGTTTTTTTTGTATATATATATATATATATATATATATATATATATATATATATATATATATATTGTATTGGTAATTGTGAAAAAATAATTGGAAAAAGTGAGTTGAAATATTGTATTGTTTTTGAATGATTAAAAAAATGATTGAAATAGTATTGTATTGGAAAAAATGAGTTGAAAAAGTATTGATTGAAAATTTATATTAAAGATATATAATAAATTTGAAAAAGTAATTTGTGGTGGGTTGTGGTGAATTGTGGTAGAATGGTATTTTGTGGTGGGTTGTGGCAAACTACGGTAGGCTGTGGCACCGCAGTTTGCCAACCGCAGAAAAGAACAGGGCCTTAGCCAAAGAAAATTTGTGTTTCTTTAATATTATTCGGAAATTTTTTTTAAATTGGAGCTAGTCATCGATGCCGTAAAAGAAGTCCCAAAAAATATAATAGGGGTGTCCAATTTAGCAGCAACCCAAAAACCTTAAAATATTAATCCCTCCGTCCGAATTAAATTGTCCAAGTTCGACTAATTAGGTCAAAAAATTTAAATTTTGACCATTGATTTATCAGATTATATGTTGAGTTATTATATTAGAATACCAGTCTACCACTATTAAATTTGTGATGAAAAATAATCTTACCTGAATACAATATTATTAGTCTTGCTAAGATAAAACGTGAAAAATTAGCGGTCAAAGTGTTGTATCGGAAACCGTAAAAAAGTAAACTGGACAAATTAATTGGGATGGAGAGAGTGCCAAATTATTTTTTTTTTATAAACAAAATGTGTAAGTCAACGAATTGGGTAATTGGGTATGAATATAAGTTTAAGATATAAATGTCTAGCTAATGTGATATTTCAATTTATTTGGTTGGCATATGGATATGATGATGTGAAATTTTGTTAAGCTTTTGAATATATTAATATTTATTTTAACTTTATTGTTATTTATTTAAATTTTATTATTTTATTTTTCAAAATCACTTATATAATATCAAATATATTGGATACCCCTAAATTGAATATTTAGATCCGCCACTCACTACAGGATTATAATAAATTTAAATTTCATTTTTGATTACACTATTGACAAATGATTGTATGAAAATGTAAGTAATGTTTAAAACTTCATCTTTAATTATATATGCTACTTACAAATATAACTTAAAATTTTTTTATAATTAAATAAGAAATTTCAACATGGTAAAAAGTTAGATTCTAAATGAGTGTTTTTAAGCTAACCATTTCTAGAATATATGATAACAAAAATTACTATATTTTAAAGATAAAATCCTAGGTAAAAGTAAAAATAACAAGGTTATCCAACACTAAAATGCTTAATAAACATTCTCAATTTTGTTGGATATTTATCACTAACATGCTAAAGTTATATATCCCTTTCAATAGAATGGGAAAAAAGTTGAGCTAGTGGCATATATATGGTATCATGAAATTCAACATTGATGCATGCATCTGACTGAAATCCATCCTAATTAGCTAGTGCGGGAACTTGTATTTGGCTCCACCTCCACTTAATTAGGGCGCTCCTGTCAGCTTCAAAACTTTAATTAGGCTCAATTTAATTAGCTACCATGTTTTATAGTTTATCTCTCACAATGTTTTTAATATGTAAAGCAATTGTTTCTATATATACAGTGGACTCAAAATATTTCCATGTTGGAAGCCAAAGATCATGTTGTTGAATCTTGTACTAGAATAAGGTATTTCTTTCTTTGAGTCTATCAATAATGAATGAAGTTACTTGAATATTCATTCCCAAACCCTCTCTAATTTTTGATGCAGGTCATTAGTGTATATTGTTGGATATTAAGGTTTTTGATAATGGCTATAATGCAGTGGTTTTCTCTTGTTTTCTATCTTTCCTTGTCCCACATAGGAAGAAAAGGGAGTTGAGAGTGGGTTTATATATTACACTCTCTCTCCTAGTGTTGTATTGAGTTGAAAGTGGGTTTTATAGAGAAGGGTGTGGTTTGAGCCTCCACACGCGTGCGCGCGCCGCCGCCGCCGCCGCCCGCCCGGCCGGTCCAGGCGGGGCTCGGCGCATGCCGCGGGTCGTGGGTTGGGTGGTTTTGAACCCGGTTTATTTTAATTGCGTTTTAAATATGTTCAACTAGCCGTTTGAATCGATTTCATTGGATTCTTTTATCCGTATTTAATCCAGTCAAAGTTTTTAATTCCCCTCATTATTCTCTTCATTATTTCCAGATCTTCTGCTTGGGTGGTTTTGAACCCGGTTTATTTTAATTGCGTTTTAAATGTGTTCAACTAGCCGTTTGAATCAATTTCATTGGATTCTTTTATCCGTATTAATCCAGTCAAAGTTTTTAATTCCCCTCATTATTCTCTTCATTATTTCCAGATCTTCTGCTTTCTTTTAATGGCTCCTTGATTCTCGTCTTTGTTAATGATCTTGTCCCCTCAGTTTCTCCTATAAATTGGAGCTTCTGGTGGACTGTGTTGATGAACACATACAATTCTCTTCTCCTCTCCTCTTCTTTTCTGGGCACACAATTTTGCATGCTCCATATCCTTGGCCACGAGTGCACGTGTCCAGAGATAATATGAGTTAACCTTGGGGAGCGACCGGCAATTCCGATTGGCACCAAGGTTAGGCCGTAATCGCTTTCAAGGCAGTGGTTCTTCCACGGCTCAGTTTCTTTGTGTTCACCACAGCCTCGATTCGTTTTTCCCTAGAAGCCTTGACTCTTTTTCCAAGAATTTGAAAGCGATTAATGTCAATGGCTGCTCCTTTGAAAACCCTCGCTGAGATCTACAAAATCGAGCCTTTCGATGGAACCAACTACAAACGATGGTCCCAAAAGTTGTTGCTCTGTCTTGAACAATTAGAGATTGATTATTTGTTGTGCTCGCCTTAGCTTGAAGATCCAGAAGCACCACCTCTACTGAACGATCCTGAGCAAACCCCTACTGCTCCAAGAACCCCTGTTGTTCCACTGGATGAAAATGCCAAGAAGAAACTGGAGAAAGACAAAAAGTCATGTGGAGTTATCTTCTCAACAACATGACCGATCCTTTGTTCGATTTATTCGTCAGTTTTAAGTCAGCAAAAACCATATGGAGCAAGCTCGAGATCAAATATGGCGCTGATGATGCTGGGAAGAAGAAGTATGTCGTTGGCAAGTGGTTGCAATTCCATATTGTAGATGACAAGCCTATTATGGAACATGTTCATGTGTACGAGAACCTGTGTGCTGAAGTTCTGAATGAAGGAATGAAGATGTGCGAGGTACTACAAGAAAATGTGCTGATTGAGAAGTTTCCGCCATCCTGGAGTGATTATAAGAATCATCTGAAGCACAAGAAGAAGGATTTGACCCTTCAAGAATTAATTAGCCACATGAGAACTGAGGAAGCGAATCGCTTGAAAGATAAGATGTCTTCTCTCTCTTTGAATTCTGTTAAAGCTAACCTAGTTGAATCTTCTGTTCCTGCTAATAAGGACAGGTTCAAGGGAAAGAATACGAAGGATCAGAAGCAATCCAAGCATCAGAAACAGTTGAACAAGCCTAATACTAAAATCCAGAAGCAGAAGGTTCTCTATTATGTCTGTGGTAAACCTGGCCACAAGGCATATCAGTGCAATCAGCGCAAAGGAGCAAATCAAACCCACCAGAAACCCGCTGGACAAAATAGTAATCAGAATCAAGCTAATATGACCGAGGAGACTGAAGTATTATGTGCAGTAACTGTGGAAGCTAATCTCGTGATTAACAACAACGAGTGGATTCTGGACAATGGAGCAACTAGACATTTTTGCACCAACAAGGAACTGATGCATAACTTGAAGAGGTTCCTGTGGATATATATTATATGAGAAGCAATACTCCTACACATAGGAATCCTTATTTGAGGATAACTCAACTTCCTCACGACTCAATCTTACTTGAAAACACTTCCGCGGTAAGTTGTAAGTTGATTATGGGGTTGCCACTAATATTTGGCAATAGATTTGTTGTTGCTGTAATCAATTCTACTTCAAGCATATACTACCTTCGTGTGCGTGAATATATATATATATATATATATATATATATATATATATATATATATATATATATATATATATATATACACACACACACTAGCTATCATATATGTCCCATAGACGGGTTAGGCTCTATTTTTTATGATGTATGATAAATTTATCTTATTCATTATATTTTTAAGGATTATTGGACGATAATACACTGAATTTCAGGGGCATTGGACAATAATGCACTGAACTATTTTTTGGACTCTAATATACTGAACTTTGAGGGTATTGGACAATAATGCACTTAGACCAATTCAGCTGGTGGTTGACGCGGTAGTTGTCCTACTTTGAGGTGTCGTTTTTTATTTTTTTAGAAAATTTTTTTGCCGTGTAAGAAAGTACACATAAGCAGGATGACTAATATAATTTTTTTTGGAAAAAAGGAAAATGACACGTCAAAATAGGATGGTCACCGCGTCAACCACCAGCTGAATTGGTTTGAGTGCATTATTGTCCAATACCCTCAAAGTTCAGTGTATTAGAGTCCAAAAAAAATTCAGTGCATTATTGTACAATACCCCTAAACTTCACTGTATTATCATCCAAAAATCCTATTTTTAATTATTTTATCGCACTTTTTTCACACTATTTATGCTTTCTTACCTATGTTACATAATACTACCTCCGTACCTAAATAATATCTTTCTAATAGTAGTAATTTCATATTGTAACTCGTTATAATTTATGAATAATCAATGGTCAAAGTTTAGTCAAATTAACATTTATTTAGGGACGGAGGTAATATATATTTAAAATTCATTTGTTTAGGTTCCGTTCTTTTATCACACCACACTCTCTAATTTCTACCACACGATACCACAATCATTACCAATATATCTTTTCATTTTTCTTTCTACTCACTTTTCTTTTCTACTTTTCATATTTCTTTCGCTTCTCACCTACCCCCACCTACCACAACTTTCACACCAACTCACGCACTTCACCACACTTTTTCAAATTTCATCGTATCGTATCGTACCGCACCATTACCACACCGCACCAACCGTATAAAAGAACGGAGCGTTAATAAATGTTGTGAATGATGTGGCTTTCCTTACTTAAAATACCATATTGAAAATTATAAAATATATTTAAAATTCATGTACTTAAATGTGTGACTTACATTTTCAAACACTATCTTATCGAGTATCGACTCACCGCATCCCTCATTTCCCACCCTCCAACTAAGATATGACGATCCAAGTTTTGCAACTATTAAAATGATCAATTTTACCTGAATCTAGATACACCGACTCGTATTTTCAATGTCAATTGCTCGACCGAAAATACACATGACTTGTAGTGACCTTTACCGAATATACACTTGAATTGTAGTGGCCTTTAGCGAATATACACAATCTGTATTCAACCCCTCCGTTCGAATTGATAGATCTAGTGACATAATTTTTAATTGATGTTAGATCCTTAATTATTGTATTCAAACTTCGAGGGCAGAACAATAAACTCAACTGTCAATATAAGCTACAAAGCAAGTCATTTGTTATTAGGGGTCGACAATGGGTTGGGCCCCATAGGGTCAAGAAGGTCGGGTCCTAAAAAAAATAAGGGTTGTCAAAGGGTTGGGTCGGTGAAGGGTTGGGTTATTAACAAGCCGGCCCATTTCACAATCTTAAAGGGTCGGTGAATTGACCGAACATGGTTGGCCTACGATAACTCAAAATAAATAGTTTTTCCTATTATTTTCAATGCTAACCTTATTTAAATATATTATTAATACTCCACATTAAATAATAGCGAGCATAATTACTTTTCTTTGTATAAATATATCTAATTTTAACTTTAAATCAAACGGGCCGACCCCCTTATTCTTATTAAGAAACCCTGACCCAACCCACTACTATGAAGGGTCGGACTTGACTCGACCCGACCCTCCATAAGTAATGGGTTGACCATGACCCGGCCCAACGGGCCCTTTGCCCACCCCTATTTGTCATCCTATTGAATTCGCTGACAAAATGATAAATTTAAATGTGAACATAAACTATAAGGTGAGTTCCTTGTTATTATATTATATTATATTTAAAGATAAAATACTAACCTGGTAATTAATTATTACATTTAAGGGTGAAAGAGTAAATTCGTTTGTGAACGCAAGCTAGCAAACCTAGCTTCACAACACAAAACACAAACATCCTTTTCTACTTGATAAGGATATATATATATATATATATATATATATATATATATATATATATATATATATATATATATATAGACACACTAGTTAAATTACCCGTCCAATGAACAGGGCATTTATTTTGTGTTTTTGAAATTATATTTATCAATTACTTTTTCAATCCTTTTTTATCTATTATTTTGAAATTTATTTTTTTTTGAAGAAATCAATGTAAAAAAAAATTAGCTAGGTAGAAATAACATACCCTCAGTTATTGAAATTGCAAATGTGACAAATACTACGGAACAAAAAAAGTTAGTTAAGTGAACAAATAAAAAATGACGGAGGGAATTGTAATGTGGTTTTTGTACACCGGTTTTGTCGTTCTCTCTCAGGGAGCTAGTGGCCTTTGCTAGGTCAATATGACATTAGGTGAGGTTTAAGGATCACACGACAACAAGAGGTTTTCAGGTAAAGGACTGCACAACAGGACGCAAACACGGCTAAGGTTCAGTCAAGAAAGAAACTATAGGTGTTGGGAGATTTCGGGATACAAACAGTAATTAGGACGAGGGTTTCGCAATCAGGAAGCAACAAATCAGTAGAATCAAATGACAGTCCCGTTAGAATAAACCCACCAGATTTCCTTTTTCAAGGACAATCTGGATTAACTTCCTACAAATCCTCCACGGACCAGGAGGGTTAAAGGAACGGGACTCTCTAGTTAACCTCTTTCCACTCTCGTGGGTGAGCGTTAACTATCCCAATTCTCACCTTCCAACAAGTGTTGGCTGTATTCAAGAGCTTTCGATCTCGAATACATCCCACTTGAAGGAAGAGTAGGATTAGGAAATTGACTCCACTGCGAATTACCTCCTAAAATTGCTAACCCAATCCGAATCAACCATTCACATCCTTAGTTTCTCCCTAACCCATAAGGGTTCTAACCTCTAATCATCTTAACTAACATGCTAACAACAATAATAACTTCACTATTCATGGTTAAAACAGAGAATATAGATAATCAAAACAACAATCAAGTAACAACAATCACCAAACAACAAAAACAGAGATTATAAAGAAAATAGATGAATTAAAGAGAGTAAGGATAAGAAATGCTCATCAATTTGATGCCAATGGAAGGATGATACAAAATAATAAGAATCCAAGCTCCAAAATAAGATAAATCTTCAGAACTTCAATAGAATTCAAATAAAATCCACAGCAAATGCAATAAACCAAGTGTAATTACTTACTAATCGCTAAGAAATCACACTAATCTCCCTCTAATTGAAAGCTAAAATGTTGATATTAGAATAGATAGCTGCCTCCCTTAACCTAATCGTTCAAGAGGTAATATATACAACTCAAGGTGGTTACTCAAAACACAGCACTTCGTATAACATAATTTCTGAACCTGTAGGGGACCACAGGTGCGGTCTCGAGGACTGCAGGTGCGGTCCTCCGAAGCTCAGGCGATTTTTCTCTTCTCCCTTCGCAAGACTGCGGGTGCGCTCTAGGGGACCGTAGGTGCGGTCCCTCTCAGGTTACTTGCTCCCTGCCCCAGCCTTGGTCGATTACCGCAGCTGCTGTCTATGGGACCACAGCTGCAGTCCTCCTCGGCTGGCCGAAATTTCCTTCTTCGCTTCGCCTTTGACCCGGGAAACTTCAGAATTCCCAAAATAGCTCTAAAATAGCCTTTTTACCACGTTTTAAGTATAAACTCCAAAATCTACAAAATAACAAAAGACGTATTAATAGTTTTGAAATTAAAACACGAAACGAGTTAAAAGCCTAACAATTAAGGCGCTATATAGACACAAAATTGGGTCTAAACAGGAATATAACTGATGTATAATGGGATCAAGGGTGTGGTTGATCAATTACACATCATAGGGGAGACGTGCAAACGATCTAAGAGTGGGAGGCTTCACGTGAAATTGAGGCTAGGGTTAGGGTGGTTCACGTGAGGTAAGGGAAAAGATGGAGGGAAATTTGCTGTGAGGGCTTTTGTGGTTTCAAGATTCAAGAAGGGTTGAATCTTGAATTGGAAAAAGGGGTTGATTCTTGTATGGTGAGAAAGAGGGGTTGATTCTTGTATGGTGAGAAAGAGGGGTTGACGTGAAGGATGGGAGAGAAAGAGGAGGGATGACGTGAGGAAAGGAGGGAGGAAGAGATTTGAGAGGTTGTTGGAGGAGAGAGAAAGTTGTTATGAGTTTGTTATGGAGAGAGAGGGAGTTGGTTGAGCTAATTTGTGAGGGATTGAGGAGGGTGGACGATTGAGGGAGTATTGGGGGGGGGTAGAGAGTGACGTTGGAGGGGAGGATGAGGTGAGGGTAGATATTATCTTTCTAAGAAATAGAAAGATAATGGGATAGAGCTAGATTTCCTACTTGAATCCACAAGAAGGACAATCTAGGGTTTCTTGATCTAGACCGCAACCTAGGATCAAGTTCTTCCTAAACCACTTGGTTACCACACCAAGATACAATAGAAGAGGAGAGAGGGTTAATCCTAACACTCAAGGGGGCAAGCTTAAAGCTTGATTCATATTTCTCAACTGATGTGTCTAAAAGATTACAAACCTAGGCTATTTATACTAGGAGGGTCCTAGCTCCCCTAGGAGTCCTTGCTTGGCGTGCAAGCCAAGGATTATTAATCCTAGTTGATTATCTATTCCAATCTCCTCTTGGATTAGGATTCCTTATCCCGAGGGTGGTTGGTTACAACTACCTTATCCTAATAGGTTTAGGCTTTCCTAATCCAATATGGATTAGTTACAAAATAAGCCAACCTTATCTAGGATACAACCAATTGGCGCCTACTCTTCCTATCACACACCTACTTACTCTATTAGAACATTCTAGAACAATTTAGAATGTTCTAGATTTATCTAACTCCTAATAAAATAAAACACACCAAAATTAATAAAAGCTATAAAATAAAATTACATCCAAAAGAATTAAAACTAAGAATGAAGCTTCTCTTGGACGTGACTTGGGCCTTTCTTGGGCTTGGTTGGCGTGTTGTTGTAGGCCCTAGGATGTTTGGACATCTTCTTGCCATAAGGAGCACACAATCTGTATGGGCCTGTGGGCCTCTATGCTCATGTTTTCCTCCAAGATTCGATCTACCTCCTTATAGGTGAGTTGGGCCTCCTTTGATGGGCTTGATGTGCACTGAAATACATCATTCCCCCCTTATTGAGAAAATTTTGTCCTCAAACTTGGGATGTCCTCTTCTTCATCGTAGTAGGGTTTCAAGTCAGCCACATTGAATGTTGCACTCCCACCATAATCTTCATTCAAGGAAAGCTTGTATGCGTTATCTCCGACTCTCTCTAGGACTTCAAAAGGACCATCAGCCCTAGGGACGAGTTTGCCTTTCCTTTTGGAAGGGAACCTTTCCTTCTTCGAGTGAACCCATACTTGATCTCCTGGTTCGATTACCACTTTCTTCCTCTTCTTGTTAGCTAAGTCTGAAACTTGTTGAGTATACTTAGCTATTCTTCTTCTTACTTCCTCATGGAGCTTTTGAATTTCTTGGGCTCGTTTGCTAGCTTCATTACTGTAGCTCATAGTAGTATTGATAGGCGTGAGATCCATGGGAGTTTTAGGGTTTCTCCCATATACTATTTGGAATGGAGATCGCCCCGTTGCCTTGTTAGGTGCTCGATTGAAGGCGAACTCAGCATGTGGGAGAAGAGTATCCCACCCCTTCTTGTCTTTATTCACCAAGGACCTTAGTAAAGAGCCAAGAGTCCGATTGGTGACTTCTGTTTGCCCATCGGTTTGGGAGTGACATGCAGTGCTATACTTGAGCTTGGTTCCCAACTTCTTCCATAGAGTAACCCAAAAGTGGCTAAGGAACTTTGCATCCCTATCAGAGACCATAGTCCTTGCCCATCGGTTTGGGAGTGACTGCGTCATAGGTGGTGTGGCATGGAATAAAATGAGCCATCTTCGAGAACCGATCAATAACCACCATAATAGAGTCTTTCCCACGTTGTGTCCTTGGTAGCCCCACGATGAAATCGAGACTAATATCTTCCCAAGGGCCTTGTGGAATCGGCAAGGGCGTGTACAACCCCTGTGGTAGCACGTTACTCTTTGACAAGTTGCAAGTAGAACACCTCTTCACCATATGCTCGACGTCCTTAGCCATGTGAGGCCAAAAATAGTGTTCTTTCACCATGAGATAAGTTTTCTCAATAGCGAAGTGTCTCGCTAGACTTCCTCCATGAACTTCTAAGATAAGAAGCTCTCTAAGACTGCTCTTGGGAATACACAGCTGATTCCCATGGAATAGGAAGCCATTCTCCACGTGATACTGATCGTTGGGGCGCTTCTTGCAGGTTTCATAGATCTCCTTGAAATCTTCATCTTCTTCATAGAGATCTTTGATGTGCTCGAGACCTATCACACGTGAGTCAAGAACATGTAATAATAAGTACCTGCGAGATAAGGCATCTGCTCCTTTGTTCAAGTGACCGGCTTTGTGTTGGATAACAAAGTGGTAAGCTTGCATAAATTCCACCCACTTAGCATGGCGTGGGTTAAGCTTGTGTTGCCCTTGTATGTACTTCAACACTTCATGATCGCTATGCAATATGAACTCGTGGCCAATAAGATAGTGTCTCCAATGTTCTAGGGCACGAATAATAGCATAGAATTCTTTGTCGTAGGTGTTGTACTTCTTTCTTGCATCACTGAGTTTCTCACTGTAGTAGGCCAAAGGACGACCCTCCTGAGATAGTACAACGCCAATCCCAACTCCCGAAGCATCGCACTCAACTTCAAACTTCTTCTCAAAGCTTGATAGAGCAAGAACTGGGGCGGTGCAGAGTTGGTGTTTCACGTTCTCAAATGCCTGTTGAGCTGCTGGCGTCCATGAGAACTCTTTGGATTTCAATAGTTCAGTCATAGGAGCGAGAGTGGTGCTGAAATTCTTCACGAACCTCCTGTAGAAAGAGGCTAAGCCATGGAAGCTCCTGATGTCGTGAATACTAGTCGGTGTAGGCCACTCTTTGATCGTTTTGACTTTCTCTTCATCAACCTGTATCCCATCAGCGGAGAGTACATAGCCAAGAAAGACTAATTTGTTGGTGAAGAACTGACACTTGGCGAGATTGCCGTATAGCTGTTCGTGAGCTAAGATCTCCATTACTGATTGTAGATGGTAAACATGATCATCCTCGCTCTTGCTATATACAAGTATGTCGTCAAAGTAGACAACAACACACTTGCCGATAAGGGGCTTCAAAACTTGGTTCATTAGTCTCATAAAAGTAGAAGGAGCATTGGTTAGTCCAAAAGGCATGACTAACCATTCATAGAGACCTCCTTTCATTTTGAAAGCAGTCTTCCATTCGTCCCCTTCTTGAATCCGGATCTGATAGTACCCGCTTCGCAGATCGATCTTTGAGAAGACTTGGGCACCATAGAGCTCGTCAAGTAGATCTTCAAGTCTAGGTATAGGAAACCTGTACTTGATAGTAATTTTGTTGATGGCTCTACAATCGATACACATGCGTTGACTGCCATCTTTCTTTGGAACTAGTAATGCAGGGACGACACACGGACTGAGACTTTCCCTGATCATACCCTTGCTAGGAGCTCATCAACCTGACGTTCGACCTCCTGAGTGTCGCTAGGGTTCATGCGGTATGCCGGCTTGTTAGGTAAGACTGATCCGGGAATGAGATCAATCTTATGCTGAATATCACGTTGGGGAGGCAAGCCTGGGGGCATCTCATCTGGAAACACATGAGAATATTTCTCCAATAGAGGAGCGGCGAGAGGATGGGTGGCGTGATCAGGTTGATCGTCACTTTCAGATTTCTCATGGTTAGGGTTTGTGTTTTGGTCTAGAAGAATGATCTCTTTATGCTCATTAAACTCATGATGTTCAGCGTTCATAAGGGTAACGAAGTTTTGATCATTCTTCTGGGGTAGGGACGGATTGGATATTTTGAGTGGAGCTAGAGTTATCTTTTTGTTGTTGAGCCTGAAAGTGTAAGTATTGGCTCTTCGGCTCTTCCATTATGCGTCACGCTCCTGTCAAATAACCAAGGTCGTCCAAGCAGAATATGGCAAGCATCCATAGGCAATACATCGCACCATAAAGAATCTTGATAGGATTTGCCAATAGAAAAGCTTACCAAACACCGTTGACTAACTCGTAATCCTTCACCCTGATTGGGCCATCGAATGGTGTAGGGTTTGGGATGTGGACTAGTCTCTAGCTGAAGTTTGTCCACCATAGTTGTAGAAGCTACATTAGTGCAGCTTCCTCCGTCAACGATCAAGGAACAAACTTTCCCTTTGATTGTGCAGCGAGACTGAAAGATAGCTTATCGCTGTTGTTGATCTTCAGGAGCAATCGAACTGTTGAGGATTCGCCTCATGATGAACAATTCGTGAGCCATGGAGGAGTTTGGAACGTCCAGTTGACGTTGGGTAAGGAAGGGAATGTGTTTGGGTTGTTTGTGGAGTTTAGGGTTGCAGGTTGGTACTGAAGGTTTGAAGGTTATGTGTTTGGATTGCAGGTAAGGCTTGTGGAATAGTAGGTTAAGCTATTGGAATAGCAGGTTAAGCTATTGGAATAGCAGGTTTGGGGATTGGGTTGGAAAAGGTCATTTGTTTGGTTTGAACTCAAAACAACCTAGAGCTCTGATACCAAAATTATGATGTATAATGGGATCAAAAGTGTGGTTGATCAATTACACATCATAGGGGAGACGTGCAAACGATCTAAGAGTGGGAGGCTTCACGTGAAATTGAGGCTAGGGTTAGGATGGTTCACGTGAGGTAAGGGAAAATATGGAGGGAAATTTGTTGTGAGGGCTTTTGTGAAGAAGGGTTGAATCTTGAATTGGGAAAAGGGGTTGATTCTTGTATGGTGAGAAAGAGGGGTTGACGTGAAGGATGGAAGAGAAAGAGGAGGGATGACGTGAGGAAATGAGGGAGGAAGATATTTGAGAGGTTGTTGGAGGAGAGAGAAAGTTGTTATGAGTTTGTTATGGAGAGAGAGGGAGTTGGTTGAGCTAATTTGTGAGGGATTGAGGAGGGTGGACGATTGAGGGAGTATGAGGGGGGGGGGTAGAGAGTGACGTTGGAGGGGAGGATGAGGTGAGGGTAGATATTATCTTTCTAAGAAATAGAAAGATAATGGGATAGAGCTAGATTTCCTACTTGTATCCACAAGAAGGACAATCTAGGGTTTCTTGATCTAGACCGCAACCTAGGATCAAGTTCTTCCTAACCACTTGGTTACCACACCAAGATACAATAGAAGAGGAGAGAGGGTTAATCCTAACACTCAAGGGGGCAAGCTTAAAGCTTGATTCATATTTCTCAACTGATGTGTCTAAAAGATTACAAACCTAGGCTATTTATACTAGGAGAGTCCTAGCTCCCCTAGGAGTCCTTGCTTGTGCAAGCCAAGGATTATTAATCCTAGTTGATTATCTGTTCCAATCTCCTCTTGGATTAGGATTCCTTATCCTGAGGGGAGTTGGTTACAACTACCTTATCCTAATAGGTTTAGGCTTTCCTAATCCAATATGGATTAGTTACAAAATAAGCCAACCTTATCTAGGATACAACCAATTGGCGCCTACTCTTCCTAACACACGCCTACTTACTCTACTAGAACATTCTAGAACAATTTAGAATGTTCTAGATTTATCTAACTCCTAATAAAATAAAACACACCAAAATTAATAAAAGCTATAAAATAAAATTACATCCAAAAGAATTAAAACTAAGAATGAAGCTTCTCTTGGACGTGACTTGGGCCTTTCTTGGGCTTGGTTGGTGTGTTGTTGTAGGCCCTAGGATGTTTGGATATCCTCTTGCCATAAGGAGCACACAATATGTATGGGCATGTGGGCCTCTATGCTCATGTTTTCCTCCAAGATTCGATCTACCTCCTTATCGGTGAGTTGGGCCTCCTTTGATGGGCTTGATGTGGACTGAAATACATCAATAACGAAATTAGTAAATTACAATACTTTTTCCATTATGTAAATAGTAAGCTTGTAAAAGTAATTTTATTTTAATTTCTTTTTATTTTTTATTTGTAGACTTGTGTTAAAACTAAGCATGTAAAAGTAAATGGGTAACTAATAAAAAAATCATTGTAAAGCCACAAATAATATAAAATAAAAAAATTAGTTAAAAGATCGTTAGTAAACAAAGAGAGTATTATATTTACATGATAGTGCACTTTTTACTCATGAAGCTTATATATATATATATATATATATATATATATATATATATATATATATCTATATATATAATGAGAAGGGGCTTTTTGTGAGAAGAGAAGAAGGATGAATCCTAGCCATCCATTTACAAACAAGGATGAAGTTAATTATTTCTTTTACCTTTATCCATTAGATGAGTTTCCTTTTTGTTTTTTGTATAGGGGGGTCTCACGTGAGTGAGGACCCCAATAACAATCAATGCTCATTCTCAGCTTCCATCTCTCTCATTTGCTGCCGGTAAACACAGTTGAGCCTCCAACTCTCTCTGTTTTCAATTCTCCATAATTCTCCTGAATATCAAAGAGCAGAAACCCTAGTTTTTTGGGTTTTCTGGTTCTCTTCAGTTCTTCTTTTCTGCTGAATGGTTGCAAGTTATTTTCCCAACAAATACAAATCATAAGGGGGATGGCGTTTTGGTTCCAGCACTCAAATTGTAAGAGCATCTTGGTTCCAACACTCCAATTGTAAGAGGATCTTGGTTCTGGCATTAGAAATCGCACTTCGAGGCCATAACGAGGCGGATGCACTAGAAGTGCGATTTTTCTGGCAAACATATTGGTTCCGGTGACGAGTTTCCGGTGAGGTTTGGTTGAAGTGAACCCTCGTTCAGGCGGTTATCCGGTAAGAGAGTTTTTCCAGAATTCCAGGGTTTGTGTTCCCGTTTTTCTCTTCTTTTTTTTAATTCGATGCTTTTTCCAAAATTCCGGTGAGTTTTTTTTTTCCAAAATTTGATGTTTATTGTAACGGTTAAGGGTGATTTTTGTCAGTTCAAGGAGGGAATTGTGTAATTGATCATGGCATCAAAAGTTGTGACCGACCCAAAGGTTGAAGAAACGGAGAAGGAGATGTGAGTCACCTTTTTTATGGCGTTTTGTGGTTCATGTCAGTGTGTGATGTTCATTTTTTGACATTGTTGATGTTCATTTTGGGATGTTTTGGGGGTTCATGTTAGTGTGTGATATGCACGTTGATGCTAATTTTTAATTTGACTTCCTGTTGGTGTTCGTACAGTGTTGATATTTATTGTTGGATGTTCTTCTAGTTTGTTGTTCATTGTATGAGTTCAATGTATGTGAATTTTTATTTTTGAATTGATGTAAGTTGGTGTTCATGACAGAACAAGTATTCGAGAATTGCATTGATGTTCATTTTAGTTATCGTGATGTCATTATTTGGGTGCACCCTGATGCTCATTTCATGTTGACTTGATGTTCATTTTTGGATGTCTTGATGTTCTTTTTTGGGTGCACCCTGATGCTCATTTCATATTGACTTCATGGTGATTGTGTAATTGGATATGTAGAGGAGGGGAAACAGATGCGCCGATGCAGAGCTCTAGTGGAAGAACTATTGTCTTGGTGCCAAATCCAAGGCCAACGTAAGTATAGTGACAAAATAATGCATTTTAGGTGTGTTTCATATTGATGATCGCTAACGGTGTTGTTTGGGTTGTAGCAGGAATGAAGCGGATGCACCAAAGGAAAGTACACCTGCCGTAGTCGGGGATATTGCAGTGCATGAAGAAAGCACCAGTGAGTAAGTTGGTTAATGGATACTGGATGCTCATTTCACAATCTAGATGTTCATTTCATGTGGATATCTTGATGCATTTATTATTTGGGTGCACCCTGACGCTGATCATTTCAAATTAACTTGATGTTCATACAGTGTTGACTTGATGTTCATTTTTGGATATCTTGATGTTCTTTTTTGGGTTCACCCTGATGCTCATTTCAGTTTGACTTCGCGGTGGTTGTTTAATTGGATGTGTAAGGGAGGGGAAACAAATGTTCATTTCAGTTTGTTCATTTCATTACCACTAATTGAAAATCATTTTTTTTTCCAGCAAGATTTATTGGATGTGTTGAGGAGCAGATATTGCCACACTCTTATCATGCATGATGTGAACCAGTTGAAGGACGTCGTCCATACGAGAGCAAGTCATTAGAATAGGACGAGCACCATTCCACCACTTTGACTTGAAGTTACCTCATTTTGGTCAATCATGTTGTGTTTGTGTTGACATTCAGAATTTTACTTTGTTGTATTTTGTTTGGAAAAATTTGGGATATTTTCCGTTGCCCGAAATGTTTTCATTATTTGTAGATGCTCATTCTACTATAACTAGTTGCTCATTTCACAAACACTCGATGTCCATTTCACAATAACGTGACGTTCATTTCTCCGAAACTTGATGTTCATTTTACAATTACTTGATGTTCATCTCAAAATAACTTAGTGCTAATTATTTAATTCAACTTGATGTCCATTTAAAATTAAATGATGCTCAACATTCATGTGGCAAAAACCATTATATGCTCAAACGACTTAATGATAATCAATTAGTGCAAATGGCCTCCATTAAGAGCAATGTTCCATTATAGGTAGATGTTCATGTTACTGTACCTAGATGTTCATTTCACAAAAAATTGATGTTCATTTTTATAATGACGTGGTGTTAATTACATAATTCAACTTAATAATTGGGAATAACACCATTACATGGTCAAAATGACTTAAGACTATGAATTGGTGCATTTTTCATTTGAACACACCTTGATGTTTCATTTCACTTCAGCGTTAACACAATACATACTAATGTTCATTTAAACAAACCTTGATGTTCATTTCAATTAGATTTCATGATAATGCATTGGTGCATTTTTCCATTTCAAGACAACTAAATGTTCATCTCAATTTCGATTGATTTTCATTTCAATTTTAGTTGATGTTCATTTCACTATTCATATATGATAATTTTCACAAACCCTGATGCTCATTTTACTATACCTCGCTGCTCAACTCACAAAAACTTGATATTCATTGCACATGAACCTGATGTTCATTTCTCCATTCACGTGGCAAAGACCATTATATGCTTAAACGACTTAACGATAATCACTTTGGTGCATTTTTTTATCTGGGTAACGATTAAGTCCAAATGTCCTCCAATAAAAGCAATATTCCATTATAGGAAACACAAAATTTGTAAATTTGGAAAACGCGAACCATATAAATATGGAAAACACTAGAAAACTGGAATACTAGGTGTTAATTTAAACCATACAGGCTGATGCTCATTCATGCATCACCGGATGTCCAATGCACATGCTGATGTTCATCTACAAACTGACAATCAACGTTTAATACAATATCCCAAATTTTTCCTAACAAAATACAACAAAGTAAAACTTTTGAATGTCAACACAAAAGACAACATGATTGACCAAAATGAGGTAACTTCAAGACAAAGTGGTGGAACGGTGCTCGTCCTGTTCCAATGACTTGCTCTCGTCTGGACGGGGTCCTTCAACTGGTTCGCATCATGCATGATCAGGGTGTGGCAATATCAGCTCCTCAACACATCTGATAGCTCTTGCTGGAAAAAAAAAATTTCAATTATTGGTAATGAAAAGAGCAAACTGAAATGAACATTTGTTTTCCCTCCCCTACACATCCAATTAAACAACCACCGCGAAGTCAAACTGAAATGAGCATCAGGTCCAAAAATGAACATCAAGTCAACACTGTATGAACATCAAGTTAATTTAAAATGAGCGTCAGGGTGCACCCAAATAATAAATGCATCAAGATATCCACATGAAATGAACATCTAGATTGTGAAATGAGCATTCAGTATCCATTAAATGAACATCGGGCAAAATTGAAATAAACATTAAGTGACTCAAAAAACAAACCTTTCAGTGAACATAAAAAATGAACATCATGACCTAACTTATGAACATATTAACTTACTCTACGGTGCCTTCTTCGTTCATCACAGCATCACCGCCGAAGCAGGTTCCCTTTCCTCTAGTACAATCGTCTCATTTCCCCTACAATCCATACTACACCATTAGCGGTAATGAACATCATGAGTTATGTTGTGAACATTAAGATAATGTAAAATGATCATCACGTTCGACTAAAATGAACAACAAGTCATGTCAAGTCGCCTTTCAGTACTACATAATCACTTAGTGGTAATGAACATCTACACTATGCTAAATGATCAACAAAACCATTGACAATAAACATCATGTCATATCTTATGAACATCAACCAACTTACTGGCTACTGCTTTCTTCGTGCACCACAATATCCCCGACTGCGGCAGGTGCACTTTCCTTTGGTGCATCCGCTTCGTTCCCCCTACAACCCAGACAACACCGTTAGTGATCATCAATATGGAACACACGCAAAATGTATTCTTTTATCACTATACTTATGTTGGCCTTGGATTTGGAACCAAGACAATAGCTCTGCCATCAGAGCTCTGCATCGACGCATCTGTTTCCCCTCTCCTACACATCCAATTAAACAACCACCATGAAGTCAATCTGAAATGAGCATCAGGGTGCACCCATAAAAGATTATGAAGATATCCGAAAATGAACATCAAGTCAACACTGTATGAACATCAAGTCAACTTGAAATGAGCATCAGGGTACACCCAAATAACATCATGAAAACTAAAATGAACATCAACGCAATTCTCAAATACTTGTTCTGTCATGAACACCAACTTGCATCAATTCAAAAATAGACATCCACATACAATGAACTGATACGATGAACAACAAACCCGAAGAACATCCAACAATAAACTTCAACTCTGTACGAACACAAACAGGAAGTCAAATTGAAAATTAGCATCAGCGTGCATATCGCATACTGACATGAACCCCCAAAACATCCAATAATGAACATCAACAATGTCAAAAAATGAACATCACACACTGACATGAACCACAAAACGCCATAAAAACGGTGACTCATATCTCCTTCTTTGTTTCTTCAATCTCTGGTTCGGTCAAACCTTTCAATGCATGATCAATTACACAATTCCCTCCTTGAACTAGCAAAAATCACCCTTAACTGTTACAATAACATCAAATTCTGAAAAAGACTCACCGAAATTCTAGAATCGAATTCAAAAAAAAGAGAAAAATGGGAACACAAACCCTAGAATTCTGGAAAAACTCCCTTACCGGATAACCGCCTGAACTGTGGTCACTTCAACCAATCCTCACCGGAAACTCGCCGCCGGACCAAGATGTGTTCCGGAAAAATAGCACTTCGAGTGCATCCGCCTCGTTATGGCCTCGAAGTGTGATTTCGACTGCCGGAATCAAGATGCTCTTACAATTCGAGTGCCGGAACCAAGATATGTGCCGGAAAAATCGCGCTTCGAGTGCCGTAACCAAGATGCTCTTACAATTCAACGGAAATTCGAGTTATCGTCTTCAAGACTTTATCTTTGACAATCGGTTATGGCGTCCCTTGCAGCAGTGAATGTCTTTCAAAATAATGGTGGAATGATTGTTGTGTTTTGGGAACCAACATCAGTAATTGCCTTCCCCCATCGTGCAAACAACAGTGGCCTTTCCCCTCCCCTCTCACGTGACCAGTAAAAAGAAAACAGTATTAAAAAAATCAGCTAATCATATTTTAGAATAAGGTATTTGAAATAAAGATAAAACAAATAATTACACCCACCCTTGATCTTGGAACCAAGGGCTAGGATTCCCCATGCTTCTCTTCTCACAAAACTCCTCTTCTCATTATATCAATTCCTATATATATATATATATATATATATATATATATATATATATATATATATATATATATATATATATATATATATTGAAAAATTGATTGTCAAAGTTGTTAGACATTGGCAACTTATACTTTATTATAATAAGAAATATATAATTATATTATTATATGATACCCATTGAAATATCTACCTACATTAGTCCTTTAAAGTTAAATTCTAAAAGGAATTTTCAATACTTATTTCAAAATTTACAGTAAAGTTATAAATACTATTGTGAAGCTCATGTAAAATAAGATATATATACTACAATGTATGATATACTTTATAGATGACATAAAATAAAGGTTCTATTAAATTTTAATTTAAATCCAACTTAAATAATTTTTTCCAAGTCTAAAAAAATATATAAAATATACTCAAAAAAATTAAAAATTATTTTAAAACTAAAACCCAAATGACCTCAAAGTGAAAATATATATCACCCACTCTTTTACTAAACCCATCTTGGGGAAGAGAAGGACAAGGAGAAGCAAACATAAAGAGAGAAATGCAAGCACACAAGCAAATAAAGGGACTTCTCAACACAAAACAACACAACAATCAACACAAAAATCAACGCAAAGTGCCTCTTCTACTTTACTAAGCCATGATCTTTGGATTGGTAATTCTTTCCAATCCAATCCAATCCAAACCTTACACAATTTCCCAAAAAAAAATCCTCTCTAAAACACAATTCCAGCAAAAAGCATCATAACTTATCCAATCCAATCCAAACCTCATTTTATCCAATCCAAAGAACATATATATATATATATATATGTGTGTGTGTGTGTGTGTGTGTGTGTGTGTGTGTGTGTGTTCTTTGGATTGGATAAAATAAAATTTGGATGGATTTTGTTCGGTTGCGTATTTTTGGGTTTTTGAGAAGTAAGAGTTGTCGAATCCACAAGGATGGGTGTTGGGCTTGACAAGGGAATTGGTTTGTGTAGGGGTTTTCTCAATTGCGGAAAGCGGTAAATTATGTAAAGAAAAGCGATTAAACTAATCTAAACATGGATTCAAAATAACAATCAACACTAAGAAAGCAATTAAGAGCAGAAGATAAGAAACGCAATAAAACTACAACTAATAATGAAATTGGGAAAAAGGAATTATACCTTCAAAGCATTGAATCTTCTATCTAGTCCTTCATCTTGAATCCTTCACTTGTATTTTCCCCTGAACAAACAAGAAAATTGTGAATTGGATTATTAAGGATCCCCAAATCCTCACTTGAGAGTAGAATTTATTATCCTTAGCCCTTCTCCTGACTAAAAGTTGGATTTGTGGAATTAACATTAGAAAGCTTGAAATCAAAGCATCAATGGAAACCAGAGAGAGAGAGAGAGAGAGAGCAAAAGCTTTGTAAATTACTTCAATGGAGATTGCTTGAAAGAGAGTTGAATACCAAATTGCAAGAAAATTAAAGAAAGCTTGAAGAACAATGAAAGCTTAATGAGAAATTAAAGCAAGATAAAAGAAAGCAATTAAACCTAATTCTACTCTAATCCTACTCCTAATAATGAAAAACTAACTTCTTTACAATGTTGAATGTATGTGGGTATTTATAGAAGGAAAGAAAATATAGCCAAACCCTAGAATTAACTCCCGCAGACACGCGTACATTTCCACAGAATTTGCCAGGTCGCGGGCGCGACCGTACCTATCACGGGTGCGACGGTACTCTGCCGACTTCCATCTGTCAATTTCTCACCATAGGTCGCGGGCATTACATAACCCGTCGCGGGCACGACCCCACTCTGTCGCGGGTGCGACTCGTTCATTCTCGGTCGCGACACAGCTCTGTCCGCAGCCTTTTCCTCTTCTCCGTAGCAGCTCGCGGGTGCGACACACTGGGTATAGGGCGCGAGCTCCGTCGGCCCATCTTGCCTTGGCTGATGCTTTGACACCCCAGGAGCTGGTCGCGGGCACAACCCTCAATGTCACGGGTGCGACGCCCGGCTGACTCGGGTGCGAAGCTCAGCTGCCACCATCCCCTGTCGTCCTCCCTTGGCTTGTAACGCCCGCTACAAGCGATGTAGCGGGTGTTACGCCCTTGTTTTGCACCAAAACTTGAAAAGGGGTTTCCGGGTTGGTCTCGCCTCGGTTCCCGGCTCGGGTCGGCTCGGGAAATCACTCGGGATTCCCTAAAAAGCCTCAATTAAGTCCAATTTCCTTCTAACTCTTTATTTTCCTACAAAACTCAAAATCATCATATCTAATATATAACGGGGTTAGAACAAGCAAAAATACCCTAAAAATGATAAGAATTCGGCTCGGAACGAGACCGGACAGATTGAATTGGATTGGATTGGATAAGTTATGATATTTTTTTTTTGAGGAATTATATTTTTTGAGAGGATTTGTTTTTGGAATTGCATGTGTAAGGTTTGGATTGGATTGTTTGGATTGGATTGGATTGGATTGGATTGGATTGGAAAGAGTTACCAATCCAAAGAACATGAGTAAAGTAGAAGAGGCACTTTGCCTTTAAATATTACTTATTTATAATGAATATATTATCATAGAGTTATAATATTGTCATTTTTAATAAAATATATATAAAAACCTTTAATTATGAAAGAATATTAAAAACAATTATGGTGCGTTTGCTTCTTTCCCAGGAAACATTTTCCTGGGAAAGTTTTTCCTAAGAAAGCTTTTACTGGGAAAAATATTTCACAGAATCACAGTGTTTGGTTAACATGAGAAAGTTTGTAGGAAAACTTATTTAAAATGTCCAAATTATTCTTATATATTAATTTATAAAATATTTTTTTAGGGACATCTTGGGAAGTTAAGTTATAAGCAATTTCCCTTTCCCATGGGAATGAAACTTTTCCATGGGAATGAAACTTTCCCAAGCACCCCATGAGAAAAGTTTTCTCATCTATCTTGGGAAAATCGTAGGACTCACTCTAAAACTTTCCTATACTTAGTTTGCAACCAAACACGGAAAATTTTAGTCAATTTAGGAAAGTTGACAAACTTTCCCAAAAAACAATTGCAACCAAACACACAATTAATAAGAAACGGAGGGGTATATGTTTCATTTTTGGTTCTTTTCATTTGGTCGGAATCATACACTACTGGATGGCAAACATGTTGGAATGGGTAAATTCGATTTGTCTTTTGAGAGACCAGATTGAAAAGGACAATTATGCTGGAAACAAGAAAAGGTTCATATTGCCTCCCTAATATTCAGTTTGTTGCACGGAACAATATTAAAGTACACATATTGTCAACATAAAGTTATACATTTGTAATATCATTCATAGCACTAATGCGAAGGCACTTTTTATAAAATATTTTTTTATTTATAATATTGAAATTCCAACAAACACATAACTTTTTTTATTTGTAATATTTTTATAAAGTTGAACATTTGTAATATTGAAATATTTTTATTTTTTTAATTTATAAGATAACCTTAAACAACATAAAAGAATAAAAAAATTTCAATCCTTTCATATACATAAATATAATATTACCTGGAAAAAAACACAATCAATTAAAAATGTAAAAAGTTACGATAATTTACAAACATTATGAATAACAATAATTAATAAGCTAATTGAATAAATGACACATTATCAACCATTAATATTATATATTGTTAAAAAATAAATATAATCAATTATAATTTTTCCAAAATACCCTTGTTAAAACCGATATATTTCAACCATCACGCTTTATACCCAGAAATATATATATATAAAATATAATATTACCTCTTTTTCATATTATATTATCAAATATTTTAATGTTAGTTTTTAATTGATAATGTTTTATAAAATTTTTTATTAAAAATTTTTGTATTAAGTTTTAAGTAATTACTTTTGATTGTAGATTTAATGATTGTGATTTTATATAATAAATTATTGTATATGTTAATAAGTAAATGGTCAAAGTCTTTAAAAGTTTGACTTATACAATTTTCAAAACCACAAATAATAGGGAACATAGTGCATATGATTATTAAATACTCTCTCCATCCCTTTTTAATTGTCGTTTTGAAAAAAAAAATTAGAGAAACCAATGCAATACAAAAGGTAGAAATACATTAAAGTGGCAAAAGTGTTCTCAATTATTATAAAATTTTTATAGAATTATTGTTAAGTTATTGCTTTCAAAATATTAAGAGTAAAAGTGGTAAAAATTGTTATTAAAAATATAAAATAGACAAATACTCAAGGATAAAAAAGTAGTTAAGTAGACAAATAATTTGTGGCAAATAGAGTAGTTCAACACTTCAACTTTATATTTAAACTAGGAGCATTTAATTTGTATGAATTAATTAAATATTTTTAATCTTATATATCATCAACATTATTGTTTGGCTACAAAATTATTACTAGCATTATATATCTCGTGCAATGCACGGAACATTTTCAGTGTTTATATGTGATTTGTTTTTCAAGATAATTTTAAGCACAATTATCAATTCAAATAATAATTGTAAATTAATAAAAAATACAAAAATTGAACTATCATTGTTTCATATTTTCTTTGTACAAATTATCTTCAAAATTAAAATCTACATTTATTTTTAATATTGTGTTAGTTACATATAATAAAGAACAAAAGTAATTTTTTTATTAGTCAAATTATATAAATTTAACTAAACTCGTGATCTATAATTCCCTTGAAATTTTTGTTAATAGTATCCCAAAAAAATTATCTTAAACATCAGAATAAATGATTAAGATAATAGAAACTATGTGTATACATTATGAATATAATGTTGTTGGAAACTTATCTTCATTAAATAAATATAAATTACAATAAATAAAATAAAGAATATTAGAGAAATTATAGAGCATTAGCATTTTGTAGTAAATAACTAATAATCAAAATTTTAAATAATAATTATTCATTCTAAAATTTATGCATATATCAACAATCCCGATATTATCAAAACAAAATTGCATAACTATTTTTCATATAACAAAGAGAGATTAATTTACTTTTTTATTGTAATGTTAATAGGTTTTTTCCATTTACTATCATTAAAGAAAACATAGAATAATAAGATAGGTTTGTTTATGGTAGTTTTACACTTCAATATCACTTAGATTTTACTTTAATCTATTTTGTATATTGAGATTGATATATTATCATAGTAGATTTGGTGGAAGAAAGATCAATTAATGAATATTGAATTGCTTTGTAAAAAGTTGATGAATATTACTTTGATTGTGTGTATTAATAATATATTAATATTTGTGTATTGTTATTTTTGTATAATTAATTTAGCAGTATTAAAGCAAGAAGTTTAGAGTCTATTTTTTTATGAACTTAAGATTTATGTATTTGAAGTGATCATATTTGTAATTTATTTACCATTTTTTCTTTTAAGACTTCATATTGTACTTGTCATAAATTACCATAATCATCTAAAATTCTCAATCTTTTATCTTACACATTGAGACAGATTTTGATACTTTGTTCTTTATGTTCATTTTAATTCCATATGGTTGTGATAATATTTGCAATTTATTCACGATTTCTAATAAGAAATAATATTTACTTGTTGTAAATACCTATGATGATCTGACATTTTCAATCTTTTATATCTTTTACATCGAGGCAAATTTTATAATATGTACTTTATGTTCATTTTAATTTCATATAGTGGTAATCGTATTTGTAATGTATTCACCATTTTTTTTTAATAAGAAATAATGTTTTACTTGTGTTGTAAATGACCATAATTTGTTTTGGCAGAAAAAGCAAGGAGCTTTTATTACCATATTCCAACCTGGGGAACTATCCAAGACAAACAACAAACTATACTGGCATTTGCCAAAACCAAAAACATAATTTCATCACTCTATACATTTAAACTATTCAAAATGACTGACAATTTATCTCTGTTCTTTAGACCCTATATCCGAGCCGCAATACCTCCAACAATTTGCTTAAAGTATACTTCCACAGACTGTTGATGTTGTCCTCTAAATCTCTTCCGATTTCTCACATCCCAAATCATATAAATCAAACCATTAAAAACAGCATACACAAACTGTTTATGCTCCACTTTACCTTTACTGTTCTTCCAATGATTAGCCCAATTCACCAAAGAATCAAAGTCAGTTTTGATTTTCAGTTTCCTTGCATATAATTGTCTAAGCCCAGCAGCGAATTCACAGGTAACAAACAAGTGATCGATCTCTTCCTGATCCTTACCACAGAGACAGCAGATAGTATCCACAAAAATTCCATGTCTATGGAGTCTAGCAGCCACAGGAAGTTTCCCATGTAAACATACCCAGGAAATAAAAGAATACCGGGGAAGAGATAAAGAGGACCAAACTAACCTCTTCCAAGGAAACTTGGGACAGCCCCCCATCTGCCAGAAATAAAGGTTTCTCACTGAGATTTTACCTTCTATCCAGGTCCAAGATGAGTTGGTGCAACCAGATTTGAAATCCTCTTTCACCCGGCAAAGCTTCTTCCAATACAAACAGGTATCCCCACTTGGAGAATACTCCCACCATGACACCCTCTTGAGATACTTTTCATGCACCTATTTAATCCATAAACAATCCTTCTTTAAAGCTATGTTGAAGACTAAAATTGCCATACAAGCTCTCTTCCACATATTAGGGTCCTTCAAACCAAGCCCTCCAAATTTCTTTGGACGACACACAATACTCCATTCAACAAGAGGTACTCTTTTGAAATTTGTATCCGCCGACCAGATAAAATCCCGGCATAAATCTCGAACTCCATCAAGTACCTCTTTGGGCAAAATAAAAATTTTCGCCCAATAACCAAAAACCCCCACTAAAATCGAATTCACAAGAGCAATCCTCCCAGCATAGGAAAGATTATTGACTGACCAAGATTTGATCTTCATTGTCAGTTTATCGAGCAACACAGAACAGTTTTGTTTTGACAGCCTGCTAGATGTTATCGGCAGGCCCAAATACTTTAAGGGAATTACATCCCCTTCTTGAAACCAGTAGCCAACCCAATAGAATTGTCTAAATCAGAACCACAACCTGCTGTAACAAATTCTGATTTCTCTTTATTTGCAGCTAAACCAGTAACCTCAGAAAAATGTTGAAATCTGTCCACGATTGCAGTCACCGAATATAAATACGCATGACATAATAAAATCAGATCATCCGCGAATAAAAGATGTGCCACCTTCAAAGAACTACATCCCGGATGATATTGAAAATTTTCATCACCTTCTACCATCCTTAAGCTTCTTGACAAATACTCCATCACAAGCACAAATAAAAGAGGAGATAAAGGGTCACCTTGTTGCAAACCTCTCCCCCCTTTGAAATACCCAAAAGATTTTCCATTTATTTGAATAGAATAAGAAGGAGTAGTCACACATATCATAATCCACTCCCTAAATTTCACCGGGAAATCAAAAGCTATCAACATTTCCTCAATACATTCCCAGTAAATCGAATCATAGGCCTTCCTAAGGTCCACCTTGAACATACATCTAGGAGATATGTGCTCTCGATGATACCCTCTAGCCATCTCTTGACATAACAACACATTATGTACTAATTCACGTCCCTTAACAAAAGCACCTTGACTTTGATCTATAAGAGAAGGTAGTACCTGCTTTAGTTTATCACATAACAGCTTGGATAAAATCTTGTAAATGACGTTGCAGCAAGAAATAGGGCGGAAGTCAGCAGCACTCTTTGGGTTAATCTTCTTCGGTAAGAGAGTAAGATTTGTTGAATTAATACAATGTAACATCTTTCGTTGTTTCAGGCTGTCAAGCATAGCAGAGGATACTAAATCTCCTACCAACTTCCAATTATGAACTAAGAAGGAGCTGTTAAACCCATCCGGCCCAGCTGATTTGATCTCAGGGATTAAAGACAAAGCATTGAACACATCTTTTTTCAAGAAATCTTGAATCAACTCCAATTGTTGCAACACATTCAACTTCGTGCCCAGGTTAATTACCTGAATATCCACCTGCTGTCTAATATAAACTTGATGACCCAGAAGCCCCTTATAGTAATGTAAAAACACAGCAGCCACCTCTTCGAAACCTTGTAAATGATCATAATGATCTCAAATTCTCAATCTTTTTTCTTATACACTGAGAAATAATTTTATACTTTGTATTTTATGTTCATTTTAATTTCATATGATGTTTAAATCATATATGTAATTATTAATTTACATTTTGTACGCTATCATAATATTAATTAAAATTTTATTTTCTTTTTACATTTATTAAAGAAAACATAGAACAATAATATCAATTTTTTTATGGGAGTTATACACTTTAATATTTCTTAAAATTTAGATTAATCTTCTTTTTATATTAAGGTTGATATATTATAATAGTAAATTTGGTGGAAGAAAAACTAACTAATGAATTTTTTTTATAAAAAGCTGCTATTCAATCTTTACTTTAACTGTGTATTAATGTTTGTAACATATATATATATATATATATATATATATATATATATATATGAGTTTGTTATTTGTTCAGTTGACATTTATGTCATTAAAGAAGTAGTAGCGCTTTCAAAAAAAAATAAAATTAAAGAAGTAGTAGCAAGCTAATTATCTTCAATTTTTATACTTTCTCAGTGGAAGAAAAATATTTTCTAAAATATTTATTCTTAGGTTTTCCGCTTGGTTTGGAAGAACCAAAACTCTCAAATCTTTTTCTCTTAGATTTGAATTTTCCTTTCGAGGTTCATGTTTATTTGTAGAATGAAATTTTTCTCTTAGATTTGAATTTTTTTTTTTTGATCTCAACCCCACCACGGTGGCCAGGCGCCCACAAACCCCTTCAGACCCTATCTATCCACTACAGCCAACCACCACTACCACCCCCAGTTGCTTCTTACTGTCAACGATGGGTACTGGAGTTTGGACTGCATCAATACAGGTTGGGGTTAGTTAAATGATTTTTTTTTTAAAATTTATATTTTTAGCGGTTAAATTGGTACTAACCTGCACTGGTAGGTAAACATGACATATTTGACATTTGTTAAGAAGTTCAGTGACATTTTAGGTATAAAAAATTTCCAACGTCAATTTTATTTTTTATTTTTTTTGACAAAACTGTTTACAATTTATTGCAATCACTCTGAAAAAGACAACTAATACAAAGGTCCGAATAAAAATACTTTGCCATTACCAATGGACCCTCTGAAAATTTTATGATGGTATATGTGTATGAGTAATGAGTTGATGAAGGAAATGGCAGATGAATTAGAAGCTGTATGAATCAATCGTTTTGGTAGAAACATGCAAATGAGACGAAGATTAACAGGAATCAAAGCACTTAATTTATCTTCCAAAAATGGAGCATAATTACAGGGTTGCATCAAAAACTAGCACCCCATTCTGATTTCTACAAAAATTACAAAACAAAATACAGAAGTTAATGACCCAAAGATCAATCATTGGATCATAATGACATCAGATCAGATGACATTCGAGAATAACTCATCGAGCACGTTGAGAAGACGAGGAGATAGAAAGGATGGAAGCGACCAATCCCTTTACAATCCGGCCCTTGATTTGCCCCCTCATGGGGATCGGACGGCCGGGAGAATAAGAAGCAGCACTAGTAGAAGTGATCCTGTGTTGTGCAGTTACACCGTTTGCCATGCTCCTGATTGGATTTGGTTCTGAGTACTTTTGGTGAAAATGAAGAGGACACCACAGGAATTTGTACACGAGAAGATGACTTAGGAATTATGATGCTTGGATGCTCCTATCACAGAAGAAATCGGAGGTTTATATAAATCCAACCTCACCAAATTGCCCCTAGATTTGCTAGTAATTGCACCTTTCGACACTGTGCAACGTATCACTATTTGCTTTCCAAAAATGACCCCAAAAAAACAAAAATGCACGGCAAAGTGAAAAGACACGCATTAACTTTTGTCGGTAAACCCCACTCGAACTCCAATATTCTCTGATTGCTAAACCGACTTAAACAGAGTGCTTGATTAAAAAAATGTCATTAAACTTTCTAAAATACTTCCTCCGGCCAAAATTATTTGTCCATTATTATATTTTTGGATATATTAAAATTTATCCACTTTCTTAGAATGGAGACTTTTATTTTATTAAAATTATTAAAATATCCTTAATTTGAATTTGAAAAGTATTTAAATGTGAGAGAGAAAAATATAAATAGTAATTTTAAATTCAAAACTAAAGGAATTATTAGTATTTTATTGCTAATTTATATTAATTTGTTAATTTTCCTTAAAATGCGTGCTAAATCAAAGGGGATAAATATTTTGGGATGGAGGGAGTAGTTCAAAAAATGTCACTGAGTTTTACAAACTATTATTATCGCCATTCAACTTTTCAAAATAGTTAAAAATGTCACTGAAACCTACTATAACAAGTTGTGAACCGGTTAAAAGATTAATTGGACAAAAATGTCACCCAACTTTCCAAAAATATCAAAAATGTCATTCAACTTTCTCAAAAAATAAAAAATGTCACTGTAATCAAATAAAATAAAAAAAAATTCACTAGCTTTCATTAATTTAAATTAATATATAAAAATATTCAATTTCAATTGAAGATTCACCAGAAAATAAAATTTTATTTATAAATCATGAAATTGTAAAATTTTTTTACGACAAGGATTTTATATAGTAATGTTAGAATTTTTTTTATGTTTTCTCTATAAAAGTTTATTTTATTTAATTCTTATTTTATTATTAAAATATTTATAATAATATTTTCTTTATAACTTATTCTCTATCACTTTTTTCCATGTTCTTTAAATTGGATAAAATGAGGTTGGATGGATTGGATTGGATTGGATTAGATTCTTTTTTGAGGAATTGTGTTTTTAGAGATGATACTTTTTTGGAGAATTGTGTAAGGTTTGGATTGGATTGGATTAGATTGGATTGAAAAGAGTTATCAACCCAAAGAACGAATCCGGTTGGAATTTAGGTAGGTAGGTGAGAAGAGTAAATCTCAACAATTATTTATATAATTCAACGTTAAACTTAACTATTTTTATATATTAATTTAAATAATTGAAAGCTAATGACATTTTTTCTATTTTAGTTGATGGTAATGACGTTTTTTACTTTTTGGGAAAGTTAAGTGGCATTTTTTAGATTTTTAGAATGTTGAGTGACATTTTTGTCCAAACAATCTTTTAACCGGTTCACAACCTGTTATAGAATGTTACAGTGATATTTTTGACTATTTTGAAAAGTTGAATGGCAATAATAACAGTTTGTAAAAATCAGTGACATTTTTTACTATTTTGGAAAGTTCAGTGGCATTTTTGTGCAGGCACTCAACTTATACACGATACTCTTTGTTTATGCCTTTCGACGCCGATGATGGACGTGGCCGGCTACCCCTATCAGATCTTTTCTTTCTTGTTATCTCCTTATTATATGGTCGGTTCGTTTCGTTTCGTATTTTAGGGTTTTGGGGTATAATGTATGGATTGGTGAAAGGGGTGAAATTGGGTGTCATTTGGCGTTCGACATTGTCTTTTCATGGGTTTTGATTAGGGGTGAGTAGTTACAGATCTGGAACTTGAAACCTAACTGGAACCAATTAAACGGGTAGGCTTTGAAAGACCGAATTCAATCAAATGGCTTAGAGTTATGAATCCAATATGGATTCCATGTCCCAAAAATCAAGTTATGAACTTGATAATCTTGCCTGAATGTCGCCTCTAGCAATCAAGTTTAAGTAGATCTTTATAGTAAAGATCGACATGCATAGTAAACTTCATGTTTACTTGATTGACTGGTTCTCATAGTCTCAGATTCATGATTGTGACTATGAAGAGACCTAGTCACCAATAGTTATGCACAAGTCCATTAGGGTACTTCTTGCTATAATGCATGGTATGATAGTGAGATAGCGAGGATGTTAGAACCTTGCTCCTGAATGAGATTTCGGAATAAGAAGTGTATGTGACACAACTTTAAGGTTTTGAAGTTCCCAAATGTGTTAGGAAGGATTCTTACGCTGCAAAAAAGTATTGTGGTCTTTCACAAGCTTTTAGGAGTTGAGATCAATAGGTTGATAAGGTGATCAAAGAGTTTAATCTCCTCAAGAATCCGGAAAGTTCTTGTAGTCGCAAGAAATTCGGTGGGGGTTAAGTTATCTTTATGGTCCAATATGTTGTTGACATAGTCTTAGTTGGAAATAACATTTCTTTGTCAGAGTCTTGTCAAGCTTTTGGCTCAGGAAGAATTTCCAAATGTGAAGGACCTCAGCAAGGCTTAGTAAATATGTGGAGTAAAGATCTATGGAGATAGATCAATTCGTTTGATTGGTTGAATCAAACTACTTATGTTGATAAGTTGCCGAATCGTTATGACAACTCTAAGAAGGATTTGATCCTATCATCGATGGCACATCGCTTGGTAAAACAGAATGTAGTTGACATCTGAACACCAACAGTAGATGAATAGTGTATTCCATTATGTGGCAATAGGATCAGTTATGTATGCCATAATATATACTAAGTTGCACG